>JAJJMB010013400.1:465988-703468 GCA_023531105.1 Papaver atlanticum | reverse complement strand
CTATGAGAATATAATAATTGAACAACTCTATGAGTAACACAATTAGACTCATTTGAGTATCATTTGATTTAGAAGTGTTAAGATGAACATGGTTAATACAAAAGTGTTCATATGGCTAACTTCGGTTAACTGTTATTGAGCCAACTCAATATACACATTTAGGTACGGTTGCCCATATCTAAATGAAGGTATATTTCGTTTGTGTGTAACAAGCTAAGACCATCTAATAGTGGAAACTTAATTTGAATCTTAAATCAGGTTTTTCATTTAACGGTGAATATTGATTGCTTTGTCACAAAGTTATCAAACCCTGATTTGAAGACTATATAAGGGAGAACTCTAGCAACTGGCAAACTTAATCACCACACCTCCTATGTGATACTAGTTGCAACTAGAGTCGATTCTCCTTTAACCTAGGTTTTTCCCAAAATCATTATAGGTTAACAACTTAAAGACTTCATTGGGATTCTGAAGCTAGACCCAACTATTTTCTTTGTAGTTGCGTGTTCTGCTCTTACTTGTTCTATCGTATTGAGTAGTATCTTCTCTAAGATTTTCTCGAGATTTATCTCCGATAGGTAAGATATAAAAACTAATCACAAAGCTCTTCGTCTCATTCTTTGTGATTCCACAATAACTTGTTCTACTACCATATAGTTAAGTTATTGTGAGGTGATTGATATTTCTAGGATGGTCTTCGGGAATATAAGACCGGATTATCAGTTGGTTCCTGTTCACTTTGATTTATCAAAAGACGGAACAAAAAATTCGTAGGTATTTCTGTGGGAGAAAGATTTATCTATCAGAATAGAATTTTCTGTGGGAGACAGATTTGTTTATTAAATCTTCGACTTTGGCTCGTAGAAACTCTTAGTTGTGGGTGAGATCAGCTAAGGGAATCAAGTGCGTAGAGTCCTGCTGGGATTCAGAGACGTAAGGAACGTGACTGTACCTTAATCAGTATGACATTGGTTAGTGCTCAACTACATTCCAGTCCGAAGTTAACTTGTAGTAGGATAAAGTCTGTAGCGGCTTAATACAGTGTGGTCTTCAAATTTGGACTAGGTCCCGGGTTTTTTTTTTTTGCATTTGCGGTTTCCTCGTTAACAAAACTTATGGTGTATGTGTTATTTCTTTTCCGCATTATATTTGTTTATATAATTGAAATATCACAGGTTGTGCGTAGTTCAATCAATTGGTAAATCCAACCTTTGGTTGTTGATTGAAATTGATTGACACTTGAACATTGGTATTTGGTACCGTTCAAGTTGTTTCTCATAATAATCAGGCTCACGGATTCTATCTATTTGATTTGCTGATTACATTAAGAAACAAAGATATAACTCTTGGATATATTTCCTTGATTGAGTCTGACTGTCTAGTTGATTCTCTTGGAATTATATTGGAGTTAGTCCATACAGATTGCCAAACGAAATATTGGGTGTGGTTGTTAGACCCCCCACTTTTTCACTAACGACGTTGTTATCCTTCAACAAGACAACACCAATGTGGAAGAAAAAAAAGAAAATTCCTGGGAAGCTTGTGCTATTGGAAAAGTGATAATTGAAGGAAGAATGAGCTATGATTTGGTCAAAAAATACATTCAATTTACTTGGCCTTTCATGTCAGAAGAAGATCTCAAAATCATGGAGATTGATCCTAATATTTTTATCTTCAAGTTTAACAACTGGAATCTGCTGAACAAGGTTATTGAAGAGCGCCCATGGAGTATTAACAAAAAGGCTATTGGTTGTTCATGACTACATACCTGAATTGATTTACACAGAAAAACAGTGGGGTTTTTAGCAATTCTGGATTCAACTAATTTTTTTGCATGAGCACATGAATGTTGTTGCTGTGACAAAGATCGTAGAAATCATGGGTGAAGTGGCGGCCATTGAACCAAAATATGTTGTACCGTTTGGAAGTGTTCCTGTCAAAGTATGCGTTAACATCGATCTCACTAATCCTTTGAGAAGGGGTGTCAAAGCAATAACAAATGCTGGATTGTCTCGATGGATCAAATTTTTCTATGAACGTCAGCCAAGTGGAATATGCACTGACTACCACATTATCAAACACTGCAAAGATGCCTGTAAGGATGTATCCAGCTTCTTAGCAAAAGCACATGAAACGCCTTACTTCTTTGGAAAGGTTAGCAACCTAAGAAAGACAATTTCGTCCAATACTACCACTGTTGCTCATGTCTCTAGAAAGAGTCAAAAATGCTTTGCTAAAACTATTGTTTTCATTCCTCCTAAAGATAGAATTCCTATCAATATGAATTTCTTACTCAAACAAAATGAAGGTAGTACTGAAAAAGCTATTAGACTAGGCAAAAGACTTAGAGGTATTTTGTAAAAAGGTCATATGTTTAGTGCCTAATTAGGGTCTGGGTTGTAGAAGATGCAGTTGATGCGTTAGGGTCGTTGACTGGCCATTGACTAGTTTGACCGTGTAAAATATTTACTAAAGTGCCCCTACAAAGTAGGTAAATGACTATATATATCCTAACTATGGTTAAAAGTTGACTGGGTGTGTTGTGAAATTTTAACAAACACATACCGTGCATTATCTACATTCGAAATTTCACACACATGGATCGAATCATTGAAATTAAAACTTATACTTTTCAAACCCATTGTAGAGTACTATTTTTCGAAGTAATTCAACAATATCAATCTCCCCTCTTTGAGTTTTTCCCGGAGCATTCTATAAGAGTTCTTGTCATCAATTGGTCAAAAAAAAAGAAAAAAAAAAGAGTTCTTGACATCCAGGCAATACCAGCAACAATAGAGGACTATTGGCAGAGTTGTAGATCTAACCTTGTGAAATTAGTTTTGCAATTTTTGCACACTCTAATTTCAACATTGTTTTAGTTAAACTAGTTCCACTGATCCACAGTACAATAGATAACTTTAACAGAAGCCGAACTTCATGGATGAGGATAGTGTAGAACGAATAAGAAGAAAGCAATACGGAGATTGCAGGTGATAAGAAGAGAAGAAAAGGATGAGAAAACAGAAGAATAATAGGGTTTGAAGATGAGAAAGATAGATTGCTCTGAAAGATTTGTTTTAAATATAACTTGATAATAATGATCTATCTTACAAAAACGAAGTAAGCCTGTTTATATAGGCATAACTAGAACCTAAAAATAGTAAAACTCTACAAAAAGAAATAAGAAAACTCTAAAAGAAGAAGTTCTAGACTTGATAAACAAGTAAACCAAAGTAGATGCTATGGATCAACTGTGACAGTTGATATAGCGTAAAGGGATCAACTGTGAAAGTTGATACAACGTAAAGGGATCAACTATCATTGTTGATACGGACCAATTGGATCAACTGAGACAGTTGATACGTTGAAAAAAAGGTAGATGTCCTACATCAGTCCCCCCTTCTTCAAAGAAACTCGCCCCCGAGTTAACTAGTAAGAAAAACTTCTTTATCTCCATATATTGCTCTAGACTTTGAACTGTCAACTGTCATCAAAGAATACGAGTTATTTTCCTCCATGAAAATGTAGATATCACGTTTACCGGCTTACCACGATCAAACACAAAACTCGTAGCTCTAGAGATCATAAACCAAAACATCCAAGAAATGTGTCTCAAAACATGATAAGGGTTGTGCTTAAATTTTCCTAGATCGAACAAAAAATTCACGTCATCAGTGGCGGTAATGTAAAGCATGCCAGCAACGTTCACCATGAGTACAGCATGTGTATCTCCCAAGTTCTGAGCTACACCTTCGAAAGTGCATTCAACTGACTCGTTTCTTCGCTGGTCCAAGAAAATCTCTGTGTTGAAATAGCATCCACCAACCAAGTCTTCGTTATAGTTTCTAGTAATAATTAGAAGTGTTCCAACCAACAACGATGCAGTAGCAGGCGGCAAAAAGAACATGGTATTCATGTCGACCATGTTAGGAATGGCTACTAATTTCCTTTCTCCTCCTACTCGGTTTACTCCAAACATTTCTTTGTCTAGAAGACTATCCATCTTATCAACTGTTCGTGTTGATTTGCCACGATCAAAAACAAACAACATAACCTGAATTTCTTTTAGTTCTCGACTCTTTTGAATAGCATGTAGTGTAACTACGTACTGCCAATTATTCTTGTAGTTGGTTTCTTTGACACTAAATAACTGTTTTAGCCTGTGAGTTGTGGCAGCCACCGACCATTCTTTCTCTTTTATCACTTTCAGAAAAATAGTAATCGAACTTCTAAATACCTCCAGTGATAACTGTTGCAGAAAGTAGTAGGTCATCACCTTTGTTGACAAACAGGCAGTGTTGTAATTTTCTGCAAATGGTGTTAGGTCCACAAAAACTCCTAGAAGAAGTATATACTTCTTCTTATTCGTTTCTTGTTCTTGCTGCAGGTGATTTTCGGCAGTCACATTTCTACAATCCCATTTATGATGAGAATCCACTACAAAGAAAACCACATCAGTTGTCGTCATGCACACTTGCCTTAGACAACTCTCATCAAATCTTGAATAACTTAGGTCTCGAGTCGAAGGTGATATATGGGCTTCAGAAACATTTAGTACCTCAAAATTTTCCCCAAGCTGCTGGCCTTCATTATTCCACAAATGGAGTTCATACAGACGTTTCAAATTGACAAGAAAAGAGTAGTCATCATCATCTCCCTCTTTTTTTTTCATTGCAGATTTAAGCTGTGTGACGATCTCGTCCAGTAGCTCCTTTAATTTAGAGTGTGCAAGAACCTGTAGGTCTCCTTGAATCCTAATGGAATAAAAACTCATAGTCTTTATACAGGACTTCAAAGATTTACTGATGCAAAGCTTGTCGACATCACTTATTAGATTAACCAACTTAAGTGCAACAACAGCACAATGGAAGTCATCACGGTCTTCTTCCATGGCTTTCAAAATTGAAAATTCCATGTTTCTACTGTTATTAAGATATCCACAAATTATGTGCTTCGGATAAAAGTTGAATTTTCCGCGCGCTGCGACATAAGATGAGAGCCTTAAGAATTTGTAAGCTGTTTTAAAGTAATTCTTCATCATGTTTCCACCAGATTGAATAAAAAGAACAGAATTCTCGCAGCTACAGCTTCCCATATCCAACTTGGTAAAGACACTGTATCCATCAATTAGTGTCAATAATTCCGGCTCAAAACGAGATGAATGAAAGCCATATGAAACCGGAATTGCTAACTGTGCAGTTGTCCGACTTATACTTCTTGCTGGTCGTAACGGAGTATCATTCATGCAAATACCAAAGTCTTGATTGAAAGACATATTATTTCTTACAAAATCTTTTGCGAAACCTAGCTCCAATGATACTCTCTCGGTGTTTGAAAAAATTCGACCACGAATTCTTCCAGCGTAATTCTCAGTAATCATAGCTTTTTCAAATCGAAAATCATACACATATATAGACATACAAGACGACATGGAAGAAAACCCACAAGCTGATGCAACAAGTTGATCCTTGCTAGGGTTCATATAAGAGACCATACATGTTTCCTCAAGATTAAGAACTTGATAATTCTCAACAGTAGACAACCTAGATAAACCAATATCAGGATTTACTAACTCATTATTTTTGTCAAAATTTGAAGACTTACCGTTAGGCTCTAACAAATCATCTGTAATCTCTTCAACTTGATCTTCTGCTTTCTGAGAAGTATATTCAATACAGTCCTGGACAACAAAATCAACGGGAATAATTCCATTGCTTTCAGATGACGCTGAATCTTCTCGAGTTGAAAACGAATCTTCGTTAACCTTATTCTTCTTTGATGATGATGGTTTCTTAACTTCAGCCAGTAGCTTTAAAGTTTCTTCATCTTCAATCTTAAGAGTAGTTACAAACTTGTCTAGAATCAGATGAATATCTTCAAACTTCTTTTCCGAACTTTCAAACTGATTAAAGCAAGTTTTCTCTAGCTTTGTTAGGTTATCTGAAACCATAGAAATATTTGTATTAAGTGTAGCTATACCAGCAGTACTCGTAGTAATAAGAGTTGTAAGCTTGGTAATAGCAGCGTCAAAAGCTTCTTGCGTAACGTTATCAGCCATAGAGGTAAATCTTTTTTTTTTTTGTTATATTATAGATAAAAGGGTTACGAAAGCGAAAAACAGATAGATTGCTCTGAAAGAGTTGTTTTAATTATAACTTGATAATAATGATCTATCTTACAAAAACGAAGTCAACCTGTTTATATAGGCATAACTAGAACCTAAAAATAGTAAAACTCTAAAAGAAGAAATAAGAAAACTCTAAAAGAAGAAGTTCTAGAATTGATAAACAAGTAAACCAAAGTAGATGCTATGGATCAACTGTGACAGTTGATACAGCGTAAAGGAATCAACTGTGAAAGTTGATACAACGTAAAGGGATCAACTATCGTTGTTGATACAGACCAATTGGATCAACTGGGACAGTTGATACGTTGAAAAACAGGTAGATGTCCTACATCAGAGGAGTTCTCATGTGTAATGTGTTTATGTATAACATAATAGATATGCACCTATACAACCTAATTAATATCATTTAGAGAGAAGAAAACATTTAGATGATTTGCGTTGGTTCCTTGGGACTATGGGTTCTGGTTACAACATGATAAACAATGAATAGATCATAATTTGGGAGAAAAAAGATCCTAAATATTACTTGTTGATATTGATCCAAATAATGGCGGTTGATTTTGATGGGTTGGAGAGCATATACACGGTTAGATAAAAAGATTCTTTAGGTGGGGCATAATGAAAAATCCTTCCGACAATATTTGAAAAGTCAACATGAGTCAACCAATGGTCAGGTGGGTGACAAAAGGTCAATTAACGTTTTTCTAATGGTCTTTGGTCAGTCAATGACCCTAATGCATCAACTACATCTTCCACGACCCAGACCCTAATTATGCTATAAAGTTGCGACCCTTTTGCAAAATATATTATAGTTTGGTCCTAGGGTTTTGTCCACCCACACGGAATATTCTTTTTATGTTAATAAAATACCCCTGCACATGCTAAACTTATCGTTTGGTCCTAAATTTTCTTATTTGGTCCTTTCATTGACGTATATAACCAGAAAAGATCAAGAATCACTTTCAGTTCCAGTTTTATTTTCTCTCTCCTACTCCGATCTGTCGATTTTTTCTGTTGTTGCAGAATTTTTTTTCTAGGGTTTACGAAATTTTGTTTCGAAGATTGATTCGATTTTATAGCAGATTTACTTGGTTATGAAGATTGATTTGATTATGGAGTTTGATTTGGAATTACAGATCTTATTCGATTTTTACTGAGTTGATTTTGCTTTTGAAGATTGATTCGAGGCTTTTTTGGAGATTGATTCGAGGCTTTTTGAAGATTGATTAGAGGCTTTTCGAAGATTTATTCGATTGGAGTTGATTTTGGGAATTACAGATCTGATATTTGGAGATTGGAGTTTTGTTGGAGTTGATTCTTCTTGTTCTGGTGAGTATTCACACTAATCCTTTCTCTGATTTTATTTTTATTTGAAGTAATTCTATAGATCAACTAAGTATTTTGTTAATTAGTTTGTTTTTTGAATTTTAAGAGCAATGAATGAAATCATTCTGTTAAGGCTTCATTTGTTAGAATGAAGTCTTTAAGGAAGACGTAGCGTTGCTGCTTGTTTATGTGTTAGGATGTTAACGAATGAAGTCATTCTGTAATGGATTCATTCCAAGAATGAACCCTTTCTTTTTCGAGGAGGAGTATTGTTGCTGTTTTGTTTTATCTGTTAGGATGTTAACGAATGAAGTCATTCTGTTAAGGATTCATTCCAAGAATGAACTCTTTCTTTGTCAAGGAAGAAGTAGTGCTGCTGCTTGTTTATGTGTTAGGATGTTAATGAATGAAGTTATTCTGTTTTGGCTTCATTCCAAGAATGAACTCTTTCTTTGTTTAGGAAAAGTACTGTTTATGCTTTGTTTATCTGTTAGCATTTTTATTTGTTAGGATGTTATTTGAATGAAGCTATTTTGTTACGGCTTCATTCAAAGAATGAACTGTTTCTTTAAGAATGAACTATTTTGTTTGTGTGTGTTCATTTTTCAGGTTCAGTATGGCTCTCTCTAGGTGTTATGCAGTTGTATACTACAAATGGGATGGTATTCCATTGGAAGTTTCTTTAGATACGATGATGCATGACCTGAAAATATATGTTTGTGTTTATTGGAGAAACTTGACTCCTTGGAGCATAAGATTTAGGCATGGCGAAGGTTGCGATAAAGCTGTCATCAATTGTGATTATTCTCTTCAAGGTCTAATTATTGTTTCTTGTTCAAAGCAATTGTCACATTTTGATTTGTTCGTTGAGGAGGCTTCTAATAGTGGTTGCTTCTAGATCTTCATCTGGTATTTCCACGCAGTCTCTCAGTGACGATGAATCATGTAGTGGGCTCACTGAGACTTCAAAGATTAAATACCTGACGGAAGGTCATGAGGTATTAAAACCTCTTTTGTCTGATGGTTGGGAGGATATTTTTAGAGGTGTTGGTCAAGTTTTTCATGGTGATGTTGATGAGGTGCGCTTAGCTGTCGAAAAATATTGCAGCAAGTCTGGTTATACAGTTGCAAAGCTTAAGAATGATAGACTTAGGTTCACAGCAAAGTGTGGTAGGAATGCAGATTGTACTTGACATCTGCACGCTATTCCAATTGATACCGCTAAAACTGTGTTTGCTATCAAGGAATTCAATGGGGATCATACATGTGGTGGTGCTTATAAGCTGAAGGATCCCCCTGTGAATAAGAAATTGATTAAACATCTATTCAAGGATCAAATACAGTCAAATCCGTCGATAATGCCTCAGGATATGGTTGCTCAGGTGAAGAGTTGTTACTGTATTAACATAAAATACCATCATGCTTATAAAGGGAAGGAAGCATCACAGGTAGAGATATATGGTGATGATGTAAAAAGTTTTACAGATCTTGTTTGGTATGTTGAAGCAATAAAGGCTACCAATCCTGGCAGCTATTTTAAGTTTGAATATAATAAAGAGACTAAACGGTTTGAGAGGATTTTCATATGTTTTGCTGCATGTATCGAAGGATACAGGTTTATTTGCCCTATGCTTTACTGTGATGCAACATTTCTTACTGGGAGATTCAGGGGAACGTTGATGGCTGCCACAGGCGTGAATGGGAACCAAGGTAAACTTATTCTTTTCTGGATAACTAACTGTTCTATTTTTTATTAGTTTCTACTTTGATTAGTTTTCTAAAGTTCATTATAAAGAATGGACTTCATTTTTGGAATGAAGTCTAGAAAAGTTGTAGATCTAGATTCTACAGTTCATTATATAGAATGGACTTCATTCTTGGAATGAAGTCTAGAAAAGTTATACATATAGATTCTACAGTTCATTATATAGAATGAAGTCCTCTGCTGAGTGTTGGTTCTTCTTTGAATGTATCATTTTTACTGAACTGACATGTTTTAGTTCATACTTCTAAATGAACCGATAGTTTTCTCAATGAACCAATAGTTTTCTTATTGAACTGACAGTTTTTAGCTCTTTTCATTCTGTAGATTTTTTTCCTTTCGTGTTTGCTTTAGTTCCTTCAGAAGACATTGAAGGTTAGGAGTGGTTCATGGAAAACTTACAGTATTGCGTCAACTCTCGTTCTATCACCTTTATCACTGATCGTCATGAAGGTCTGAAGCAAAGTATTCCAAAGTTTTTTCCTAACTCGTATCATAGTTACTGTTTTTATCATTTGAAGAATAACCTCCCTATCAAGAAAGGACATGAGAAGTATAAACAAGTACTGGATTTGTTCCATAAAGCTGCATACTGTTACAGCGTTGCTAAATATGAGTATGCTTTGAAAGAGATGTGTATTATTGGATGTGGTTGGGTTGCCAAGTACCTGAGAAATATTGATCCGAAGCACTGGGAAAATGCTTTCTTCGAAGGATGTAGGTATGGGACACACTCATAAAGTATTGCAGAATCTTTCAATAACTGGATTCATCGTGAAAGGAATTTGCCACCAGCTTCTCTTGTTGATGATCTCAGAATAAAGATTATGAGGATGAGTTCAAAAAGGCGCGAGCTTGGTAGAACTTATCTAGATAGTTTGACTCCCATCTATAAAGCTATACTCAAGGAACATGTCGACATTGGTCGCCCATGGAATGTTACCGAGTAAGGTAACGATATATACGAGGTGCATTCTCCCAGTTCTCATGCTGTTGATCTTATGCAGATGACTTGTACTTGTCAGAGATGGAAAGTATTTGGTTTCCCTTGCGCTCATGCCACTTCCGTTATTACTATGAAGGATGCTGAGATTTTGATGTACATTCATCCTTACTTTGGTTCAAATCATTTTCGTAATTCTTATGCTCCTGCAATTCGACCCATTCCTAACTTCGATAGGCCTGAAGTGTATAAACCTGAAGACATAGTTTTACCTGGTATTCCAAGGCCAGCTCTAGGAAGACCACCAAAGAAGCGTATTCGAAGTGCTTATGAGAAGCAGAGGAGGCCTATGAAGTGCTCTAATTGCAAGAAGATTGGGAATCACAACAAAGCTACTTGTCATGTATTAATGCTGGAGTAGTATGCTTGAACTTTTATTAGTTTCTGGTGTTATCTTTTGATATGAATTGGTGTTTTTTAGTGTTTTTTTGTCATGGGATATGCACTTATTTTTTGTGGAACTGTTATTTTGAAATCTTATTTCTATTTTGGATATGTACTTCATTGTTCAGAATGGACTGCTATTATATGAGTTCATTTAGTGGAGTGAACTTCATTCTTGGAATGAACTCCATTTTTTCCTATGAGTACTGGAATGAACCGACTTCATTTCTTGAGTGAACTTCATTACTGGAATGAACAGGTATCGATAAGAAGTCAATTTCTTATTCTAAATGTTATTAAATGGAGCTCATTTTTGGATTGAAGTCCATTTTTTTCTTAGAAGTATTGGATTGAACCCACTTCATTTCTGGAATGAACAGGTATCCATAAGACAGTAAGACAAGGCATAAGACAGTAAGACAAGACATAAGACAGAACATTGATATTATCTACTATCCAAAATATTATAGATGAAAATATAAAACATACTAGAGTATCAATTACATTAGAAGCTAATTCAGGTGATATTAGATATAAGAGTTTTCTGTTGCAGTAAGAAGTAATCTACTGTCCAAAATACTATAGTTAAAAGAGTAAATAGATCAGATTATATATGACATTGGAAGCTAAGGTTTAATCATTTCAGTCTTTGTAACCTTGTTTAATCATTTCATTGTTAAGATATGCTTCATTAGTTGTTTCACCCCAACTTAATCCATCTTTCTGCGCCATTTTGTATCTCCACCGCTGCATCTTTTTTATCATTTTATCTATTAGAATCAGATGCTGAGATTTCAGGACCAATGGCTTGCAACTTCGCTTTATCCAATAAAATGTATAAAGAAGGCAATCTGGGTGTGGTACCTGCATTTTCTCAATGTTTAAGTTAGTGATTCTAGCTTGATCATGTTTCACCAGCCATCTATCCGTGTTGTTTACAGTAGGCAGCCATTTTTATTGCATCCTTTGAGCATCTTTGTCCTATTTCTCCCGTTTTGAGTGAGTTGTAATGCTCCCAATGATAGTTTCCGATGTCGTAAACAAGCAGGTGCCAGTGTAAACCCATACGCCCTTTTGATTTGCCTTCATCAGGAAGGTTCATTGGAATGATTATCTTCTGTGTCTTGCTGGGCATATCTGCTATGAAGTCATCAATCTCACCTGCCCTATCATCGGCTTTCTTTTGATGAACAAATGTCTGCAAAGAGATATATAAATTTTCAAATACAAAATAACATCAAGAAAGCAGTTCATCATAAAAATGAACTGCTGAATAACAATATGGAATGATAGTTTTGTCAGACTAGTTCATATTGATAATGAACTGACAGGTTAAAATCTTGCTAAATGAATCAACTGTTTTCTTAAGATCACTATTTATCATCAATAGTTATAATGAAGAGTTGCCACTAAATTTCTGGAAGTAAGTCAGTAGGTGCCATCCTCTTAATGTGGATGTATTTCGGTGGATCTTGGCTGTCTTCGCTATCATTTTTTGCTCTCTCCCTTTGTGCTGCCATCTTCCTCTTGTAGTAGTAGTAGAAAAGAATTAGGACTTCAAGTTCTCTATTGAACATTAGATCATTAATGTGCTCTCCTTGGACACCAAACTGAGATTTGTTAGCTGCATCATCTACAAGCCAAGCTGCCTGACTGCAAGAGGATAATTTTTTTATATAATATCAACATATAAAAAAAACTTCAACATAAATGAATAGAATTTCATTTTCTGTTTTTTTTACCTTTGCATAGGATGCTTGTAGAAGTTACCTAACACTTTCTTTTCTTCTCTGTTCAATTTGGAGAAGTATGGAGACTTTTTCAGGTCCCTCATATCTGGAACGATTGGCATGTATGCTCTCAACTGCTTTACTTGCTCTCTCTTCTCTACTGGAGGATTTTCTAGTTCATTTTCTCTTCTCTTCTTGCTTGCTGCAGATTTTTGATTTTCTTTCTCGATTGCAGCAGGTACATTCTTTCTCTTCTTCTGCTCATCATTCTTCTCATGGTCAGCAGGTTTAGGAGGCGTCTTTGAAGCAACTTTCTTGTTTACTTGATTCTTCACCTATGGTTTCTTCTTCTCAACTTTCTTCTGCTCCTCATTTAGTTGTTCTTTCCTTTGAAGTTTCAATTTGAACTTTAGTTTCGATTCACTGTAATCCGATCCACTGATGTACTCTTTTCCAAGCACATTTACATTTGCTACTTTTTTTTCCCCTTGTAGTTATCCCGTGTCTTTCAATAACTTGAACTGGGGTTGATTCAGTGTTATCAGTGGAAGCAGAACCAAGGCCATGTTCATTCAAATCTGCAACTATCTGGGATACTGTCTCAATGTTGTTTGCTGGCTCAACAACTTCTTCAAACTGTGTCATCCCAATCGAGAAACTAGGATTACTACAGTTGATTTCGTTTAGTGTAGTTTTGATGATGGTATCAGCTTCATCACTATTCAAATCTTCATTCTTCTGATTCCTTTCATCAGTAAGCTCCAGACTCACATGCTCTTCATTAACGACCATATCATCTGTGTTACTTGCTGTTAAAAATATTTCAAGAAGCATAAATCAAAAATAATTCAATAATGGTCTTGTGCATCTAAAGTCAGATTTCACAAAATGAAACCCTAACATCTATGAGAATGAACTCCAACCTTTCTAGACTTCATTCCAAAAATGAAGTCCATTCATAGTATGAACTATAGAATCTTTATCTATAAATTTTCTAAACTTCATTCCAGAAATGAAGTCCATTATGTAGACTTCATTCCAAAAATGAAGTCCATTCTGTAGACTTCATTCCAAAAATGAACTCCAATATAGAACATTGATATGAACCCTAATTTTTCTAGACTTCATTCCAGTAATGAAGTCCATTCTGTAGACTTCATTCCAAAAATGAAGTTCAACCTCTAAAGAAAAAGAATTTAACAAAAGGGAGAAGAATAGTACCTAGGTTCAAACATTGATCCATATTTAAAGGAACTCTGGTGCTGTCCGTTGGAAATGAAGGTAGCTTATCTTCAGTCATTGTATCAATGAGTTTTTCCTGAATATCACTTGTATCGACTTCAATAGAAGGATTTTTAGCAGATAAGACAGGAAAGATATGATCAGAACCATATCCTCTAGCAGCCTCCATAGCAGCATCTGGTACTGCTTGCATTCCTTCATCCATAACAACATCTTCATTCACATTCCCTCCACCAGCTTCCATGCCTTCATCTACTTGTTGATTCAGTGTATTGTTTATTTCATTACTCAACAATGAACTCTTGTACTCATCGGGGAAAACAGTACGCATGTATTCAGAAGTTTGTTCCGCCATGAATTTCGCCACATCCCCACCTGTAGCTAGCAATGCATCAACTTCAGCTTGCTTAGAAGACAAGTGTACTATAAGGGATTCCATCTTCCTGTCAAAAAGTGTATTTGAAGTTGTTGCTTCTGCAAGTGAGTGCTCAAGTTCTTGCTGCTTTATCAAAAGATTCCCCATCTCCTCTGAATGCTTTCTTGTCAACTCTTTTATCTCTCGAGTATGTTTAACTCTCAGGTTCTCTATCTCACCAACATGTGTAGCTTTCAAGCTTTCTATCTGACCGGACATAATATTGAATTCTTCCTCGAGCAACTCAGCTTTTGTCTTGGCTTTTTGCTGTTGCAGTAGCTTGTTTTCAGCATCAGTGTATTCTTCCATGAATTTTGGTGATAGCTGCACACACAAAATTCAAATTTTCAGATAATATCATCATTTTTTTAGATTTTCATTTCACACAATGAAACCCCAATTGCATCCTCATCCATAGTTTGAATTCATTAAAAGGATTGAACTACAACTTCAGAGGAATCGACATTAATAGTCAGAGTTCATTTTGTAGAATGAATTCCCAGTTTTTATCTTAAAGTTGCATATTTTCATTACAAAGTTGAATATAATATAACAGTATCATCTTAAACTAGTTTTTTACCTCTCCAAAATCATCAACATTCATTTCTATGTGTTTGCAAATGTTCTCAATGTTCCACCTTGCAAACCTAGGACAGTAGCCTACTCTATTCTGCACCTTCCACCTGGGATCTACTTTCTTTGAATTCTAAGCAAACCAAGGTTGTAAAAAATAAGAAATACACTAGTCAGTTATCAACCATAATCATGAAGAAATATACAAATGAACTGCCAAATAATTATGAACAAGTATCTAACAGTTTTTCATCTCACCAACAAGTAAAGGTAACATCCTTCAGAAGAACCTCTTCTCAATCTTTCCATCAAATGCTTGTGTATGAGATGCGGAGACACTCTACCTATTGACTCTAGGCAAGCTAGGTACTTGGAGTGTATGGAACCTCCATCACCAGTAGTAACAAAAATGGTAGACAAGAGAAAAAGTTCAAACATGGTTACAAGATCT
This sequence comes from Papaver atlanticum, assembly GCA_023531105.1. Taxonomy (NCBI): domain Eukaryota; kingdom Viridiplantae; phylum Streptophyta; class Magnoliopsida; order Ranunculales; family Papaveraceae; genus Papaver; species Papaver atlanticum. The sequence goes on along the minus strand of JAJJMB010013400.1, from coordinate 688,455 downwards.
TCAATAGTTCCTTTATTCTTAATCAACTCATTGATTTTATCTTTCAATTCTGTATTCTTTATATCAGAAGGTTTCTTTTTTGGTGGACCAAATTTGTAGGTTGTATAGAACTTTCCACAAGTGTAGTCTGTCAGGTTTCTTGAGTCCAAGAAAGATTCTTCTATTCCACCTCCAGGGGTGCATGGTATTCCAAACATTAATGACAATTCTTCAGGTGAGGATCTTAGCACATATGTTTCTTTTCCTACTTTGAAAACGAAAATATGATCATTTGTATCAGGAATGAACTGATGTGTATTGCATAGAATTTGGACGGCAGGTATTGACTTATTCCATTCAGTAGCAACAATGGTCTCTTCCAAAAACACTTTGGCTACATTACCCAATAGACTCCTATACAAAGCAGTTCTCTGTTCTTCATTCAAAGCTTCTAGTCCCTGTAGTGCTTTAATCTTATCAGCAAGTGAAATTACTCCGGCAAAGCTACACTTTATCTTCTTTTCTACATTTTTTTAATGATTACTTTCATAAATATTAGCTGATATAAAGAAGATAAAGTGTGGCTTGAAGGACCAATATTACAGTTCATTTCTACAGGGTGAACTCTAAAGCAGTTCAAATTTAATTCAGTTTATTCTATAATTTAATTCAGTAAAATGAGACTTTCAAAGAAGAACCAACACTCAGCAGAGGACTTCATTTTGTAGAATAAAGTCCATTCTATATAATGAACTTTAGAATCTATATCTATAACTTTTCTAGACTTCATTCCAAAAATGAAGTCCATTCTATAACATGAACTGTAGAATCTTGATCTATAACTTTTCTAGACTTCATTCCAGAAATGAAGTCCATTATATAGTATGAACTGAAGAATCTAGATCTACAACTTTTCTAAACTTCATTCCAAAAATGAAGTCCATTCTATAGTATGAACTGTAGAATCTTTTACTATAATATTTATAGACTTCATTCCAAAAATGAAGTCCAGCAAAACATCAAAGAAGAAACATGTTTCATGGTATAAAATGAACTCAGTCAAAATATCAAACATCAAATAGATCTACAACTTCATTCTAAACGACGAACTCTGACTAGATACATGCAATTTTAGAACTTCATTCAACAAAATGAACTCCGACAAGATATGCCCTACCTATAACAGAATATAACTGAAATCAACATGCAACATGATGAATATTCATGTGAAAAATCAACTTCAGAAGAACAATAAACATCAAAAATCAACTTCTAGTACTTCGATTTAGGGTTTTTTGTACCTTTCGCTGGTTTCTTTCCTTTTGATTTCTTTGTAACTGGTTCTTCTTCAATTTGATTATCTTCTTCAAACACAACTAATTGGTTGTTTCTTTCTTCAACTTCATCAACTTCATCGTCAGAAGATGATTATACTACATTCCTCTTCGATCTCCTCATTTTAGGGTTTTGATTTCTCTAATTTTTCAAGGGTTTTCGATTTTGGTTTTTTGTTTTACTGATTTTGAAGACTGATTCGATTGCGAAGATTGAAATGTTTTCGACCGATTGAAATGTTTTCTGTTCGTTTTCTCTTGTTTTTTAGAGAAGAGAAGAGATGAAGACGAAGCAGTTTTTCTTCTGAAAATGGGAAAATGAAGAGACTGAAAAGAGAGAGAGAGAGAGAGAGAAATATACGCGTTTTTAGGAAGTTATTATGTTTGAGGCGGTAACAGTTAGATGAGGGGTATTATTGTCTGTTTGGTATCTTTAAATAATTATGGACTAAATAAAAAAAAGTGATTTCTAAAAGGACTAAACTGATGTGGGCTCGGACGTAAGAGGATTAAACGATATTTTTCCCTAAATAAAATTCTCCAATTATCTAAAAGATAAAAGAATAAAATAATACTCCTTATAAATATTTTCGTAAAAACGAAAAAAGAAAAAACGGTGATCAGTGTCCTGGAAACTCGCTTTTCAAACATCCGATTTGGGTGTGAATATCGGAGTTCCAGCTGATGAAGTAGTACTAGTTATTAAAAAAGATCATAAAGGAAAAGAAGAAAAGGGAAAGAAACAGAAAAAAAGAGACAAAGAGTTGTCATATTCATTCTTATTCTTTCTTTTGTTTTCTAAAATCCCCATTTTCCAATTCAAGAAAAAAAAACCCTAGAAATCTGATAATAATGTCTTGGTTCTCATCTCTCACTAATCAATTCAATCAAGAATCAGAATCAGATTCAGAAGTAGAAGAAGATCTCTCACAACAACTTCATCATATACAACTAAACAGTCCTTCAGGTGGTCACGACGGTGACCCTGACAGCGGCGGCGGTGGTGGTGGAGTAAAAGTAAAAGAGAATTTAACAGAGATTAGAAAATCAATAGGTCGTCAATTACTTGGAGTTGCTTCTTTTTTAGCTCCACCACCTCAATCATCATCATCGTCAACCGCCACCACCGCCACTACGTCTGATTCATCATCATCAACCGCCACCACTACGACCGATTCATCGTCATCATCGCATAGTCTTGTTGGTGGTATTAAAAGTGATTTTGCTGAAATCAGTGGTAGTTTAAAATCTGGTTTATCTCTATTTTCTTCGAATAAAGCTGTTAATGAGATCTCTAGGTTTGCTACTACTTTACTTCAATTTCCTAAAGAAGATGGAGAAGATGAAGTTGCTGGAGTTAATCAAGAGGTTTTGGAATTTGTGAGAATCATGTCAAGTCGACCTGAATGTTGGACTGAATTTCCTTTGCCACTCCATCATTATAAAGGTAATTTTGTACTAATCTTGTTTAAATTACTCTATTATACGTTTAGTAAAGCATGATTTTGATTCTTGAAAGTCAGTTTAACAAGTGATTTGAACTATAAAACATGTGTAACACATTACACAACACTGTTCTTGCGCATTGCTGGTCTTTGCAGATTTCCATATGTCTGAAGCCCAAGAACATCATGCGTCAACTATTGAGGAACTGGCTCCGAGTTTAGCAGATCTTCGGTATAAGCTTTGCCCGAATTTCATGACTGAAGATCGCTTTTGGATGATATACTTCATTATGTTGTATCCGCGGCTAAGGGAGAGTGATGCAATGCTATTAACAACTCCCCAAGTAAGAGTTACTATATTTAGATTTTTATGTTTATGTTTATGTGATTGGATACTTGTGGGTTTAGCAGTATTTGCGTGGATAAGTTAAATGCATAATGATTACACATTCAAGTTACTATAGTGAGGATGTGAGTAATTTTTGGGGAAGGAAATGCCTAGCGAGAAACTAATGCTAGGATAGAATGCTGCTACTAAAGATCAGGGTCAAACTAGGTGTTTTGTACCACAAGGTCGACAACAAATAATAGGCCTCCCGAAAGGAAGGAAAGACACAATCTCTGGGGTTCCACATTCTTTTATGCACATATTCTTCCGCCAACTTGTTTATAACACACAACATTTTTGTATGCCCAGCTTATCTAGCTGTCCCGGAAGAATATTGTGCGTAAAACTAGTTCTATGGGAAGGAATAGGATAACACAACATTTTTGTATACCCAGCTTATCTAGCTGTCCCGAAAGAATATTTTGCACAAAACTAGTTCTATGGGAAGGAATAGGATTCTTGGGGAAAACCAAATGATGTGTGGACCCCGTGGACTGTGGATATGTTAAAAATTCTACTACAAAATATTTGGAACACAGTACTTCTTTCATTTTTTATCCCAGATAGTGATCATATACATGCGCTTGGTTTTTGTTGCCATTTACTGTTCCTTAAGTTTCAATTCTATTGTAGATTGTTGAAGTAAAAAAGGTTTTATTGCAAAACCTACAAAACAAATCAGATGCAGCACTACAGGGCTCTATTTCTGAGGTTGATGATGTTGAAGGGAGCAATATGGATAGTAACAATAGAGGGGAGTTTGGCACCGTTCTGCAGAAGAAGGTTTTGGCTGAGTCGACATGTCAGGAAAATGTTGATGAACAGGAAAATGTTGATCAGTGGTTAGAAGAGGAAGATGTTGAAACTGGAACTTCATTAGCTTCCCTGAAACAACTTGGAAACGACGAAGATGTTTCATTCAGTGATCTTGAGGATGATGATAATGATGCTTCAACTTCACCAGCACATAAAGCTCAAAATGCACAGGGTTGTTCACCCAGTAATTCTAATGACTGGTTTCAATTAAGTGAAAATTCTGCTTCAACTTCACCAACCCGTAAAGCTGAAAATGCACAGGATGGTTCACCTAGTAATTCTGGTGACTGGGTTCAACTAAGTGAAAATTCTGACAATGGGAATGCTAGCAGAAGTAGAGCTGCTGGCTCAACTATTAGGGAGAAAGATTCAGAAGGTGAGGAATCAAATGACTGGTTGAATATTGATGATTTCTATGCAGATAGTGTTGGTAATCAGGGCCGGCCCTGACATAAAGTGGCCGAAGTTCAACTTTTGGCACCATATTTTTAGGGGCATCATTTTTTATTTTTTTTTGTTAAGATACATGGGATCAATCAATGATATAAATTTTTAACAAAAAAGTCAAAACCTTTTTAGGAGTGTATTCAATTTATAGATAATTGAGTCTGTATAAATTTGTGGTATTCAAACTAGTTTCATTGATACAAAATTTCTTTAGAACTGGTTTTTTGGCAAAAGAATTGAATACCTCCTTCATATCCTTAATCCCTAAGACCATAAATCCAACTACTCATGTTGAATTCAGACCAATAGCCTTAAGCAATACCTCTTACAAAGTCATAGCAAAGGTAATGGTCAATAGAATGAAGGTCTGCTTGATAGGATAATAAGTCTTTTCCAATCAGCATTCATACCTGGAAGACAGATCTCCGATAACATAACTATAGCACACGAAATAATCCATACTAGAAGTAAAAATGGGCTGATGGGTATTAAAATAGACATGCCAAAAGCATTCGACAGGGTCGAATGGAATTTTCTAATTGATATTATGAAAAAACTTGGATTTTCGGAAACTTGGTGCAGTTTAGTTTTTCAATGTATTTTGACAACATCCCTTTCAGGCTGCTTTTCTTTCTTCTAGACAAATTACTGATAACATTGTCATTGCACATGAAATTGTGGACACTCTTCGAAAACAGAGGTCAACTAAAGGACTTATGGCCCTTAAGTTAGACATGTCAAAGGCTTTTGACAGAATTGAGTGGCCTTTCCTAATGAATATTCTTAAACAATCAGGTTTTCATGAGCACTGGTGCACTATGATTGAACAGTGTGTTACCACTGTTTCTGCCTCTATACTTCTAAATGGTGCTCCAGGTGAGCAATTCTTTCCAACAAGGGGTCTTAGACAGGGAGACCCTTTGTCACCATATATGTTTATCATATGTATGGATGTCTTGTCTAAAATGTTGATTAATGCTGAAGATAATAATGCTATTCAAGGCTTTAAAGTTACTAATAATGCTCATTCTGTTAGCCATCTCTTTTTTGCAGATAATTGCTTAGTGTTTACTAAAGCTAATGTCAAATGTGCTAGGAACCTGGATAGCATCCTTCAACAATTTAGCAAATACTCAGGTCAGTCAATAAACTATGATAAGTCAGTAGTAGCCTTTAGCCAAAAAACAGATAGTGGTGTTAAAAACAATGTTGTCAGTATTTTGAAGATTAGAAAGTTAGGACTGCAAGAAAAATATTTAGGAGTGCCACTCTTAATTCAGAGAAACAAAATGGAAAATTTTGGTCACTTAGAATCTAGCTTTGGAAAAAGACTAGGAATGTGGAAAAGTAAACATGTTAATCAATCTGGTAGAACTATTCTCATTCAGACTACTCTAGGAACTCTAGCAAACCATCATCTTGTTGTATTCCCAATGCCCAAAAGATTAACTGATAGACTAGACTCTATCCAGAGGAAATTTTTCTGGAATAAGAAAGGGAACAATAGAGGACTGTACTTTAGGGATTGGGACAATGTTGCCAAGCCAATTGTTCATGGTGGACTTAATATCAAGAAAACTGAATACCTAAACTCTGCCCTTCTGGCCAAGCTTGCTTGGAGAATGTTAAAAGAACCTGATGCTTTATGGGTTCATATTCTCAAACATAAAAACTTCCCAGACCATAACCCCCTTCACTATGTTAATGATAAATCTGGATCTTGGGTTTGGAAAGGCATATGTAGAGGCTTAGAAGTCATTAGGGAGAAGTATTGTTGGGAGGTTGGGAATGGTAAGAATATCTCAATATGGAAGGATAGATGGGTGCCAGGTAAAAATGGCTTGGTTAATTCACATTATATGTCTGCCAATATTAGTACAGTAGATCAATTAATTGACCAAGCTACTAATGATTGGAATGTCTCTATGCTGAATGCTCTCTTTGATAATGAAACTATAAGGAACATCTGCAGGATTAAGATTCCTTTAGAGGCTGTGGATGAACTTAGATGGACTCCATCTTACAATGGTGAGTTTTCAGTTAAACAGCTTATAGAGCTGTAACTGATAGATTTTTTGGTCCAGTCCAAGGGAATTTTAATTGGAAAGCTTTTTGGAAACTCAATATACCACCAAAAATTAAGCACTTCCTATGGAAGTGTGTCAATGATTGTCTTGTTGTGAATGGGAATATAGGTAGGTATGTTCAACATGTTGATAAAAACTGCCCTCTTTGTAACAACCATATTGAAACAGTAGATCATCTACTGCTAGATTGCAATGTTACTAAGAATATGTATGCTGCTGTGAATGGTGTTTTTGCAGGGATTTATAATGGTAAGAACTTAAAAGATTGGATAGAATCCTGGTGTGAGAATGGACCAGTAAATAGATAACTTAATTCTTCATTTGTTGTGTGTGCTGGTTTTATGCTATGGCATGTCTGGAAATTAAGATGTGCAAAAGTTTTTGACAATATGCAAGTGCAGGTAGATGTGTTTAAAAAACAGGTACAAACTGACATTGCAGAATGGAATAGTATTCACAGGCAGCAAAACAATAATAGTACTGGTGGCACTTAGCGTATAAGAACTACAAGTTGGAGTCTACCAGAAGATGGATTTACAAAAATTAATTTTGATTGATACTTTCAAAAAGATTATAATCTTATGGGATGTGGTCTAATAGCCTTTTCTGATGCAGTGACCTGTGTTGGAGCAGCAACTATTCAAGCAGTAGCTTATGATGAAGAACAGGCAGAGGCTGTAGCAGCTTATAAAGCAATAAAGATGGCACAAGTGAAAGGAGTGTTAAAGCTGCACCTGGAAGGATATAATCTAAATGTAATAAATGCCATAAATGGCAGAATAGGCTCTGTTAGATGGACAAATAACAGTATTATTAAGGATTGTAAGTTTTAATTGAGAGCATTTACCTCATGGGTCTGTACTCATGTTGTAAGAGATCTCAATGACGTAGTTGATCATCTAGCAAAAAAGGCTAGGACTGGTAGTATAACTAGTGAGTTTTGGAATGGAAATGATATGCCAAGTGATGTAGTTTCTCTTATAAGAGAAAAACACTGTATGGTCTCTGTTTAAGTTAATTCAAATCTTTGATCTTTCTTATTAAAAAAAAAAAAAAAAAAAACATCCCTATCTGTTCTTTTGAATGGTTCGCCAACCGATTTTTTTAAGCCAACAAGAGGATTAAGACAGGGATATCTATGTCTCCCTATCTTTTCCTTTTATGCATGGAGTCCATGTCTAGGACTATCTTAGGCCGGTTCCTATGGGTGTGGCAAATCTATTGATTTGCCAGTTTTGCACCCACTATGGAGCTGGCAAACAAGCAAACTGGCCTGGCTAAGTGGCAAATTTGCAACTTAGCCAGGCCAGGTCAAGTTTCTACCGGTTGGTGTAGTTTCCACCGCTCAGTGTAGAAATCTATTGATTTTCGACCTCTCGGTGTAGAAAAAACCGGTAGGTGTAGTTTCCACCGCTAGCGGTCTAGACTCCACCGCTTATATCATCTCATCTAACGGTCATCATTTCATCATCCTATAAATACAATATCAAATTTCATTTCAACTCACACCATTTCTTCAATCTTCATTCTTTCACTCCACAAATCCAACATGTCAGGTCGAATTCGAGGTCGCAGATTTAGCATAGCTGAAGATGAATCCATTTGCAGGCATTATGTTTTTGTTATACAAGATATGGTCAATGCTGGACAACAACAACACGAAATTACTGTATGGAGTCGCATATTTCATAGATTTCAAGAAGAAACATTGAACCAAATATGATGCATCTTTGGCTAAATATGGCTAACCCACCCATAGTCGAAATTACTGTATGATGAGTTTAGATTAAGATTCCAAATATGATGCATCTTTCATTTGTATCAAATTTTAATTTTAAGATATTATTAATATAAAACTAGTGCATCTTTCATTAAAAATGTAGAATTTTAATTTACATTAGTGCCTCTTTCATTCATCTAGATAATGACATAACTTACAATAAAGACTTTAAAAGTAAAAATTTGGGACAATGTTCTTCATCTTGTTTATCTTCTTCATTTCACCAAACTTCCAATCAATGCGCTCATGAACAGAGTTTCCTTTGTTTATCTTCTTCTTTGCCTTCAAATTTTCCTTCCTTTGAACTTTTCTTTGTCTTTTTTTAGTTGGAGGTTTGATTTGGTTAATATCCAAAACTTGTAGACTTCTTTGGTTTTTACCTATTTCCTTTATAACCTTCACATATCTTACTAACGGCATCTTCAAGTACCACTCCGGAAAAATCAAGTTGGGTAACCAAGTCAAGTTGGGATTCAAACTTTGCCATTTTGAAAGATAAGATAGATAAAGATAGAAATTTTTTGTGTAAAAAATTTGGTGTAATTTTTGAGTGTGAATGTCACATTTTTATAGCGGTGGAGAAAGAGCCGTTGGAGGTTTAAAATCAACCGAATGGTGGAGACTCGATCGCTTAACATTTTTACCATAGTAGCGCGACCAGTTTGCCAGGCCAGCTGGCATGGCAAATGGGTGGGTTAGCCACCCCCCATAGGAACTGGCCTTAGATGATGAAGAGAGAGGACACATTAAAGGAATAAAAATTTCTAGATACGCTCCATCTGTGAGCCATCTCTTATTTGCAGATGATTGTATCATCTTCTGCAAAGCCGATATAAAAACTTGTCACAAACTTGTGACTCTTTTTAAGGATTTTGGAACAAACTCGGGGCAACTTATAAACTTAACCAAATCTGGTGTCTTTTTCAGCCCGGGAACAGACCCATAAAAAATTGATAGAGTTAAACAAATATTGGGGGTTAATTCTGTTCCTCTAAATGATAGATACTTAGGATCACCTTGTTTACTAATAGATCAAAAGTTAAGAGTTTTGAACCACTTATAAAAAAAACATGACAAAAAGATTACAAGGTTGGAATGGAAGTAATATGAATAGCACGGGTCGAACTGTAATGGTTAAAAATGTAACATCTTCTCTTGTTGTGTACCATATGAATTGCTTTAAAATACCAAAGAAAATTTGTAAAACGCTAATCAAGTTGCAAAGAGATTATTGGTGGGGGGGGAATGGAAATGGTAAGAAGGGGATATACTTAAAAGCATGGGGTGCAGTCTGTAAATCTTTAGAAGAATGAGGATTAGGTATCCAAAACATTGAAAATTTTAATCTTACAATGATAGCAAAGATGGGATGGAGATTGAAAGAAAAACCAGATTCTCTAGGGGGCGAAAATTATAAAAGAAAAATATTACCCAAATTGTGATATACTTCATATAAACTCTAAAACCAAAGATAGGGATAGGTGGGTGTGGAAAGGTATACATAGTGAGTTGAGCAGATTAATATATGGGAAGTGGGAACTGGAAAGTTAATTGATACCTGGGAGGATCAGTGGATACCAAATGTCATTGCTCCACTCCAAATGCCAAGCACAGGTACAGAAAACTTGAAAAAGATATGTCATTTAATCAATAGAAATAAAGAATGGGATGAAGACAAACTTAAAATTGTTTTGATGAAGATACATTTAATAAAATATTAGAAATACAAATTCCAACTAATGATTATGAAGATACTGCTCATTGGAATCTGGAAAAGAAAGGTAAGCTTACGGTAAAATCTTTATACAATTCAATAAATAGAAGTAGTAATGATAACAATGCTGACTGAGGTAGGATATAAAGATTAAAAGTAACTGGAGTTGGGGAAAGTGACTAAGAGTTAAATCAGTCTTTTGGGGGAATTTAAAAGTTGCAAGCCGGAAGATGACATCTGCTTAGTGTTTGTTCTTTTCTTAAAAAAAAGGATGGAAAGACACGCAGAAAGAACGATGGATAATGAACCCGTAGTATATTGATAAAAAGGCTCAATCAAAAATAAGATATTATGCCTTATAAACATAGATATATACATATGTACAGAAAGCTCTATGAATAGATAGATAGTCGTTGGAGGCCTAAGAAGTTTGATTACATAAATCCGTTCAGCAGCTAATTATTCTCTCAGATTAGTAACTATAATAGATAGATTATTATTGGAGTTTTAAGAAGTTTTTGCCGTTCAGTAGTTAATTATTCTCTCAAATTAGTAACTTTAATTGTTCAACAGCTAATTATTCTCTTAGACTAGTAACTTTCATAGATAATTGCCGTTGGAGTCTTAAGAAGTCTGATTTTTGCCGTTCAACAACTAATTATTCTTCAGATTAGTAATTTTAATAGGTAGATAGTCGTTGGAGTCATAAGAAGTTTTGATTAAAGAAATCCGTTTAACGACTTATTATGTTTTCAGATTAGTAACTTAAATAAATAAATAGACGTTTGAATCCTAAGAAGTTTGATTTCTACCATTTATCTGCTAATGATTCACTCATATTAGTAACTTTAATAGATAGGTAGTCATTGCAGTCATAATAAGTTTGATTACAGAAATCCGTTCAACAGCTAATTATTCTCTCATATTACTATTTTTAATAAAAATATATATAGTCGTTGGAGTCATAACAAGTTTGATTACAAAAATCTATTCATCAGTTAATTATTCTCCCAAATTAGTAAGCATAATATATAGATCGCGGTTGGAGTCCTAAGAAGTTTGATTACATAAATCCGTTCAACTACTAATTTTTCTCTCAAATTAGTAACTTTAATAGATAGATCACTATTGGATTCTTAAAAAGTTTGATTTCTACCATTCACCAACTAATTATTCTCTTAGATTAGTAATTTTAATAGATGGATAGTTGTTGGAGTCCTAAGAAGTTTGAGTACAGAAATACGTTCAATAACTAATTATTCTCTCAGATTAGTAACTCTATTAGATGGATCGTTGTTAGTTAGAGTCGTAACAAGTTTGATTACAGAAATCCGTTCATCAACTATTTGTTCTCTCATATTAGTAATTTTAATAGATAGAAACCCATTTGAGTCTTAAGAAGTTTGATTACAAAAATCTGTTCAATATATAATTATTCTCTCAGATTAGTAACTTTTATAGATAGATTCCCGTTTGGAGTCTTTAGAAGTTTGATTTTTGTTGTTCAACAACTAATTATTCTCTTAAATTAGTAATTTTAATAGATAGATTGTCGTTGGATTCCTAAGAAGATTGATTACAGAAATCCACTCTGCAGCTAGTTATTCTCTCAGATTAGTAATGTTATTTCAAACTTAGCACGAAGGACATTGCTTGCAAGTAAGTTGCCATATATTCTCCCTTCAGTAGTAGCTTCTATTTACGCTTTGTTTTATTAGGCTTAATTTGTGACATGATATGCGTATTTACCAAATACAGCATCATAGGAATACAATTCAGGTTTATCGAAATTTCCAAAACAAACGAGTCAAGCCAGCAAATACATCTCTGAGTTATTATAGAGATATTTAGACTGTTTTTATATTCTTTACTAACTTAGATTCAAGTTAATGATATCAATACGATTATTTAGCAAGTTGGCATTAGGTTTATGAGACTTTCCAAAACAAGTGAGTCAAGTCCCATATATAAAAATATATTAGAAAAAAAGTCCCATACATTAATATGTTTCTAAATATTATACTACCTGCATTTATGGAAAATAGGCCAAATTGAAAAAGTGATAGTATCTCTTTTACAAAAAAAAGATGGAGTATTTAATGATCCACAAGTTAAAAAAATAATAATCTTTCTTATCGATTTTCGCGGTTGTGTGTGCTGCAGTGCCTAGACATAGACCACCAAAAATTCTACACTACAAGAGCGATAACTACTCTGAAAAAGTGGATGTGGGAGCCAACTACCAGAGATGTGACTTATTATTGGCAGAAGACTCGTAAAAGTGCATCGACTACGATGAGTCTTTCAAGAAGAAACGTTATGGTAAGTTTAGATAAGCTACAAAGGACGATAATGCCAAAGAATTGCTTTTTTCTTTTTTATTCGAAAGATCAGATAAGATAATCTCTCATTTCTCCATGAGTTGGAACGGGTCTACCATGGTGTTCAGGGTGCTTTCGAGAAGGGGTTCAGTCCAATAGTCGTTAGGACTGACTAAAAAATCCCTGGTAAATTCATGACTCGGTGTGTACTACCAACCAAGGAGGAGGGAGAATAATATGTGAGTCTACTTGACAGTAATCAGATAACTTGAAACGTAATCAGTGAATTTTTAATTTATTTCTCCCGTATTTACATATTCTTTGAATATTTTTCTTATGTTAATTGCGTAAACTTAGGTTCATCTGAAAAATTTAAAAATGTGTAATGTTTCTTCTTTTTTAACACAATATCATGCTAAAGGTCCTAATAGGAATTCTGCCAATATTACGTCCTGCAAGTACCAAGATTTCCTAGGTATGGAGTTTCAGAGAGATACTTACGAGATGATATATTTAAATACATTTAGTATTTTATGAATATTCACAAGATACTTTCCTCGTATTCATAGGTTGTGACCTTTCTGATATTTGCATCATGCAAGCAGGGACAATGAACTACAAATATGATGTCTAAATAAAATATGACTATCTACCACATCTCCTATAACATCAGGAGTTTATAATTAATACTATGAATATAACTAAACCAACTTTTTAATTGTCTTTGGTATTTGATGTCTAAACTTAAAGATAGAATTTTGAACAAGTTTTTTTAAGACGAAGTGAACCTAAAACAAATGATATATAGTGAGTCAGATATTAATAGATAGTAACAATAACTAAATTGTGTTGGGATTATATATTTAAAACATAAATTTATTTCCTAATCAAAATATTTTTAAGAACATTTGAGTTTTTCATAAAAGAAGATTTAATGATCGTTACATGTTTTGTAGCTTTAATGGTGTTACCTACAACATAATAATATTTCATTAAACATGTTGAAGCTCTTGATTATGAATCAGAATTTTGGTTGGAAAACCAAATAAGAGTTGAGTTTTATTTTATGTTTTTGTTTTTTTAAAGAAAAAAAGAGTTTGTGAAAGAAAATAATGTGTGAGCATCATTTATTTATTTTTGGAAGAGTGACTCCGAGCAAGAATGAAAGTGAATTAGTTTCACATCCTCTCACCATGAAAGAGTGATTGTGTAAGAGATTGGATTCTGTTGTTTTATCCTGGGGATGATGCGACATCGAAGAACTGCTTGTACAATCTTGGACAGAATCGCGGAACGTCTTAAAAAGAAAGACCTAGTCCGCGACTCAGCTTTATTTTATTATTGTTTTGCAGGAATAATTCGGCAGTTGTTCTAACAAGAAACTTTTTAAAGTATTTTGGAAAACTGCATAGGGTAGCTTAAAAAATTTAACGAGTGGAAAAATTACTCCGGATTGATTTTTTTTCCTGATTATTGTGTAAATATTTTGAATTTATGTGTAACATGAAATTTGTAGATCAAGAAATTTTCTTCATTTTTTTGTTGTTGAAATTTTCAATTTGGATCATCTTACATCACAAAATCTCTTCCTCTTTGGCATCAATGTCTTAGGCATCCTATGCTTTGCACAGTTCATAAAATAATTAGGAACCATTCACTACCAGTATCTAGTTCTTGTTTAGATTTTTGTCATTCTTGTCATTTGAGTAAAAGTAAGAAACTCGTTTTTCCAATAAACAAAACTCGTTATGATAAGCCCTAGAGTTTATTTGTATCAGATTTATGGGTCTCTCCAGCCCTTTCTAGAAATGGTTATTATTATTATTTGCTGCTTTTGGATGCTTACTCTCATTACACATGGCTATATCCCCTAACTAGAAAGTTTGATGTTTTACCCACTTTTATTCATTTTAAAAAGAAATAAAAATCTAACTGATCTCAAAAATTAAGGTGTTCCAATCCGATAATGGTGGTGAATACCAGAAATTCACATCTTTTCTAAATGATTCCGGAGTCATTCATAGATTTTCTTGTCCACATACATCACCAGAAAATGGTTTGGCTGAAAGACGACACAAATATTTTATTAAGTATGGCCTTTCTCTACTTTTTCATGCATCTATGTCCCAATATTTTTAGTTTGATGCAATCACACAACAAGCTATCTCATTAATAGGCTACCAGTCTCACAAACACGGCGTAAAAGGACACTAAAACTCTTGTTCAGCGAACAACCTAACTTCTCATTCTTAAAAGTTTTTGGATGTCTCTGCTACCCTTACTTACGACCATATAATTCCCATAAATTAGAATCTAGGTTCTTACCTTGTGTATTCGTTGGCTATAGTGGAGTCTAACTCAACAGAACTGAGTTCACGTGTTCAGATGCATCCAATGGTTACTCGAGCTAAAGATGGTATAACTAAACCTGTTAACATGCTATGTTTGGCTGCAACAAAACATCCGCTGCAAATGATTCATCTTATGGAACCAACATGCTATATAAAGGCTCGTAAAGACCTAAAATGGTGTACCTCCATGGAAGCAGAAATCAATGCACTCATATAAAATGAAACTTTCACTAAAGTACCTTATCTAGAAGGAACGAATCAATGAACTTAGTAGGCTATAAATTAATGGGTGTATCCTATCAAACAGAAACAAGTCTCGCTTGGTGGCCAAAGGTTTTCAAAAAAAAGAGGGAGTTGACATTGGAGAAACATTCAATCCCGTTGTTAAACCATATACTGTTATGTCCATAGCTTTATAACATAATTGTCCACTGTGACAACTGGATCTCCAAAATGCTTTCTTACATGGAGTTTTGGATGAAAAGGTGTACATGAAACAACCACCGGGGTATGTTGATCCTGAAAATCCTCACCATGTTTCAAAGTTACACAAGTCGCTATATAGGATAAAAATACACTACATGCTTGGTTTTCTCGGCTTAGTACATATCTCATAAGTTTGGGATTCTTAGGTTCCATTGCTGACAGCTCATTATTTGTCAAAATTGAATCTTCAATTACTCTTTATGTACTAATTTATGTTGATGCCATAATAGTCACATGGTCTAGTAAAGTGGCATGTGATGAGTTGATTTCCAACCTAAGAAGGGAATTTGAAGTCAAGGACTTGGGTTGTCTCACATAATTTCTGGGTATAGAGGTTCTTTGACAAAGAAAGTCATTATTCTCAGTCAACGGAATTACATCACGGATTTGGTTCATAGGATAGAGTTTGAAGGTATCAATCCAATCTGCACCCGGCCATTTGGTACTACAAACTAAATTTCGCAAACATGGAACATCAAAATTTGCAGATGCAAGTGGGGGATCTACAGTACCTACACCTTACCAGGAAGGATATCTCAGTAGCCGTGAATAAGGCATGCCAATATATGTATGATCCTTATTTAGATAACTGGGAATTGGTGAAGCGGATACTGTGATACCTCAGGAACACTATAAATTATGGTTTTTTCTTACAACAGATTAGTGACATGTCTCTCCATGCCTATATAAACTCAGATTGGGATGAAAACTTGGATGACAGACGCTCAACAAGTGGAGAGTGCATCACCTATGGAGAAAATCTTATTTCTTGGAGTGCATGGAAGCAGAAGACAATGTCGAAGTCAAGTACCGAGGAAGAGTATCGCGGTATTGCAATTGCAACTTGGAAGATGATTTCGGTTAAGTTCTTACTGAAAGAATTGGGTATTACGATCTCCTCTTTCCTTGTGGTGTGACAATTTTGGAGCGACATATCTCACAACGAATCCAGTATCTGATGCTCGAACAAAGAATATAAAGACAGATTATCACTTTATACGAGAAAGAGTCGCAAACAAACAACTACAAGTGATATCATCTAAATATCAGCTAGCTGATATCTTTACGAAAGGCCTTGCATCCCCACATTATTAATTTATCTGAGACAAGTTGAACACTAAGCTGCTCATGCTCAACTTGATGGATAGTTTCAAGGATAGGTCCTTGAACAAGTCTATATTGGATCAGCCTTCTCTGGATGAAGAATAAAATAAGTCCGCAACTGATATTAACTAGTTTTCCTAATATATCTCCTACAATATTTACAGGAAGTTTTGAGTCTATGTAAACCTTGTCAAGCAAAGTTGTATATATATATATTGTAATTTGAAATCAATGAAAAAGATATCCCTGTTAATAAAGATTTGATTCTCAATCCTTTTAATAGGTAATAAAGGTATAATCCTCTTTTAGAAGAGGAGACAAAAGCGCTTGTTGGTTTTCCACCAGAATCACGAAATATAATTCCGTATCCACCAGCTCTTTTTTGCTTTCTGTATAGGCATATATATTCACCTGGTATGTATAAGAGACCCTTGGAGAAGACCACGCCCCTGCATAATCATGATAATCATCGTCTTGGTATTTTTCAAACCAAGAAGCTATCTGTTGTTGTTTATCAGGAACTTGTACACTATAATAATCGATCAGTTTCTTCTGTGTTTTTTTTCCAGTTTGTTCTGCTTACCATCTTGCTCCTGCTTCATAATCACCGATTTTCGAGGTGCTATCTTCATCGTCTTCCTCCTCCGAATGAAATTCGCTTAGACAAGATGCCGATGAAATCATATCTTCGTCCTCTTCTTCCACAAAATCCAATCCCCTCGTTGACATTTAAAAAAAAATCAAAGACAGACTACACAATAAATATGAATTGCACTCACAAAAATCACCAATTTTGTACTCTTCTTTACTCAATAAAGGCGTGTATATATATATATATATATATGTAAGGAAGAAGAAACCTTAAAATTTCTGACCTAGATATATTAGGATGATTCCTAATCCAATTAGGGTTCTAATTTCTCTCCTAGTTTTTAACCAAGGAAATTGCCATAAGCCAGTTTATCATGTACAATTTCTAAAGCCAGTACCCTGGACAAGAAGGCCTTATAACGTGTTTGGATACCAAAAGTAAAAATGCTTATGCTTCTCCGGAAGTCAGAAGCAAAAACATTTTACTTCACTAAACATTGACTTTCAAGATTGCTAATAGGGGTACCAAATTGCTTGGGGGTGTACCAACCCAAAGGCAATGGATTTTTTTTTATTATCTTATGTGTATTTTGGTACACCCCCAAATAATTTGGTACCCCTATTAGCATCCTTGCAAAACAGCTTTTTCTCTTAAACGATAACGTTACTGGACTTAACTCCGCCATCACTAAATTAAATTTTAATAAAACTGAGACGGAGAGAACTACTGAAATGTCACCAAAAAAATCTTGTGTAAGATGACATTTCAATCGCAGCGGAATGAGAATGGGAACTTGGACCAGAGTTACGCTAAATTTGGTTTTCTTCGTTAAGTAATCACGGAATCAACACCTCCATCACTGCAATTAGCCATGGCTGCTTTTGTATGAGCTTCATTACTGGCTGTTTCTAGGGTTTCTTTTGAAGTTTTGGGTCCTGAGCAGTGATAGAAAAGAAGCAAGGGTTTTCAGGAATTCAGATAAAAGGTCTATTCTGTTCAAGTGGTGAACCCAATGATTCGAGATGGAAAAGGGCCGGTCAAGTTTTATTGATGCAATTTCAGTTAAAAGGCTGCAAATTTCGTCTAAAGCAATGAAGAGTGTAAGATTTGCCATGATCAGGCTGGTAGTAACAGGTTATTGAACTGCACCTCCTTTCTGTCATTCTTGTTTAAGGATTCCGCTGGTTCAATTGGATGAAAAAAAATCCATTTTGTTGATTGTAATTGTGGATTTGGTCTCTTTGTATGTTTGGTGTTTGCTTCTGTTGGTGTTAGTAAGTAGTGAATACTGATTGTCCAATATATTTGGTCTTCTTTGTGTGTGCTTGGCAGGCATGACTGTAACCGCAGGATGTGGGTGTTCCATACTCAAATGCAGCTGAGCATATTTGTGCTCGGATGCGTCCTGTACCTGAAGGACCAAGGCACTTTGCAATCCATGTGGACTCATCTGGGAAAATAAGGTAATTACTTAGAAGCATACTATCGACTGTTGTGATAGCCCACAGAAAACAATCCATACACTAAGTTATGGAGCAGCAATAGTAAAAGAAGATAACTAGGTTTCGATTCCCACAGAAGAAGATTCCTAATCTGGGATGTCCTTTCGTTTTGAATAAAGAAGATTACTAATCTGGTATGTGCTTTCGTTTTGTTTCTCTCGGGTCACACTAACCACTAATTTGTGCAAATGAAGCATTAACTTGATGATGTTTGTTAATGCATGGGTGTTAGCTAGAATGCTGTCTAAACATATTACCTGAACACCAATCTTTATGCAACTGCACTGGATAGCTGTCAATCGCGGAACATTAAGTTTTGTGGTGGAAATCATTGATTTGCACTATAGCAGCAGACCACGTTAACTTTAGCAAATTTGCAGAGCTTGCCTGGTTTTCTAACTTTTTTTGTTCACCTTTGTGTGGTCTGATAATTGATATCAATATTTTCATCTAGATTTAATCTTCAATAAATCTATTTTGCTTGTGTTACTATCTGTTACGTTTGCCATGTCACTTTATTTTGTATTTTAGAAGGTGTGCGCATCAACTCACAGCAAAAGATTAGAACACTGTTTTGTTCTACTTGTATTTGAGGCCTGGTTTACTGTTTTATGGTGTTATGTTCTGTTAGTTTATAAAATAATGTTTCGGTGGCTTGGCTTATTTGTTTTATTTGCAAATGGTTAAGGTTCGTAAGTAGTCACCTCTAGACGCAGTCTATGATCCTAAACTTTTGTAGATGCATGTGTCCTAAAGAATTCTTCTAATGCAGGTGGTGGTTTGATCATCTTTAAACAGTTATTTTTAATTTTGAAGGATACATGACTTCTGTTTCTATGCAGCTGACATTCTCTGTCTACATGCTTATCTTCTTTGATTGTGACTCACTTTTCAGGCCAACCCAATTGGGGAGCTGACGCGGAACATGAAAATTGACAATCTCAGTGTAAGAACCTAAGCATTTCTGAAATGCACTTTGGATGGTGGCACTGAAATCCATATGATATCATCTACTCAAGTAAGTTCTTTCATTTCTTTCATCAAAAGAAAATCTAGTCAAGTAGGTCATTTAGCTTTTAGCTAGCCTATTCTTCCGACTGTTTCACTTATATAGTGTTGACGAATGTCTCAGGGGCAATCGGTGTAGCTTTTATGATCTATTTTTTTCCCTTCCCATACCAGTGTCCTCACCGCATGTTTTTATGGTCTATCGAATACTGGATAATCCAGTTTTCAGTTCCCTTGAGCGTTAGTTTGTTTACTTTGTGTTTGAACATTGATATGCTTCAGAGCTGTCGAGCATTGTTTTGGCTAGTGAGTTACATGTGTAATTTAGCTATTCTGTTTCTTCTCAGATGGAGTCGAGAATCAAGATGAAGGGAAATGCTGGGCAATTTTACAAGGAGTCGTTAAGAGACCCGATAAGTCTGGTACTTGATACTGTCTCCAAACGCGTGGTGTCTTTTTACTCTTTCATATGCTGATATCGTATTATCATCGTCCATACGTTTGTGTTTGTTATCTGTCCACTCTGTATATTGACTGTCCGGTATTTTAAATTGTCATTATTTTCACAGACCAAAGGATCTTAAGGGATTTTCACAGACCAAAGGATCTTAAGGGAATTTTCAGTGATCTGCTCGTTCCAGGCATGATGATAAATGCTCAAAAAATACTGCTGACATATATTTTGTTAACATCATAGAGCTGTTTTTCTACCAACAACTGGGTTCAAAGCACATTTGACGATACCCAAAAAATACTGGTTCACGATAAATTTAGTCCGGCGGTTTAGGCATAATGAGCATATCTGGTAGTTTACAAAGTTTAGAATTTGATAAAAATGGGGAACATTAAGAAGAACTACTGGTCTAATAATGAGCAAGTGAATATGGCCAGTCTTGAAACTAACCCGTCGGAGTTTTGTCATATACCTCCATATGACAAGCTACTAGCTAAGGGCTGCCCTTATTAATCCTGTGGGTGTAGTTAGATATTTGAGTGGCTAACAGCTTAGTGACACATGGCCTGCTGGGATTAGCTAATCCCGATCTGGGTTACCCTCTCCTTTACTTTCTTTTTCTTTTTATTTGTGAGAACTTCTCTTTTTTTGGTATGTAATGTTAAATGAAGTAACCTGAGGCTGCTACGGCAGAGTTCCATTAATTCCGTTCAAATTCTAATTCAATTCAGTTATTCTGTTGTTGAATCGTACCGGTATAGTACAACTTGATTCAGAGCCGTTTCTTCCTATCACACAAAAAAAAATCATCATGGTTGCTCAAACTTGTAAAGTAACTGATTCATCTATTCGTCAACAAACTCAGATCGATAAAATTCAACTTCAACTTCAACTCGATTCGATGCTGACCAAAGATGATTTCGAAAGCAGGATGCAAGCTAATTTTGAGTCTTAGATGCTAATTATCAAAAATACAATGCAATCTCAGATGGAAATTTTTCTTTCAACCAAAAGTTTTGAATCCGGTGAACACAGTGGAGCTGGGGGAAATCAACATGGTTTTTCTCATGACGCTAGTGGACCTCGCTTCCAATCTTACTCAGGGGGGCGTGATTTTCACCATCGTCCACCACGAATGGATTTCCCACGTTTTGATGGTGCAACCCCAAGAGCTGGATTCATAAATGTGAATATTATTTCCAGATGCAAGCTGTACCTGAGTTTAACAAAGGTGGAATGACAGCCATACACCTTGATGCCAAGGAAGGTAAATGGTTTGAGAATTTCCATTTAAATAAACATCATATCTCTTGGCCAGAACTAGCTGAGAATGTTTGTCTCCGATTTGAAAACCCTGCACATGAGAATATAGTGGGTTTGTTTAATAAGTTATCCCAGTTAACAACAATGGATGCATATTTTGAAGAATTTGAATATTTGAAAGCATTATTGTTGAGTAAACACCCAGACTTTCCAGAGGATTACTTCATTCAAAGTTTTATAGGAGGCTTAAAGGAAGAATTGAGAGAACATGTGCTTATGTTTGGTCCCAAAAACCTTTTACATGCTTTTTCTTTAGCCAGAATGCAGGAAAAAACACTTTCTCTCCAACACAAATCTGCTAAGCCTATTCCAAAACCCTTCACTACTTCTTTTTTCACCACTAAACATTTTTCTCCTCAACCAACCACTTTACCACATCCTCCTTCCAAACCAACCACCTATAATTCTTCATTACCACCTAAATCCCCTTCATCACTTCCCATTAAAAGACTGACACCTGAGCAAGTACAGGCTATGAAGGCACAAGGGTTATGTTACAATTGTGATGAAGTGTACAAAAGGGGCCATGTCTGCAAGAAGCAACATCTTTGTTTGATAGTGGGCACTGAGGCTGAGGAGTTATTATTGGAATCAGAAGAAGAGATTCATACTGCTGAGGAGGACTCACCAATGGAAAGTGATATGGAAATATCCCTTCATGCCTTAACAGGTAACAATTCTGGTGAAACTATTAGAATTCCTGGATTTATTAAGAAAAAAGCTATCTCAGTTCTCATTGATACTGGTAGCACCCATAGTTTTATTGATAATGAGGTGGCAAAGAATCTCAATTGTTCAATTGAGCCAACTGCTAGCATGCTAGTCACTATGGAAAATGGTGATAGAACTGTCAGTACTGGAGTATGCTCTAACTTAACTTGGACTATGCATGACCACAAATTTTCTGGGAGCTTAAGGTTATTACCACTAGGTGGATGTGATATAGTTTTGGGTGCTGACTGGCTCGGGCAATTGGGTGATGTGGTTTTCAATTTTTCAAAACTGTGTATCTCCTTCAAACACAATGACAGGAAGATTACACTTACAGGAGCTCAGGACAAATCTTCCTTCAGCATAATGAGTGGCAGTGCAGCTAAGAGGGTTTTCCAAAAACACACTCATGGCCTCATTGGTCAACTATTCTCCATCTCCACAACCACACCACCTACTCCCCCAACCCCCATTTCAGACATACTACAACAATACCTTGATGTTTTTTTCTGAGCCCAAAACCCTTCCTCCACAAAGAAGTTAGGACCACTCAATTCCCCTCAAACCAAATTCTGAACCAATTAACATGAGGCCCTACAAGTGTCCTTACATTCAGAAATCTGTGGTGGAACATCTGGTTTAAGATATGCTTCAGTCTGACATTATTCAACCAAGTCACAGTCCTTTTGCAGCTCCTATCCTTCTGGTCAATAAGAAAGACAACACATGGAGGTTCTGTGTAGACTATAGAAAGCTTAATAGCATCACAGTAAAAGATAAATTTCCAATACCAATCATAGAAGAATTGCTTGATGAATTACAGGGCAATAAGTTTTTCTCTAAGATTGATTTAAGAGTTGGTTATCATCAAATCAGGGTCACTTCTGCTGACATCTACAAGACAGCTTTTAGAATTCATCATGGCCACTTTGAATTCAAAGTAATGCCATTTGGCCTCACCAACACACCTGCTACTTTCCAGGCCCTCATGAATGATGTTTTTAAAGACCATCTAAGGAAGTTTATACTGGTTTTCTTTGATGACATCCTTATTTACAGTTCCACCCTAGAGGAGCATCTATTGCACTTACAAATTACCTTGGACATTTTGAGGCAACACCAGCTTTTTGCAAAACTTAGAATTTTGCAAAACTCTTTAAGTGTTGCTTTGGGCAAACTGAATTGGAATACCTAGGCCATATAATTACTGCTGAAGGAGTTAAAGCTGATCCTGAGAAGATATCTGCAATGGTGAATTGGCCACTTCCTCACACAGCTTAGAGGATTTTTGGGCCTCACAGGCTATTACAGAAAATTTGTGAAGAATTATGGCTTTATAAGTAAGCCACTGACTGATCTGCTAAAGAAGAATGCCTTCCTTTGGTCCCCAGCAGCCACTGCAGCTTTTCACCAACTCAAGGAAACCATGTCTACAACTCCTGTCCTGGCATTGCCAAACTTCACCAAACAATTTGTGTTTGAAACTGATGCTTGTGATGCTGGAATTGGTGATGTTCTCTTGCAGGAGGGCAAACCACTTGCTTTCTACAGCAAACCTCTTGGGCCAAAAGCAGCTGCCTTATCTACTTATGAAAAGGAATTACTGTCCATTGTACAAGCTATCACCAGATGGAGGCATTATTTACAGGGCAACCATTTCATTATTCAGATTGACCACCAAAGCATCAAGTATTTTTTGGAGCAAAAGATATCTACTGTCTTGCAACAAAAATGGTTGATGAAGCTTTTAGGCTTTGATTATGAGATCAGACATAAGAAAGGTTCTGACAACATAGTTGCTAATGCACTCTCAAGAAGGCCTCATGCTGTTGGTGCTTGTCAAACAATCTCTCTTTCCCAGCCAGCTTGGACTAAGGAGATTATAGACAGTTACTCTGGTGATGCAAAGGTACAGGCACTGATTGCTCAACCTGCACTTACCCAGCTACCCTTCCACATTGTTCCTACACTGATGGTGTCCTCAGATATAACTAAAAAATCAAGACTCTACATGGGCTCCAGTTCCAATGTTAAGGACATAATTTTGGATTCCATCCACTCATTTGCAGTTGGTGGCCATTCTGGTATTCAAGCCACCTATATTAGAGCCAAAGCCTCATTCTTCTGGCCTGCCATGAAGAAAGAAATTCTCATGTATGTCTCTACCTGTGATGTTTGCCAAAGGAATAAGAGTGAACACACTTTTCCAGTTGGCTTGTTACAGCCTTTGCCAATTCTTGATCATGCCTGGCAGCACATCTCTATGGACTTTGTGGAAGGCCTGCCAATGAGTGAAAGGAAATCTGTTATCCTTGTGGTGGTAGACAGATTAACAAAGTATGCACATTTTATTGGTCTACATCATCCTTATACTGCTTCCTTTGTGGCTAGAGAATTCATCAATCAGATTCATAAGCCCCATGGACTGCCTACCTCCATTGTGTCTGACAGAGACAAAGTCTTCACCAGCAACTTTTGGCAAGATCTGTTCAAAGCAATGGGCACACAGCTGCATCTTAGCACTGCCTATCACCCACAGACTGATGGCCAAACTGAAAGAGTCAATTCCGGCTTAGAAAGCTACCTCAGATGCATGTGTGGACATCAACCAAAAAAGTGGCACCAATGGTTACCTCTTGCTGAATGGTGGTACAACACCAATTACCACTCCAGCCTGAAAGTAAGTCCCTTTACTGCACTCTATGGTTATAACCCACCTCACTTAGCTTTTCCTTCTACATCCACAACCTCTGTTGCTGTTGTTGAGGACTACTTAAAACAAAGGGATGCTGTGTTGGAGTTACTGAAAGATTCTCTCCACAAGTCCTAAGAGAGAATGAAATTATATGCAGATAAAACCAGAATAGAAAGGAGTTTTGAAGTGGGTGACAAGGTCTATTTAAAGTTGCAACCTTACAGACAAGCTTCTGTGGCTTTGAGAAGGAATTTGAAGCTTGCAACCAAATACTATGGACCATTTCCCATTATACAAAGAATTGGCAGTGTAGCTTACAAGTTGCAATTACCTGCAGAAGCCAGAATTCATCCTGTTTTCCATGTCTCACAGATCAAGAAACAGATTGGGGCAAGCCATACCCCAACACCTAAACTGTCAATCATCAACAGTGAAGGTCAAGTGTTAGTCATCCCTGCAGCTGCACTAGATTCCAGGACTATTGTCAGAGATGGTGTGTCTATTCCTCAACTCCTCATCCATTGGACCAATGCAACAGCTGAAGATGCCATATGGGAAGATATTGGCAATATAAGGCGCCATTTTCCAAAGTTCAATCCTTGAAGACAAGGATTTGGTGATGGGGAGAGTATTTGTCATATACCTCCATATGACAAGCTACTAGCTAAGGGATACCCTTATTAACCCTGTGGGTGTAGTTAGATATTTGAGTGGCTAACAGCTTAGTGACACATGGCCTGCTGGGATTAGCTAATCCCGATCTGGATTACCCTCTCCTTTACTTTCTTTTTAGTTGTGAGAACTTCTTCTTTTTTTTGGTATGTAATGTTAAATGAAGTAACCCGAGGCTGCTACGGCAGAGTTCCATTAATTCCGTTCAAATTGTACTGGTACAGTACAAGTTTACATATTTGTTAACCGATGTATCTATAGTACTAAACTAAATAGACAATTGATAAGAAAATGCGATCAAACGAATGTATAAATAACAGACATCTAATCCATCCCCTGCAAAGGCTGTTGATAAAACTAAGATAGATGCCGTGCCTTCTTTCGATTCTTTCGGATCTGATTGAATTGCATCATCCACACAGTTTGTGAATAAACCATGTCACCCTCGTACGCATCCTTCAATATAATTTCTCTAAGCACGCGAGGAAATTCTTTAGGTTTTATCTCACTTTTGTTCTTAAAATGCTTTGCCAGATAGTATGCAGCTTCATTGCAAGATCTGTGAATGTGCGTAGCATTAAATAAATTAACAGATCCAAACCCCTTAAACTTAAATCCCACGCTCATCTTCTTGACATCCTTGACGATTCGATACAATCGTTTGAATTCTCTGCTTTTAATTTTATAAAATGATTGTTTTGTACACTTTCTACAAATTTTCTTTCTTTTGTACCGAGGTAGGCGGCGTCGATGTCGACATTTCTGCGGACTTAAAACATCGCGAACGATATCAACAAGTCTGTCAGAATTACAATTACCCCGTCGTCGAGTCCATCATAAGCTACGGTAAGTTTTAAACCCTTTCTCAATCCCTTCAAGAGGTAGTAAAGGTATGATCCTCCATTAGAAGAGTAGACAGAAGCACTTATCGGCTTTCCACCGGGATCACGAAAAATAACCCCGTATCCACCGGTTCGTTTTTTCTTTTTGTAATACCCGTATAGATTGAGCTGGTACGAATATCCTAAATATTTCCTAGAAGACCACGCCAAATCGTCCTCTTGGCTATTTTTCTCAAACCAAGAAGCTATCCACTGTTGTTTATCCGGAACTTGTATGTTATACATATAGAGGGAAGAGAAAGAAACCTTATAGATTTGCGACCTACACGTACCTTTCCTAATCCAGTTAAGAGTCCTAATGTCAAGGAAAACTGGAAAAGAGGAAAGCTATTTCCCGGTGACATCTAAATTTACTGCAAGTTGAAATGAGTAGTTTCTACTTTGGAAACAAATCAATGACACCCAAAAAATTAAAAAGGTCAGACTTGTCCGCCTTCTCAGCCCCCGATAACAACACTAAAACCCTCTCTTGCGCCCCAAACATGTTCGTCTCTCATCGGAGCCTGGCGAGTCAAATCTCTTCATTTCGATCGAACCAGAGTTCTTACATTCACCAATAACAGATAGTTTATTTCTTTTCTAGTCTAGGGTTTAAGAAAGAATGTTGGTTGAATTGCCACAAATTCACTCGGAAAATCTAGCTTACTTATCCTCGAAAATCATAAAGGTTTGGCTAATCTACTAATTCCCATTTTAGTCAATTTAGTATCCTTTTACTTGATTTAATGTTGATAATGCGGTTTCAATTCTGTCATTACGCCTGGAACTTGCTCGAAACATTCCATCGACGGAAACGAGGTTTGTGTAAGAAATTTTCTCTTTAATTTTGATTTTGATTTTTTTTTTTGTAAGTGTATTTTTAGTAACTGTATGTATGACTTTTATGGGTACAGCATCAAGTGAAGTGCGTCAAGCATATAAATAAAAGATTTCTTGGTTCAGTAGTAGAGTTAATTGATGGAGCAGTATCATCTGAAGAATTTAGATGGAGCAGTATCATCTCTTCGGTGTTCCTCAAGAACAATAGATCCAAAATATTAGCATCCAACTTATAACTGCTACCACTGAAATTTGTTCTTAGTCATTAGAGTTTTTTCTTTAAGTGTTAAGTGGAGCTCATTCAAATTTAGATTTACTTCATATTATTTTATATGTTTCCAGGGAAGAGTTACGATAATGTATTGGTTACAATGCTCCAGATATTAAGATCCAGAAAGTTGCTTCGCTAGCTCAAAAGCTCTTCATCTTGAAGCCTTGTGGTCATGGAGATGATGCTAGTGTCTCGGAAGTGCGAGTTTGGGACTGAACTAGTTTTCCATGCTCCTACTCGGTTTCTAGTTGACGAGGCTTTGAAAATGAGCTACTTTTGGAGGAGGAAAGCTCTATGTTGTCTTCTCTTCAAGGACAACAATATAATCATATTGAATCTGTACTTAATAATTTCGTTGTGGGCAAGGGGGAGTAGACTTGAGATGGTTAAGAGACGAATGTGATCATATAGTTGGACAAAGTGGTTGGCGACTTCACAGGGATAAGCTAGCTATGGCCCTTTGTCAAGTTCTTGATTCAGACAGAGGAGTGGATGAGGTATGCTTGTTAAACTTATTGTATGTCTTTTTTTTTAATACTAATTATTGCATGCTAGTGAGCCATATACGTAGTTTAAGTATTACGACTGTTAATAAAACAACAAGACTCTACAACTCGTAAAACCATGTAGGATACCGAGGCTTCTCAAAGTATAGGCCTTGCCGTTATCAATCAATATTCTTGAATCCCCACTGATGGTTCTCAGTCTCCTCTTCCCGAAGATAAATTTTTCGTAGGGCCAAATGCTTTCCCTAATGATGCACTCTTATCTAGGTAGCATTTTCCTTAGGTGGCTTAATCTCTTCCTCCCTCTCAATCATTTATTTTCTTGTGGTCCCGGGGGTTTCTTGATGCCCAGTTAAGGGAAATGCTAATTTTGCGAAGAGTTTGTTTAGTATTGAGCTGTTATGCATACTAGTACAGGTCTTATCCAGTTGGAGGATCGTTGTATCTGAACAATTATGATCAACCTTATACAGTTGTTGTTAAGTTCTTAAAACTCTAGATGCTTCTGTTTCCCTTTTTCTTCTCTAAAAACATTTTCTTTCTTTCTTTTAGAATCAAATTGTTGTAGCGCTGAGTTGGTATGGACTTGTAACCTTATACAGTTGTCGAAAACGCAGAATGAATCACTCATTGGTGTACGTTTTACATGTACAGGCTTTCAGACACTTCCAGCATTAGCTCCATTAGAATTTTTTTCTGAACAAGTATATTTGAACTTTTACTTTTGTTCCGGGTTGCAGCATAGAGAGCAATTTGTAGAGGCAATCCGTCATGGACTCATGGGATTGTTGTCCTAAAATCAGAGAAAGCCCCAACAAGCCAACCGAGAATGCCTAGTTATGGCACACATGTATGTTGTCTTTCATATAAAGCTATGAAATTCTGCTGGGCCAATGTACTGCATTTTCCTGAAATTTGGTGTCACAGTTTTTGTGCATGAACATATATCAGAAGTGCTGTTGAGAAATCTTTATATACTTCCTGTCCAGGTCACTATTCAAACTGAGACTGAATAGCAAATTGATAAGCTCCAATGCAAGGAAGAAAAAAGACAGAGACGTGGAACAGAACACGAGGCTTAGAATGACTTGTCTGCTGGAAATTTCTCTTCCTTACTTCAATCAAGTGAGAGCAAAGGTCTCTTCGAATGATTTGATTGGCAGCGGCCAAGGTCCTCGTTCATGTGTAGTAAGCTCTCTTCCCGAAGGTACTGCATGGAAGAATTTCAAGGGGTATGAAGAAGTCAGTGTCCAAATGAAACCTGGGGAAAGGTTGGTAACTTTTATTTCTTTCAGAGTCCATGAATTTCTGTTATGTATAAATTGATGCTGATTTGACTTTGCCAAGATAGTTAAGAGCAATATGAGAAGTTAAAGTGTAGACCCTAGTTTTAAGTTTATTCCGAGGTTTTAATTTTAAATTTGTGTCATTTCTGTTTTTAATCTTGTATTGCCGCTATTCTTCTTTTCTTTTTCAGATGTTCACATGTTGTCTTTAGTACTTAGTTTTACAATTTTCATGCCAGTTAATCCTGCCGTGACGGGTGATGTTAGCTCTAGTAGTTGCTGTTAAGATGATTCTTTCTCTCTCGTTATTTGTTTCAGATCGAGATAATAGAATTAGATGACTTTGCTCATGCTGCTTTCCATGGCCAAAAGTCCCTGAACCATATTCAGAGTCGTATTTACCAAGCCACTTATATTAGTGAGTTGTACACTTTGTTTATTCTTTTATCATATAGACCAAAGGGATATATCATCTCTATAATTGTGGTTTGGCTGTTGATAAAACTTGAAATTGACTTTGTCGATGAACATGCAGGTTTGTGCTCCAACAGGAACTGGTAAGACCAATACAGCTATGATTGTTGTTTTACACGAGGTATGCACTGCTAAATTTCTTAGATGTCTTTTACATTGGGCATCTAACTTTTTTCTTTGTCTGGTATCCACTGGATTGGTTCTTTCTTTTTTCCCAAGATAAGTCACAGCTTTGAGAAAAGTTTAACTCTACCCAGCTGTGTGTATAAGAAACTCAACTTTAGTCTCGGTAAATTAAGTTTTCCAATTTTTTAGTATATAAGAAACTTGTACTTGATAATGTTTGTTGGATTCAGTTTTTCACTTTGGCCGTGTGAAATATTGCCCGTTAGAATACTTAGCTTAGCTACCTATATAGCATCAGTGATAACAAAAATCAGAGTCCAAATCTGCATTCCCTGTTGGCTCGATTTATATGGGACATTGAGTTTTGCCCAATATTGTAGATTAACTCGCTTTCGTTGTGCCAAGTCCGCATTTTAATTAAAAAAATCTGTATCTAGTGTCATTACGTTATCTGAACTTCTGATTTGGTCCGTGTATCACTTGTTTCATATAATGAAAACCTATTTGGGAATGCCGAAACTACTCTTTAACTCTTAAGTTAAAAAATCACAATCGATCACCTTATTTTGGGGAAACTGGTGTTCGGTTTGACGTTTCACAGCAACAGAAATTAGAAGTATCTCTTAATGTTGTTGGTATCTTACTGACCTTTGTCTTAGTTTCAGAAATGCCATTTATATGTTGCATCATCATTGTTTACATTGTTCTTTTGTATTTTACTTCGCTTGGTTGAGCCATGATTTTATTTTGCAGATTAAATAGCAATACCGAGATGGTATTTTACATAAAAATGGTCGTGTACGTTATTCCCATGAAGGTACAACCCATCCCTTAGCTCACTTATGGATGATTCCATATGATTAACTCTTTAAAGAGTTTCTAAGATCTATTGTTGCCTCTCCAGGCTTTAGCTGCAGAGGTCACAGCAACCTTCAGCCATCAGTTGGCTCCATTAAATCTGAACGTCAAGGCTTACTGGGGACACGCAATTGTCAAGGAGTGAGCTTGAAGAAACTCAGGTAAACCTCATTCCCCATGGTTGTGCTTAATTCTTATTATACATATGGAGTATGAAAGCAGTGGACTCATTTTTTTACTTTTTTTTTTTTTTTTGGTTTACACAGTTAAAATAAAATATATTAAAATTTGAAAATAAATAATTAATTGAAAATAAGATACTAGCAAAATCTCAAACGAATCCGCTGCGGCTTTGTATGAAGGTAGGATTATCTCATAACATCTAAACAGATAGGAAGAAAATCTAGTTGACAACCCAAAACCAACCAATCTCCAGGAGCCAAGTAAGCTGTTTTTCTTATCCTTTTCCTCTCCACTCCTACCAGCTTGATACATTGTCCCTACCTAAATCAAACCAAACGTCTCACAGCCACACTCTCTTATTCCTTCTTTTCTTTCTCTGCCAGTTGAACAAACTCTAACTTATAACTCATTCTCAACCATTCTAAGAGACCAAAAAAAAGAAAATCCGAAGGGAAAAAAAAATGTCTCTCGCAATTCCAACCACCTTCTGCAAGCCACTATCATCCGCATCAAAACCCAGATCTCAGTTCACCTTAAAACCACGTTCACTGGTTGTATGTTGTTCATCCAAAGAAGATGAATCATCTTCCTCATCAGCAGCATCTTTAAAGTCATTCTCGGCTGCACTTGCACTGTCTTCAATTCTACTGTCAACAGCAGCAGTACTACCAGCATCGGCAGATATCTCAGGACTAACACCATGCAAAGACTCAAAACAGTTTGCAAAGAGAGAGAAACAGTCATTGAAGAAACTGGAATCATCATTGAAAATTTACACTCCAGATTCAGCTCCAGCTTTAGCTATTAAAGCAACCATGGAGAAAACAAAGAAAAGATTTGATAATTACGGAAAGTATGGTTTACTTTGTGGAGCTGATGGTTTACCTCATTTGATTGTTAGCGGTGATCAACGTCATTGGGGTGAATTCATTACTCCTGGTATTTTGTTCTTGTACATTGCTGGTTGGATCGGATGGGTTGGTAGAAGTTATTTGATTGCAGTTAGAGATGAAAAGAAACCAACAATGAAAGAGATTATCATTGATGTGCCTTTAGCATCTGGACTTCTATTTAAAGGTTTTAGCTGGCCTATTGCTGCTTACAGAGAATACTTGAATGGTGATCTTGTTGTTGATGATAAAGATGTTACTACTGTGTAATATAATGAACTTTTATATTTCCTTTTAAACGATTGATTTCTGTTGTTTTTTTTTTCTCAGTAAGTAAATATCTAATTTCATTTTTGTATTGTTTTTTCTTTTATTATTTGCATCATGAACTAAATATATATTGCAGCAAATCCCATGGGTGTGTGTTAGTTGTTGGCTTGTTGCACGTTAGTGCTTAATTAATTAACGAGCTTTTTAAAGGATAATTCCAAATTTAAAAGTTAAAACAAGGGATATTTAACGTTTGGTAAAATATTAAGGGTTACTACCTGGACCAACAGTTGACCATCAAAGTCCTCCTTTGATTATAGGGTAAGGTCTTACCCGGTTAATGGCGGGTATTCGGTGGGTAGGGTTGGTAGGATATGGCCGATTTGAGCCATACTTCCAACCCCTCCAAACAACAAAAGCAACGCCTATAGAAAAATACCAAGTTGCATAGGAAGAAAAAGCTAAAACAACAAAAACAAAGCTCGCAAGATTCAAGCATAGGATGGCCAGATTTTGGAATTTAGTGTCATGCTTTTCTAGATATTATGGAATCTCAGTGTTCTGCATCTGGGATCTCACGACTCGGAGGACCGTTTGGTTTCCGCCCTCTCTGAAGCACATACCAACATTCCCATCCAAGCGATGTCTTCTCATTCTTTAGAATAGGTGTCAGATTTTGAGGATGCTGCATCTTCATCTCAACTTTTTGCTCCTCACCTGGCAATTCAGCTTCCTGTCTCAAAAGTGCTTGTTCTCCGCATTGTGCGGCATAATATGCGGCATCAATTGAAAAGTCCTCATAGTATTGGCGATATTTGAACTTGGTATCGTATTGCAGCTTTATGATACCTTTGATAACTGGAACCAGCTCCTTGAGTGTTGCACCAGTCAATCCCATTCTTATACTCAACCATTTCCAGCAAATATGAGCATAAGCAGCATCATACTGGGAATGAAAGACATGTTCTAGCATACAGTAATTTCCAAAAATGTTGTTATAGTACTCGGCAGCTCTATATGAATTGATTCCCCACATAACCCGAGGAAGTCCCCGTTTAGAAGCAATTTGTAAGCCTCTCTTCATTCCCACCATAAGATGATACATGTATGACCCTCCTTGGGAAGCCCTACAGTAAGCATCTATTGGTTCTTTGGAGCTGTTCAGTATAACAATTCCATATCCCCCATTTCCTCCTTCTCTTACATAACCATGTATGTAAACATAATACCTCTCATCAAATTTTTACCCTTCCAGGCAATAAAGCCCGGAACTCCTCCAGCTTATCTACTGCCTCCTGAGACGGTTTCTCAGGTCTGCAAGAATCAAACTCAGGATCAGTTCCCTCATCTACTTTCCCCTGAGACAACACTTCATCCTTGACATTCTCGTCATCGTCTGCATCTTCGGGTTCATCTTCATCCTCGGATTCGTCTGTATCTCCTTTTATCTCAAGGGTGCATGATCTTGAAAAATAGACAATGTCATCATCGGATTCATATTCTTCTGGACAAGAATCACTGTGTGACACTGACGAGGCATCATCTTGTAACTCTGACTCACAGGGAAGATATTCTATCCCCATTCTCCAAGTAACTGCAAAATATATCAACCCAAAACTCTTATTTACACTTAACCAGAAAAAACTTCTGATCCTAAATTCTAAATCTTGCATTTGCAAAACACATAATGATGTGTTGCAGTTAAAATTCGATCACCAAATTCCATAGAAAGTTTAGGAATTGGTGTGGGTTCATATAAAGACAATTTAAATCAATCGCATATAAATGATTTGGTAAAACAAAACATGATTTAAAAAACCCATTGATGGAAACAGAAGCCCTAATCACCGAGAGCAATCAACACTGACTCAATTGATTTCATGTTTTGAAAACTCAATTTCACTCACAACCATGCCTTCTAATTGATTTAAAAACCCACCATCACATCGGTCATGATCAAGCATATCTCTGATGGTAATGAAAGCAGCCACCTTTCTTCTCCTCTATTTTCACTTTTCCTAAATTGTGGTTCCATGGCAACTTCGATATACCCCTTCTCCATTTTTTTCTGCTCGTGTTGTTGAATAAAAAAAAGGAACACTCCTTTGCTGGTCGCGTAGAGAATATGATTTAATAGCCGGAGAAGTTATCAAACAAAGATGAAACACAAAATTTTGTTGTTAATGAACACTTTACATCAATTGTTGCTTTGTTGTTGTATTTTCATCCTCGATTGTTCTTGATGCTGTAAGGACTGAAAGAAGTTTGGAGATTTTATTAGGGTTTGACAAAAAACAGTAAAGAGAGAACGAAAAGAAAAAGAATAGAGGATGTGATTTTAGGAACCAGACTGGTCTGACAGCGAGATTTGGGAATTTTTTAGTTACTGATCAATTTTCAGGAGATTAAGGTGCAGAGTTCAGAGATGAGGAAGAGAGATGAGGAAGTGGGAGGGAGGGAGATAAAGTTAATAAGAATCGGTACTAAAAAAAAAGAATCGGGTACAACATTTAGGGGCAAATATGGAAAATTGAATAATCGGACGACCGAAGTAGTCCTTCTATACTTTCTTTCACTATGGAGGCTAAAAATGCATTGCTTGCAACGTTTTTTTTTCCATTTTTAATCGATTCGTTGAATAAGTGTTGGTCGTTTTCCCCAAAATTGGCAGGCTATCAGAGAGTCATCATCCCCGGACTACGGTTAGGAGGGATGAAAACGAACGGAAGTCGACCCGTTTGATGGTTATTACGACATGAAAATGACAAAAAAACCGTAACTTAAACTTTTAATTTTAATCTTGGCCGTTGATTACTAACAAAATTCAGCCATCAGATCTATAACTGTTACAAAAATTGTTACAAGGCTGGTACAAAATAAGTGTTACCTAAAATATGACGCTTATGGATGTTACAAAACTACTGTGACAAAAAATGTTACAGAAACTGATACGAATAGTGTCACAAAAACCAGCCCTACAATTCCATTGAGGCGCTCGGCACTCTAAATTTCGGTTGTCCTATACTGTTGCAACAGTCATCTAGTAATTAATAAAAATGAGGGGAAGGGAAGCTATGTTTTTCTCGGAGAGCTTTTTTTTTTTGCGAAGGGAAGGCGATCATCAAGTCTTTAGGTTTTCAATTGATCAAATCAATGCATTTTGATTCCTTCCCTTTGCCTCGGTTCCTTCATTTTTTCCCCTTCTGCAAAGCTATGTTTTGATTGATTTCTCGACCCGAACAGCATCATACTTCACCTTCTAGGGTTTCATAGTTGTGTTTCTTTAATGCTTGGCTTTGCATCCTGTACAGTTTCTGCAACGTCCATATCCAACACTTCTATTGCTACCTACTCTGTTAGCCTGGAAAACTCGTTTTCTGAAGGTTGTGATGTGTTCTTCCACTGCCCATATCGGGGTTTGGACGGGTGCAGGAATGGTGTTGGGGAACGGGGACTACTGAAGGCTTCTTTGTTCAACCATTTGAAGAACCAACACTACAAGGGTGTGGAAGGAAAGGTCAGATGCCGGGAGAGGATAGGCAGCTGTGCAGATGTCTATAAAGCTTGGGATTCTGTCTTGGTACAACTGAAGAGCTGGCTTTGCTCTCAGTGTATGCACGTTAATGCTTGGGAAAAGAAATGTAAGCTGCATAAAGGTGAACTTCCCCAGTTACGGTATTAGGCATTGATGCTCCCTGCAGCTCTATTGTCTCCATTACTGCCGTGACTGACCATTCCAGAGATACGGCTCTTCCCACTGTGAGTTTGGAGCTTTTGAACACTGTGTTTCAAGCCAATATACCTACGGTGTCCAGTATCCCTCCCAAGTGCAGATTACACTTCGCTCGCCTTCAAATAAGCACTTCAGAGAGTGGTTGCTTCGCCCAAGGAGCTGACTTATTGGATTCAACTCTTGTTGTTCCCGGTTTGTACTCTTCATATATATACTCCACAAAGCAGTCAAGAAGAGAAAGCTCGTAACAGGTGGAAACTGCAGGTTAAGTCTATCAATTTGGCCTTGAACCAATGGGACGAACCTAATGGATTATGCGGTTGGTAGAGAAGGTGTTGGATGAGCAAAAATTGCGTCAACAGCTGCTCGACCGGAAGAAGAAAAGTCAGCCAGAGAGCCAAGAAGCAACCTATTTACGTCTGGGTAGAAGTAAGTTGAGAAATGGTCTTTGTGCGGCTGCAATTCGCACTCTCACATCTAGTGGAGTTGCACCTGATAATGAAGGTACCCTGGCTGAGTTCCGGTGTAAGCATCCTAGGGCGGCTCCATCCCATATTTCATCTACCCCCGTTGCGCATAAAGCTATGGTGGCTTCACCTGATCTTGTTTTGGGTAGACTTAGAAGTTTCCCTAAGGGGACTTCTTGTGGTAGAGATGGGTTCAAGGCACAACATTTTTTAGATGCCCTTAGTGGTTCTGTTGCCGCTATCTCTGAGGAGCTAATCGCTTCCATCACAGACGTGGTTAACCTGTGGATTTTGGGTTCATGTCCTCCTGCCTTGGGTGAATTCGTGGCAAGTGCTCCTCTTACTCCTTTGATTAAACCGGGTGGCGGTCTACGTCCCATTGCGGTTGGCGCAATATGGAGAAGGCTCGTCTCCAAATGCGCCGCAACTCATGTTGCACTACACCATATGGCCTTATTTGAGACATATTGTTTTTTGGGCTTGAGACACATATAAATGTCTCCACTTATTCCACACATATAAGTGTCTCAGAACGATAATATGTGTTATTTTAATTCCGATTTTTCCGAATTAATTAAGGGAGACTCTAGCTACACCTAAATATAAGGCTGCACAAGAACCGGTCACTTGTCCCTGTACCGGTTTGGAACCGGAAAAACCGGACTGGAACCGGTGTAGGTGGTACATGGACCGGGAATGGATTTCAGAACCGGTTGCATATGAGTATAGGTACCGGTTCTAACCTTATTCCCGGAAGGTATCGGACCAGAAAACCCGATGACTAATAACCGTCCAGATTAGAGAATCCTAGCCACTGATGCTAGGTATTCATAGCATCTTATAATCTATCAAACACAACTCGTTCTTTCTTTCATTCATTCACTCTTTCTATCTGTCTCTTTTTCTTGTTTTCTCAACTGAAGGATGAAGAACAATCCATTGTTCACGTATTTTTAACCAGAATCACCACCACCACCTTCTTCTTCACCACTACTATGCGAGGTGAAATTGTTGTTGTGAATTAAAAAGAAGCAGCTGATCTGATGGATGAATCAAGGAAGGTTGAACTGAATTTAGTGTTCAATTTCGAACTGAGAGTTGAATCCGGTGAATCAGAGAAGACATTGAAGATGGGTATGTCGTATGCGTGTTCTCTTTTTGAAAGTTAGGTCAGAAACAAAAATGAAAGAAATGGTGATGTGATGGTTATTCAAAATTAGTGTTTATTATATTTATCCCTAATTTACATCGAGAACTGCTGCTGATGAAATCGAATCGAGAGAGATGACAGAATGGTTAGTATTGGTTGAATTCAGTTGAGTTTATGCCGAATTAAAGTTTCTGTGAGTCATTTTATGGGTTGTACAAGAAATTGGTAAAGTTAGGGTTCCTGTCAAAGCAAGAAGAAACTGTGCTGCTGATGGTTACTAGCAGTTCTCTTCCGCTCAGTCATGTAATGTAATAAAAAAATTTAGATGCACTTAATGGTGAATTTGTAGTGCAGTCTCTCTTCCGTTCATCATTTCATATATGTGCAGTGTTATTTTTTTTGTTCTAGGACTTCATTAGATGGAGTTTTTTTTTTCCATCTCTGTGTCAAAATATGGGTAAAAACTCGATACCGATCTTGAACCGGACCGGTCTAACAGGTACAGGTACAAGTCCAGGTACAGGTACAAGTACCGATCCTCAAAATGAGGTACAAGTACCGGTCAACACCAGATACAGGGACCGGTTCCATAAGAAACATGGACCGTACCGGCCCATGTGCAGCCTTACCTAAATATGTCTCAAACTCTCGGTATATGGATTATTATAATATTTTTATTTAATAGGGCCTTTTAGTAATAGTCTGTTTTTTTATTTTTTGTTTTTATTAATTTTTCTCGGTCTATATGAGAATCTTAAAACCATCTCTAAGGTCCATTCTTTTTTTTCAGTTTCCCTTTCTCTTTTTCGGTTCATCTCTTCCTCCGCCATTAGCAAACACTGAACTGCAGCCGCCTTCTCTTATCTTTTCTACATCTTTTCTGCTATCCCAATTGAACAATAATAAGAGCTAATCATCTCTTCGTCCTCCTAACCCATCACCGCCGCCACCACTACCTGTTTCCCTATCACTCCTGCAACCACCATCACAACCACCGTCTCGCTTTCTTTGTAAGATAACCTTTTACATAAATCAAAACCCTAGAAACCACCTTCTCACTTACTCTGAATAATGAATCCCTTTACATAAATCAAAACCCTGGAACATTGATTTCAAATTGATTTTGTAAACCCTAAATTTAATTTTACCTCAATTTTGAATTTGCAGTTCAAGTGCAAAACCTTGAGGATTCTGTTGTGTGAAGATTCTAAGACTTCGATCTGGTTGTCTGATGGTATAATCCCTACTTTATTTATTGATTTTGGTTTTCAATCTTTAATTTTAAGGGTTTTGATTATTTACTTTCCATTTTAGCTTTTCTTTCAGCTGGATCTTGTTGTGTGATGGATTGAAGATTAAATCTGTTGACATATGAATAGCTTCACAGATCTGAATAGTTTTGGTTTACATGAATTTTTAGGATAACATTTTCTTGCTTTATCACTTATTTCTTGGAGATATCAATATTTTCCGTTTCAAGTTGAATATGGCAGACTTTTCTCTTCTTTGAAGCAAAACGATTTTGATCTACACATATTAGGTTAATCTGGTTTGTATGATTTGGTTTTACAATTATTTGGTGCCATAAGCAGCAGGGGCGGAGCTAGGATTCGAGAAATGGATGGGCAAGTTACCAATCAACACATATTTTAAGGGGTGCAAATGACTAAAATGGGATAAATTAGTTCAAATTGGGCTTAAGAGCTCACATTTGAGGAGGTGCAATTTTACACCCACCTCTCCATGTGGCTCCACCCCTGATAGGCAGTTAAGCTAATTACTTAATGAACTCTTGGTTTTTCTTGTTGCAGCCTGATGGCCAAATGCTTAGTGACAAGACTGTTGGCGGAGGAGATGATGCATTCAACACTTTTTTCAGTGAAAGTGGTGCTGGAAGGCATCCCTCATGAAACTTTTGTAGACCTCGAACCCACTTCATTGATTAAGTGAGAACTGGAACATACCCCCAACTCTCTCATCTCACTTAGCAGTTCTCAGTCATCGCTAGCTGCATACCACCTTCATTACCAGCTCGAGAATCACCACCACCTTCGCATCTCTGCACCTACACCTTCAACATTTTGCGTCATACCATTCACAGCTTCACAAGTTCAGTTGCATCATCACCATTTGCAGCCACCAACACACCACCAAGCTAGCTGCAGTTCTACTTCCCTATGATAACCAATATCAAGTATTAAGTTTATATTTTTATCTTGTATGGTTGCGCATTTTGTTATGATATTTCAGGGTCAGCACTTGTGGATCTTACCACTTTAAATCCTTCGTCCGAGAATCGAGCGGTCTCATGAAACAATGATAAAGCCTTAACTCGGCACGTTTTTTCTTTTAAAAGTTTATCATATGTGAGCTAAATTGGCAAGCTGGGATTGACATTGGGATTTTTTTGGTTTAAAGTGTTGGTGCTTGTGCCAACGCGAGAATCGTGTATTCAGGTTAAGGAAATCCCTCAAAAATTACTGCGCTGATTCCATTGGATGGTTCCAGGTCTTTTAATGGGACGTGAAGAACATATCATCGAGGCTTCACAAAGATATATAAATACAATACTTCTGATAGCTACTTTTTTGTCCAAATTTGTTAGTAGGAAAAGAGGTTTAGCGGTAATTTCTGTGTGGTATTACCATCGAGTAGTTCCAGGTTTCTGGACGCCCTGTCAATATGGTAATTTCTTATTTAGTTTAGTATTTTGTTTTTATGGTAGGATTCTAGGTATTGCATCCTTTGGCTGGTAGAGTTGGATATGGAATGGTTTTATGCAAGGGTATTCGCTTCAGGATTTTTAAGCTCACTACTCCTAGCTGTAAGCTCTCAACCTTGATCTTTGTATACTATCTGATTTTCATTTAATGAAGCTTCTTACATAATCTTATTTACTTCTGGAGCTGTACTAATGGTTCTATGCAAGGGTCCAACCATATTCGGAGACGAAGGCAGTACATCTTTTCTCATAGTTGCTATTATACTATAGTGCTCATAAGCGTAAATTTTCCGAGTGTTAATTTCACGTAATTTTTTCTTCAGTTTCTTATCAATATGACTTGTCATTTTAGGGCATTTGAAGAGTTAGACAATTCAGTTCCCCAAGGAAGGTTATTACATAGTATACCAGCAAAACAACAAAACACTTCTATGAAACAAGAGTATTGTTGGTTCCGATGACAGGTGACCACTACAGCTAGATAAATTTTACTTTGTTTTTGTCTCTGGTGTTGTATTTGTTATGTCTTCTGTTTTTTAACACTGAGATGTTGTTTACTCTTTATGGCTTTATCTCTAGAGTATTTCATCTATAGTATATTCATGTGGAAATGGAATTGATGCATCTTCTTTTCGTAAGGATGCCGAGTCAATTAGTGTTGCTTCCACCTTAAATTCTGATAATGAGAACAGTAGGCTCCTTAGATATGAGTGTTAACCTGTTTTGAAACAAATTCTAGCAATTAACGAGAGTTATTAACCTGTTTACAAATGCCTTTGAGAAATTTGGATGAACCAGTACGTAGCCATCCTAACTGCAGATAGAGACTTTAGGAATGGCATTGTTCCCACAATAAGGAATGACTTATTTTAGGGCCTAAATGATTTCTCCGTTCTGAACCAACTTGGAGGAGAGCATTTTATGGAAATTTGAACCAGTTGTAGAATTGTAAGACTGGACTACCTGCAATGGCATATTGTTAAGTTAACCTTAAGGAAAGATTTTGTTTTTCATTCAATTTTTTGTATAAATGAACATTATATTGATCTCAAATTGTTTCTGTGGTGTCAGGTTGTCGCTTAATCATGACAAATATTAATTATACTCTATTGAATGCTTAAGATATTGATCGATACTTTATATTCACTTTTGAATTTGACTACCACACCCATGGTTTCTGAAACCTGATATTGTGCATGGTTGATGCAGATGCAAAGGTTCCTTCAGGTGCTATAGAGGAACGTGCAAGGTACCTACAAAAATTGTGGAAGAACAAGAGAGTATTGGGAAAGACTTCATGCCAGCTACAGTTACAAAAGGTCCTTGTCAACTGACATTCAAACACATGCAAATGATCCTCATAAGCACTCCGAGCAACAGTCTGATGCTCTTGCGGTACCTCCACATTAGTTTGTGAAAGAGTTATCCTCATCATCTCTTCCGTCTAATTTGCAACTATTAGTGTGTTCAACAGTGAGACAAGGGAATCTCCAAAGAAAAGCATGGACAACGAATATGTTAACTTGCTTGCTTCCTTCATTTGAGATGTTACTGAATGTGCATGTTTTAGATGTGCAGGTATTGTTTTGTATATTGCGTTTCTTTTGTTTTAGATGTGCATATATAAAAGATGGAATAACTATAATCAATAAATGAGAAAATGTATGGAGTTGTAGGTAGAGGTCATAATGATGAGAATGTGTGATGTATTATGCAACTTGAGTGGGAATCTAAAGATATCCGTATTCAGAAGCAGAAAATCAACTCCGCAGGTGCAGGAAATTTCGATTTTGGAAATTCCCAATTAAAAAAATAAGTTTTTTTTTAAATGCTAATTTAATTTTGACACACATATAAGCGTCTCTGAATTAATTTATAAGTCGCTTTAATTAGCCAAAAATGTGTCATTAACTAATTAAAGAGACACTTACATGTGTCGCTTAAATTAATTAAGAGACACTTATAAGTGTCGCCTTAGGCGTCGCAAGAGTTTCTGGACGCACGATTTGAGTCACTTATATGTGTCTCTTAAATTAGTAGCAACATATATACATGTCTCAAAACAGTCGATTTGGTGTAGTGTTGGCAAGGAAATAAATGCATACTTAGGCGGTTACCAGTTTGGAGTTCGGGCTAGATGTGAGGGGGAAGCGATTCTACACGTTGTTAATCGCATGCTAGAGGTGAAAGGAGGATCAGATAATCTTTCCATGTTACTTGTGGATTTCTCAAATGCGTTCAACCTCATTGACCGCATGCCTATGCTCTCCAAGGTACGTAATTTATGCCCATCGATCTCTGGCTGGGTTGAATTTTGTTACGCTTAACCTGCTCGTTTATACTACATGGATCATGTACTCTCCTCTTCCCAAGGAGTTAAACAAGGTGATCCCTTAGGGCCAATATTGTTTGCTCTTACTCTTCATCCCTTGGTTAAAAAGATTTCCATGCAATGCGAGCTTGAATTGCAAGCTTGGTACCTGGATGATGGCACCTTGATAGGTGATACTCTAATGGTTGCCAAGGCTTTGAAGATTATCCAAGATGATGGGGTTGAAAGGGGTTTACATTTTAATATCGCTAAAACAGAGTTGTTCTGGCCCACCTCGGATCCAACAGCTTTGGTTACAGGTGTTTTCCCTCCTAATATTAGCAGGCCATATAAGGGAGTGAAATTACTTGGTGGTCTGGTCAGTCTTGATGCTCAATTCAATAAGGACTTGGTTGTTAGTAGAGTGCGCAAGACTATGGCTCTCATTGATTCTATGGAAAAGCTAAAAGACCCTCAATGTGAACTTCTCTTGTTTAGAGATTGTACGGGTGTTTCGCGGCTTTACTTCGCACTGAGAACCAGTAGACCTGAATTCGTACTCGAAGCTCAAGATTTATTTGACACTCGACTGTTCCAATTCCTTAGGCACATTATTACTGGTATTGGGCCTGGTTACAGACTTCTTCAGCAGAGACTTTTCTACTTTGCCGTTCAAACATTGAGGTATGGGTGTGTATACTATGCAAGACACTAAGCACTATTGTTT
The DNA here is from genome assembly GCA_023531105.1 of Papaver atlanticum. NCBI lineage: Eukaryota > Viridiplantae > Streptophyta > Magnoliopsida > Ranunculales > Papaveraceae > Papaver > Papaver atlanticum. Next base: position 645,551 of record JAJJMB010013400.1, on the reverse strand, counting down.
CCTTGCTTCTTGTTTACAGACCCCAGATTTACAGTCTACTATTCTCAGACGCTCAGGTATCGACGGTAGTAGCGTTTCTCTTCAGCAAGCTTTGGATTCCTTTAATTCTCTGTGTGAGGGTGTTTCTCCTATTTGGATTAGTAATTTTGCCACTGATTCCATGAACTCTTTGGAAACTATTTACTTTGATGCTGTAAAGAAGAACTTACCCACTAATTATGCTATGTCTGAACGTGATTCTGTTCTTTGGCAATGCAACCAAAAAAAAACATGCTTGGGATTTCCTAATGGCGATTCCATTTTTGGGGCTCAATCAACTTATTAGAGCTAGGCAATTTAGTGCAGTTCTTCGTTACAGATTAGGGATCCCCTTGTTGGAGGTGGATGGTGTTGATCCCTTTTGCAAGAGAGATATAAACGTCATCAGTGATCATGCCTTGCATTGTGCGAATGAAGTTGGGCTTAAGTTTAGACATGATTTGGTGCGAGACACTATTGCTGACACGTGTTTTCGTGCAGGTGTGCCAGCTAGGAAGGAAGTTGACTTGGGTTTTCTTGCGGATAATGGCATAGCTCTACGACCAGCTGATATTTTTGTATATAATTGGGACAATGGGCATGATGTGTGCTTGGATGTAACGGGTGTTTCACCTTTCACTGGTGGCGGGGTTCGTTCCTTTATCTCAGGTATGGCCATTAAGAATGTTGTTACTCCCAAGAATGCTAAATACTTGGAGAAGTGTACGTCTCAGGGTTATGGTTTTGGGACGCTTGCCTTTACCACTTTAGGAGAGTTGGGGGATGACACTATAGACTTTTTGAAGCGCTTACGCAATTATATTGCTAGCCATGATGCTAATGTTCGGGTTGGGGAATTTCTTTTTCATAGGTTGGGTGTAGCTATCCAAAAAGGTGTTGGAGCTCAGCTTGTTGCTAGCCTTCCAACTAATTTCTTACCGGTTGATAACCCTTCTGAGTTGTAATTTCTTTGCAAAACAAAATATATTGGTTTTATAAAAATGAAATTTAAAAATTAGAAGTTAAAAAAATGTTAGGTCAAACCTAGTCTTTGACGGTCAACGATGGTTCCAGGTACCAACCCTTAATATTTCAAATGTTAGGGCAGTTCCTATGGCAATGAACAATTTTTTTTTTTTTGAGCCACGTGGATGAACAAACTGTGTTTTCCACTATGGAAAACTAGAGCAAAATGAACAGATTTGGTTTCCAGGACCCCACTAATATTTCTTTTTGATATAAAATGTTTTGTAGGATAAAGATAAAATATAAAATATAATATTTAGGTGAGATAAAATAGGATGAAGTGAGATATAATAGGAAAAAGTGAGATAAAATAGGTTAAAAAAGTATTAAAAAATCGGGAATTGTACTTGGCGTTTGTACAATGCTCGCCCGTTTGTAACACGATCATCCGGCCTTTCATCAAGCGCGCGCTACATGTTTCAACTCAATGAACAAACCAACAAATTTGTTGGTTTGAACATCCATTTTTCATGTTTGTTGAGTCCATAGTGAGAGCAAAATGAACAAACTTTGAGTTTGTTCATTCCATAGGAACTGCTCTTAGGTACCAAAGCTAGGTATTGGTCATTTGTTGGGTACCAAACGTTAAATAATCCTTAAAACAACTCTTGTATCCATTTGTGGAGTACTCCCATCATATGCCCGCTCCTTTGAAGAGAAAGGTCCACCTATATTAGTACACTCCTAGAACTTCCCAAAGATTTTTTCTTCTGAAGACTTCGGTTAGCTAGCATATCTGCTTCACCATTTTACTACCCCGATATACATACTTAACATTTTTACATTTTTACCGAACCTAAAAAGTTGGCACATCCTTCAGAATTGCTTGCTTTCTCTGATCGCAGTTAGATGACATGTTGTTCAAAGGAAATACTACTTACTTTGCTGTTTGCTTTGATCTCGATGAAGGAAACATTTAACACTGCTGCCCATTTCACGGCTCGTTGAATAGCCAGTCCTCCTTCTGATGCTACACTTGTGGTATTTACTGAAAAAAAATCGAATATCATCTATTATGTTATTTAACCCGTGAATAATACCAGACTCCATATGAGGCTATGAGCCATCCAAATCTTCAAACGAAGCATCTACATAGAAAACATTTTGTTTTAATTCCTCTCAGACATCATGACTACCATTAGTTCTATTTCCCACAAAAATGCACAACTTTGCCTACCAGCACACACCTCTCAATCTTTTAGAGCATCTCCAATAGAGGGTGTTAAAATCCTATGCGGAAGTCTCATTAAGACCCTTATTTAGGAGGATTTGCACGTATGGTAGATATAGGACCCCAAAACTAATAAACTATCGCCAGTATAGAGGTTTGGCCCTTGAAAATATTATGTGATGTAATGTTAACCGTTTAATATCGAAAGCAAACGTACTAAATATCGAAAGCAATATCGTGTAAACGTACTAAATACTTGGATGAACGTGTCTCACATAGATATGGTTTGGGTGTTTTAGCTTTCACCACTTTGAGGGAGCTTAGTGAGGATATTGTATGTTTTTTTAAGCGTTTGAAGAATTGTGTAGTTAGTAATGATGCTGATAGTGGTGTAGGCAGTTTTATTTTTCATAGATTGGGTGTTGCTATTCAAAAAGGTGTTGGAGTCCAGCTTGTTGCTAGGTTACCAACAAAATGTAAAAATAAGTATTAATCATCATCTATCAATTACCGATTAATTGTATTTTAATTATTAAAAATCAAGAATATGACATGGAGGTCATTCCGAAGGTCTAGATAAAACTTTCTTTTAAACATTCAAAATTAATATTTCATCCCTCCTGTTTTGTAGGACCTACATCTAAAATTCTACATATCATTAAAAAATAAATCTCCCACCTTCTATTGGAGATGCTCTTAGCGGGTTTTAAAAATCCTACGTGTAATTTTTATTAAGACGCTTATTAAGGAGGATTTACACATAGAAAAAAAATAGGACTTTGTAACTAATAAACTATTTCCAATGGTATAGAGGTTTAACCCTTAAAAAATCTTATGTGATGAAATCTTAACCGTTTAATCATATTTTAATTAATTATTAAAAATAAAAAATATGACATGGAGGTCACTGTGAAGGTCTAAATAAGACTTTCTTTAAAACCTTCAAAATTAATATTCCATCCCTCCTGTTTTGTAGGACCTATTATTGGAGATGGATTTGTTTTGAATGAAGGTCTAAAATCCTACGTGTCATTAAAAAATAAATCTTCTACCTTCTATTGGAGATGCTCTTATATGTTTTTGAGTTGGTTTAATACAATCAGTATAATTGGGCATAGTTGTATTAAACACAACATAATTTCTATGTTCCCAGTTATGCCATCAAATTATAGTAAAAATTTGATTCTAATCTTTTAAAGAAGGTAATAATCAAGATTTAATCCAATTTAAGAAATCTTTATTATATGTAGGAATCCGAATTCTCAAACCAAACCACACTGGGTTAGAAAAAGTGCAAGAAGTAAAACTATGCACACAAGATTCATCATGAGCACCATCATTACACAAAACACACCAAGGGTCCACATGTTTTAGAACACCATGCATATTTGCCTGAAGAGGCAACACATCTATATACATCTTCCAAACAAAAATACTAATCTTAGGAAGAGTTTTCATATGCCAAATTTTTAGCCAAAATTTATCTATATTAGAACGATATTCATTTAAAACAATCCTATATGCAGATTTTGTTGAAAACTCTCTTTTTTATTTCTCGTCTATCTTAGAAAACAGAGAATCGATCAAATTAACATTCCAATTCTCATTTTCTTTTAAATATGATAAGTACAAGCTCGCAGCGTCTAACCTCTAACACGAGAGTTCAATTCCTGACCAACTGGCCTATTCCCGGTTGGTTAACAATTTCCATTTACATCCGATTTCCTATTCCCAGTTGGTTAACATTTCCGTTCAGTATTCGAAGTGCTTGTTTATTTATTTTTATTTTTTGTTTAGAACGTCAAAAAGTCTGCTGCTCACGCCGCCCAGACGATACGCTTTCTACCACCACCGCTGCACCTGAAGTAGAAGTCGAATCAGATAAAGGAGACGGGGTAACCGCTTCCCGTAGTTGCCTCTCTTTTTTTAGCTTAATTCACTTCGGAGTTCGGAGGCACAATCGTATTTCCTAATTTTGAACCCTAAAAATCTATATATATATTTGTCTATTTTAGGTTGTTTTAAAAGATCTTTCATTATTCTCTTCCTCATTAGATCTAGATCAAGTTGTTAGTCAGAAATCAAAATCGCAGAGGATTAAAGATAGGGAGATTGTTTCTGTAAAATGAAAATGGAATTGAAAACCAAAAGAACTTGTGATGGAGTCATGGAGAAAAGGCAGCAGGAGAAAGAATTTCTACAATTTCTTCATCTTGTAAATTAAAGAAATCAGATTCTGGTGACAAGGAAGAGAAGAAGGAGGCGATGAATTTCAGTAAGAAACCAAAGATTAATCCTGATCAAGGGTTCTTACAATCTGCTGAAAAGAGGAGAAATCCCGGTGAGGGACAGAGTAGACCTAGGAAAGTTAGGAAAATGGTGAAACAAGTAAATTCTGCTGAATATAGTAACGAAGAACAATTAGAATCATCAGAAGATGGAAAAATCATGGCCAAGGATGTTGCTGGTAAGAGAAAAAGGAGTAGTCAGAGCTTAATGTGCCATCAGTGCCAGCGGAATGACAAAGGAAGTGTGGTGTTTTGCTCCCAGCCGCAATGCAAGAAACGCTTTTGCTATATGTGCCTCTCAAAGTGGTACCCAAATAAAACGAAAGAAGAAATTGAGAAGCGATGTCCTGTCTGTTGCTGCAACTGCAACTGCAAAGCATGCTTACGGGCACACATAAAGGTTGCAGAACCTAAAAAGACAGACCCTCATGTCAGGCTGGAGCGGCTGATGTACTTGGTTCAAAGGGTTTTGCCTCTCCTCAAGCAAATTCACATGGAGCAGAACTATGAAATAGAGAGGGAAGCAAGGATACAAGGAGTTGAAGAGCGCAAAATTGAGGTAACAATGTGTGAATCTGGTGGCGATGAGCGGCAATACTGCGACAATTGCAATACTTCAATTGTTGATTTCCATAGGAGTTGCCAGAACCCAGAATGTTTTTATGATCTATGTCTCACATGTTGTCGGGAATTGAGGGATGGTTGTCAGCCTGGAGGTGGAGAAGCAGAATCTTCTCACAGAAATTTTGTTGTAAGGGCCTATGGGCAAGGCACAGATGTGAAAACTGAAAGGAAGGCACCTAAGAAAAGCTCAGGTTCAGAGAGTGAAGTAGCATCCGAAGCAGAAGTTTGTGAAACAGCAGAGTCTTCTGAGTTTCCCGAATGGAAAGCTAATGCTGATGGTAGCATTCCATGCCCTCCAAAAGAACGTGGTGGTTGTGGGGTTGCGAAACTTGCATTGAGATGCAACTTTGATCCAAATTGGGTAGGCAAAGTGCTTGCCAATGCTGAGGAGCTTACCAGCAAATGTCATCTCCCAGACTGTGATTCCTTCACAGGGTGTTCTTTGTGCAGTGGCGCAGAAAATGACAGAAATTGTGCTGTAGTTAGGCAAGCAGCTTATAGAAAGGGTGGTCATGACAATTATGTGTATTGCCCTGATGCGGTTCAATTAAGAGATGATGAAACTGAGCATTTCCAAACACATTGGATGAAGGGTGAACCTGTAATTGTCAGAAACGTTCTTGAAAAAACTTCTGGTCTTAGTTGGGAGCCAATGGTGATGTGGAGGGCTTTTAGAGAGACTGGCGCTGTAAGAAAGCTTAAAGAGGAGACAAAAAGTGTGAAGGCCATTGATTGCTTGGATTGGTGTGAGGTTGAAATCAACATTCACCAGTTTTTTGCAGGCTACTTAGAAGGGCGTATGCATAGAAATCGGTGGCCTGAGATGTTGAAGCTGAAAGATTGGCCTTCATCAACTGCATTTGAAGATCGTTTGCCAAGGCATGGAGCTGAGTTTATCTCAGCGCTCCCATATAGTGATTATACTCACCCAACGAATGGCCTATTAAATCTTGCAACAAAGCTTCCTGAGAGCTGCTTGAAGCCAGACTTAGGACCAAAAACGTATATTGCGTACGGTTTTCCAGAAGAGCTCGGTAGAGGTGATTCAGTTACAAAGCTGCACTGTGATATGTCGGATGCGGTAAATGTTCTTACACATACAACGGAAGTAAACATTGCTCCGTCGCAACTTAAAAGCATAACTAAATTGAAGAAAGTACATGAAGCTGAAGATTTTCGTGATTTTGGTGTCAGTGAAACTGGAACCTTGGGTAAGTCTGCCGTAGGAAAACCACCTTGCAGGCCTGAAGCTGAAGCCGAAGCCATGCGTGCTGCGCCTATGGTAAATCCATTTGCTGATGACCTTGATTCGCCTTTCCTGGAAAAGGTCAGTACAAGTGAAAATCAATTGGACATACTGCCCCTCAAACAAGATTCTGAGGAACCAGATTCAAACAAGGTGAATGATTCTCTTCAAGGTAATGGCACTCCAGATATCGATAGGGGAGGTGCTGTTTGGGACATCTTTCGCAGGAAGGATGTGCCTAAGTTAACTGAGTACTTGCACAAACACTCCAAGGAATTTCGTCATATCAATAATCTTCCGGTTGGTTCGGTCAATCATCCTATTCATGACCAGGCCTTCTACTTGAATGAGCAGCATAAGAAACAGTTGAAGGTGGAGTATAACGTTGAGCCCTGGACATTTGATCAGTACCTTGGTGAAGCTGTCTTCATTCCAGCAGGTTGTCCTCATCAGGTGCGAAATAGACAATCGTGCATCAAAGTAGCAATGGACTTTGTATCCCCTGATAATGTCCAAGAATGCATTCGGTTGACTGAGGAGTTTCGATTGCTCCCAAAAGGGCACAGGGCAAAGGAAGATAAACTGGAGGTGAAGAAGATGGCATTATACGCCGTAAGTGCAGCCGTAAGAGATGCTAAAAGTCTTTTTTGGAAACTCAACTGATCCTACTGTAGTCAATGATTAAGTTCCTCTTTGAATAAAGTTGTTCCGTAAAAGGTTGTGTTGACTGCAAACTTCTCTTGAATTATACTTTGCAAATGATTTTACGATTCCTCTTCTGTCATTTCTGGAGGCCAAGGTGAAACTACCTGTTTATTTGAAATGTGTTATCCGAAACATACCACAGGAAATTCCCAAACTATAAACGCTTTATATAAACCATTTGGTGACTGGGAATGATTTACCAACAAGATACAAGAACCATTTGTTAATCGAACGAAACACGATAAAACATTGAAATGCTAATAGTTGGCAACAAGAATTAATCTGTATTACCTCCCCACTATGTGTCTAATAGTCAATGTGCCTGAAGGCCATCTAGATCCCCAGATTTCAACTCCTAACCCAAGAGGAACTTCATATCTTCAGTTACCAAAATCCAGAAAAACGTACTTTCCACTAGAACAATGGAAAGTTGGCTATACAGAGCTACGGAGGGGGAATGTGAAGGCACGAGAATTTTTTTGATGGGGCATATTCCGATGGAGGCATTGGGGACTAATAGAAATTCAACACTTGTCTTTCTTTTTCTTACCGTTTTTAAGAAAATAAAATCTTTAGTTTCTACACCCGATTTACCCTTCCACAAATCTAGTTAATCATATTAATTGTCAATGATCTGGTTCCACGTCGTTTGTCACGTACTACTCTGTGTGCCTCTAACCCCGCCATTCGTATAACTGTAGTTAATCATCTTCAGTGCTGCAAAGATAAGACAAATAAAACACTGAAACCCTAATTTTAAAAAATGGCTACCCCAAAATCCCCTCCCTGCAAAACAAAGCTTGTTAAAACTAAAACGTTCCAGTATTGATTATTTTTTCTTCTCTGAAAATGAGTATTGTTGATTGAAAATTAAACACACGGTCAGTAGAGAAGGAGCAAGAAACTCCATGAAGATATTTTTTATAAAAAGGGATCAGAAAAGTATCAACAAGATCAAATCATCTCAATGAGGATTCCATGAGCTTTAAGAACCGATCAAAAATCTAGGAACTACTGGGAATTAGATTTTCCCATGATTTTATTATATGATCACATTGATCAGAGTTCAGTTTAATCCCGGAATGGGATTTTTTTCTCCTAATTTTCTTTCCGTGTTCGGACATTTAAATTTTCTTCCATGATTATCATTATCAATGTGAGTTTATATGTATTTTAAAGAAAAGTCTTACATGTGCTGAGAGCCAGGATATAAGATAAACACGAACACTGAGACTTCTCAATTAAGAAGATCTTCTTAGGTTAGACTAAGGTTAGTTAATATTTATAGATTAATAAGATTTGATTAGATTTGGAGAAGGGCTGTTCCGGTGTGCAAATTCAAACTGTTAATTAGTTAAAAATGGTAAGGAAAAGAGGGACAAGTGTCAAATTTTTATTCGTCCCCCATTACCCATCGGAAGTTGCCCATCAAAAAATTTCTCGTGAAGGCACACCTGCCTTTGTATGATATCAGCAGCTTAGTTTCCATAGTGTAGCTCGTCATAATTTCCAAAGCTCTAGGCCCATTCTAAAGAATTTAAAAGGCCATTGGAAAATCAAAAGTTTCACACCTAGTGAAAACTAGGGCTGCACAAAACCGACTCAACCCACCAACCCAACCCATACCCGTCTGAAATTACCCACACCCGATCCAACCCACCTAGGAGTGGGTCGACTATGGGTCACAGCACCAAAACCCATCGTATGGTGGGTCGACTGTGGGTGACAGCTTCCCTCACCCGACCCAACCCACCCACCCGCCTAAATATTTCTAAGTTAATTTTAACCCTTAGATTACCTATCCTAGATGAATCACAGCCGTTGAAGTAATGATATATAATGCCCTAACCCTAATCATCGTTATCTTCTCTTCAGTTCCCTTCAGCGGCAGTCTCTTTTCTCCCTCTCAGACTCGTTTTTTTTTTTTTTTTCACTTTCTCTTCGCTTTGTAAATCAAATCACAGCATCACCAGCAACAATCAATCAACATCGTCACCAGTAGCAAACCAACAACCGAAGGTGGGACTAGGAATCATTGTAATTACTAATTAGGGTTTTGTTTCCTAAGATTGATTTTGGGTTGGCTTATTTCGATTGGGTTCTTAATTCTTATTTCAATTTTGTTTCTTCTTCGCAGCAAGCTGCAATACTATATTACCATCAACTGAAGCCGCAGTATATGAAGTAGAAACTGCAAAAGACCAAAGAGAATAAGGTACAAAACCCCTAAAACCTATGCTCTGTCTTCTACTCTTCTTGCTATCTCTGTTTGCTGTTTGCATCTGTGATGGATTCGATTTTAAACTATTGATTATTGCCTATCATCATGTATCATTTACTTTCTAATTTATATATTTAAAACTTAAACTTTGCTTTTGTGAGTATCAATTAGTCAGCGGGTTGTCAATTATTTATAAAATCTTGATCAGTGATTGGATTCATTTGTGTTCTGTCTCATCTGTGTTAAGTGTTAACCAGAGATTAACTTTGGTAAATAAAAAATAATGGTGTAGTACATACGGTGTTAACAAGAGATGATATTGCGTATAAGTGTACTTGTATGAGAACAAAATTTCGATATTTATGAGTCTGGTATGTCTAAATTTTCCTAGTCTCTTCTGCTGCTTATTATCTGTATGTTTGTTGTTATTGCAAATTTGCAATGTCTAGGGATTATGCTGGCCTTTGCTTTACATCTTCGTCGTCTCTTGATTTATGCTACTTGAAATGCTAATTTGCTTTGAAATTACCCTCTTAAGTAATCATCTCATTGATTCACATCAGAATTTCAACTCTATATGGTGTGTTTGATTGCCTTTACATTTGCATCATACTCATGATCAGGTGGCTGAATATTAGAGGTATCTGCTCAGTGGTTGGCAGGCCAACAAATTCTTAGTAGATGAATTTATTAAATGTATAGGCAGAACGTGGATCTGAGTTGTACAATTCCAACATATTTAAACTTGGTAGCTTAACTGACAATGGTACATGTTCTGCCCATCCAAGTGCACTTACCTGTAAAGTAAGTTAAGTAACTCAAATTGAGATCATCTCTCAGTATATCATCTCTGCAGGGTTTAAGGCTCCTTTGAAGTTTAAAGTTACAATGGATGCTTTGATTACTTGCATCAACTTTTTTTTATAGAGTACTCGTTAGTTTTTTTGTACTTCTATTTTATTCATTCTAATTGTTCATTTCGCTTGCAGAGCTATTTGGTGACCTTGCTGCTTCTTCCATCATCATAGATGATTGATTCCTATTGGCTTAGACAAGGTAATGACGCCAAGGGTCATTGTCAGTAGCTTGATCTTTCTGAGTTCATTGTTTGTCTGTCTCATCTTTGTTATTGTAACTAATTTACATACTTCGTTTTATTTCAGGATTTCAGCGCATTCAGGGGTAAAACATCCACATCTTTTCGGGGGTCGTTGCTGGTCGCTTTATATGATCTTAGGCTTTAGTATAGTAGGCAATAGTAATGCATTCTTTTATCTTTTGAGCTTTGAACAATTGAACTCATTTCTTGTTATTGTTAGCTTTATCACTTTGCATGCAGTTTTCAACTTTGCACCAACTTCTTACTTCTCTGGATTTTTATTTTGTAAACACTTTTAAGTAACTTTTTATGATGTTAATTGTCTACACTTGACTTGGGGTCAGCTTTTTGATAAAAGCTATCACATCCGATCTGTAAGAGTCTTAGTTATTTGTATACAGGTAAGTTTAACAGTAAGACTGTAAGTCTGTAACTGTAATGTAATGTTCATTGTATTTTATGGTGGGTAACCCACCAACCACCCGATCCAACCCACCGTAATGTGGGTCGGGTGAAAATCGACCCATTGTAATGTTGGGTTGGTTGCGGGTGACAACTTCTGTTACCCGCCATCAGTGGGTTGGGTAGTGGGTGAGGCCAAAACCGACCCAATATTGATCTGCTTCAAGCTCCAAAAATTGGTCTGGATTTCTCTTCGCCTAATAGTCAGCATGGTAACAATATGTAATTTGGATAAGGCTGTTTTTAACAAAGAGCGGTTGAACTTATGCTTATTGGGGGTTATAAGGTGGGAATCAGGGTTGCATCAGATCACTCTCCCTTGTTAGGTGGTAGTGCAAATATACCAAAACCTAAGAATGCTCCTCATAGATTTCAAAAAATGTGGTTGGAACATCCAGAATTCATGAATGTAGTGGAAAATAGTTGGTCCGAATCTATAAATGGTGATCCTGCTTCTGTTTTGTTGCAAAAACTTAAAAGACTCAAGTTAATTCTAAAATAATAGATACATATGCTAAACTCCTAAGACAAGTGAAGCTAATTAATTATATGAGACGAATTTATGATGCGTCATTGACTTTGTGTTGAAGGAGTTGATAGAAAAGTCGTGATTGCTGGGTTCATATAAGACCATGCGGGGAAGTTTCAGGTATTATGTGCAGAGATTTTGGGGAATTCCTGTTATCACTGGAGGGTGTCGGGAAGAAATATTTGGAGCATGATTGAATATCATTTCTTTGGAAAGACGTCATTATGCTAACCCTTAATCAAAATATTGCATGGATATAATTATGTTTGAGCAGGAAAATATATCTTTTGCAAAATTCTTGATAGAGGTACGAATCTGGGCAATGTTGTATTTACCATTTTGTTTCATATTTACACATGAAAGAATACTTCGATATTCATATGTTGGATATTATAGGTTGGTGATAATCCGAAGGAAGTTATTGATCTTACCGAGTTAGTGGGTAGGTTGTCCAATCATAATATTGAGGAATCTTGCACCCAAAAAAGATCTCTGCAATGGTACAATGTTATTGGTTACTAAATGTGAATGAAATGTAATCGAAGCCCACGCTCTAACCAGTGAAAAAACTGAAAAAGATGTATTTATCCAAGGAACTGCAGGTCTTTCGACAACGAATGTCTACCCGTTTTGTTATAGAACATCAGAATTGTAGATGCTGTTTTTTCATAACAGACTACGTAGTACATCCTAATTAGTTAATCTTATATGCATTTTTTTTTATCATATAACTATCACTCAGATGATATAATATTTTCTTATCGCATGCCATTGTCAACTATGTGGAGTGTGAAAAACTGTTGTTTGATTCAAAAATTTGTAAATATCGAAAAGATGATATCACATGTTTACAATTCTTATGCAAGAAACATGGAGTACGCATTATTACCATCACAACGAAGAAATATAATTTTCGAGTCAATATGGAAATTTAGCAAAGAAAAACAAGATACTCGTTATTCTTTTGAAAGTAGGAGTCTGTTATCTTTATTATTGTAAATCCATATTATTTTATTGTGTTTCTTCTGCGACGATAAAAAAATATATACATCATTTCTGTATGTCGTCTTTACCTTCATAGATCTATGTCGTATTCGTCATCTGAAAGAAAAATACGATTTGACTTTCCAATATTTCCCATAGTAGTTTGTAATAACAGTAAAACACTAGAGTAGTCAAGATACACTTTTTTTTTTCTTCATTTCTTGCAGGTTGCTATAGTAGCATTCAATGGTAAAAAAAAGAAAAGGTCCGATGAAGTGTCAAAGAGGAAGATATCAATCACAAACTTCACCTCATTTTTTGCTATCTAATTGTTACCACTTTTACGTACTAAACTAAACTAATTTATAGTTGCCAACATGGATCCACCTGTTCTTTTGATTTCTATATTTCGGTCTCCAGTAACGATGATTGGTTTTAAAACTAAATATGAATAAATATTGATAAATTAAATAAGTATTTTTGATATTATTTTTTGAGATTCATTTTTGTTGGAACTGTGTGCCTAATACTGATTCTATCAGTATGAATGTTATTAGGTGTTTACTGATGTTATAGAAGTATGGGTACTTTGGAATAACATAAGTTATCTGTATAACTGATTAAATTATGGTCTTTTTAAAGTATTTAATATATTAACTAAGTTGAAACATTTTTTAATTTAATGTGTTGTTACAAAGAAAGTAGTCTTTCCAAATATATTGCCATAAATAAATAAAGTATATACACTTAAGACTAAAAGGAACGGTTGAGCCGGGGCCGGAAGGCCCTGGTGATACCTAGTAATAGCATGAAAGTAAGATCCTCTCCTCTCTTTAGGTTTTTGTTGTATTACAGATTTTAATAATAATGCTATTCTAATTCTAATTTAGGTGAAGTTTTAACTTTTAATAATTATTCGAATTTTATTTTAATTTCAAAGTTTTGTCATATTTCAATATTCTTGTAGTTAAGTTAATGATATGGGTCATTATATTATTGATTTACTTGTGAATTTGCATTGAAAAATAGTTAAAATCATATTGTTTCAAATAGTTACTAACTACTTTCAACTATTTGTGATCAGTGGCCAGAAACCGCCTTCCCAGACCCGCGACTCATAGAAATTTTTACAAAGACCCACAAAAGCAATTTTTGATTGATAGATTACTTGAACCGTCTCAGGAGGATAGAAGTAATGGAAAGTATAAAGAATGGGAATTACCTCCTCCGAATCGGTAGGTGATTGATTGTGACGGATCCTTCAAAAAAATACGCTTTGGTAGATTCGGTTGTGTGATAAGAAATGATCATGGCTACAAAATTATGTTTGTATATGAAAGATCAAATATATTTGTTTCAGTATTGTATCAGGAGATGCAGGGGATTTTTGAGGGCATGATGACAGCATATGATAAAAGGCTATGCTATATCATCATCAGGACAGACTCACAGGGGGACGTATATTTGTTGATATTGGTAAGAAAACCAAGCTGGGCGGAGGGAAGTGAAGTAACTAAAATGGTACGTAGAATATTAGCATTTCTTAGGAGATACTACAAAAAACAATGCATGGAAGATCGAACATCAGTATAGAGAAGCTAACAGAACGCGGACTTCCTCAGCAATGGGCATTCTAGAAAAAGAACTCCATTCATAAGAACTGTGAAGCGATTAACGTCCAATATTACAACAATAAAGTATCTCATTCAAAGAGACAGAGAAGGCCCACCTTACTATTTTGATAGAACCTAGGGAAAGCCTGAAGCTATTGCACCTAAGGAAGAATATGAATAACTACTAAAGGTTGTTATAGATAACTGAATACAACAGTTTTCTACACTAATTTGGCGTGAGTTGTGACCTGAGAAACGTTTATCACCTTTGATGTAACCTGGATAACAACCTTGTAATGTTTTTATTAGGACTAGCCTATCTCAGGGGATAATATATTTACTTTTTCATTTAATTATTATGGAAGGGATTATATGTTCCAAAAACATATTAAGGAAAGGATAGATATGGTCCTTGTCTCCCCAACTTGGTCTGCTATTTATCCTAATTCCATTGTGAAACATCTTGTTAGAGTGGGATCAGATCACACTCCAATTATGCTTAATACCAAACCTATAAATAGATTAAACAATAAATCTTTCAAAATTCTTAGAGTCTTAGGGATAATATTATTTTTTTTATAGAATAGTGAAGATAATTGGAGAACTGAAGTTAGAGGATCTAACGCTTTCAAACTAAATAACAAAATGAAAATTTAGCAAAAATTCTCACAAAATGGAATATACATGAATTTGGAAACATCTTTACTAAAATAAAATAATAAAATTGAAGACCTGCATGCAATTTCCACCTTACTTGTAGTTGAAATTAAAAATACTCAACAACAACTTGATATCTGGTATAACAGAGAAACTGATTACTAGAATCATCTCTCTAAAGATAAGTATTTAAGTGACTATGATAAAAAAAAAAAATTGCATCTTTTCATCAGCAAGCTTCTAACATAGGAAGAATAAACCATATTCATACTCTAAGAGACAACTTTGGTTTATGGATTGAAGATAATAATCAAATCCAGAAGTTATTAATCAAACATTTTAAAAACATATGAACTACTAATAATACTAGTGGCATTAGTTTCATAAAATAACTTGTTAATCCGATTATAGATTCAAATGATAATATTAGTCTCTGTAAAATCCCAGATAGAAATTAAATTAAAACCACACTCTTTAACATGAACCATCGGGGATCCCTAGGTCCAGATGGATACCCACCTGGATTTTTCAAGAATAACTTGGAGATTGTTAAGAAGACATCATCAATATAGTTCAAGACTTCTTTAAGAACAAATATATCCTGAAATCTAAACCATACTTATAGTTTTCAATTTAAAAAGTTCAAAACCCTACTTCTCCAAATGACTTTAGACCTATTAGTCTAAGTAATATAACTTACAAAATAATTTCAGAATTTCTTGCTAACAGATTAAAACCATTGATGGATAATATTATATTGACAAATATCAGGCAGACAGATAACTGATAATATCATTATAGCTCATGAAATTATTCACACAAAGAAACGACTAAAAGTAAAAGGGTTATATGGATGTTAAGATAGACCTTTCAAAAGTCTTTGATAGAGTTGAATGAGATTTCATTGGAAATGTCCTCTCAGCTTTTGGTTTTTGTGAAAATTTGTATCATTTAGTAATGCAATGCATAACCAACACTTCCTTTTTGGTCTTACTTAATGTCTCTCTCCGGTGATAAACTCATTGTGGAGAGGGAAATTCGCCAAGGTGATCACATCTCCCCATATCTCTTCATTTTAACAATGGAAAATCTGTCGAGATTACTCATTAGAGCTGAAATTATAGGAGATATAGATGGAATCAGAATAGCAAAGAATGATCCAATTGTTTCTCATATTTTCTTCGCGGATGACTGCGTTCTTTTTTTCAAAAGCAAGTATGTTTGATGCTAAAAACTTAATGAATATCCTTAAGAAGTTTGGAGACATGTCTGTACATGTAGTCAATCTTCAAAAAGCAGGGGTCTATTTTTCTCCTAAACTACCTAATAAACACACCAAAATCATAGCTAAAATTTTAAAGATCAAGAAAATATCAAAAAATGATAAGTACTTAGGTACTCCTATGTTTTTTAATAGAAACAAAATTAATAATTTTGAACCTCTCCTGGGAAATATTACAACTCTGTCTAGGGATGGAAATCTAATATACTTAACCAAACAAGCAAAAGTGTTCTCATTAAGATTGATATGTCTTCTTATCCTACTTATCAAATGCAATGTTTGGCTTTCTCAAAGAAAGTTCTTGATAAAATTGATAAACTCAAAGAGAATTTTGGTGGAAAAAAATAATTAAAAAAAAGGAATCTACACTAAGGCTTGGAACAATGTCTGTACTGAAAAAGATCGTGGGTGGATGGGGGTGGGGGGGGGGGGGGGGAGTTGGGGATCTGAAACCTTCATAATTAGAACCATGGTCTTTTGACCAAGTTGGCGTGGAGAATGATTAACAGTGAGGTCTTATTATGGGTTAAAATTCTAGAACCTAAATATTATCCTAATACTAATCCCCTTATAAAAACTAAAACAAGTAACCTGTCTTGGATTTGGAGGAGTATTAAGATAAGTCTGCAAAATATCAGTACAAAACCACACTTGGCAAGTCAACAATGGTGAAAATATAGGGATTTAGTCTAACTTCTGGTTGCCTAATCAAGATTCTCTCTTAATCCAAAAATTATTGATGATAACACTTTTAAATTGGTTTTTCAGCTGATTGATAACTTTGGCAATTGGAAATTAGACATAATGAACAGATACATTGATCAAACTATTATTTATAAAATAATGTCAATAACTCCAAATATCAGTAAGAAAGAAAGAATCAGATAAAAGTCCAATCCTATGGGAGAAGTTATTACTAGTTCTGCTTATAAATACATTTCTGGATATAAGTACTAATGAGTGTCAAATATTGCATATTTCTACATCTTTTTATTGGCAATTAACTCATCTTTTGCGCTTTAAAATCATATATTATCTCAAATTCTGTGTTTTCATTGTTTTCAAGAATAAATATTTGTACTAATAAATTTTGTGTTTTTAGGTAGTAAATAAAGCTTGGATGAATGGAGAAACCAGAAGAGCAGAGAATTGGTGGCAATGAAAAAGAATCAACAAAGCTCTCGCTAGAAGGCAGTGAAGACTATTGTTTGCCCCTCATCCGCAAGTGAAGAATGTTGCTTTCACGTCTCAAAACTAGGTGTGGGCTTGAGATAGTATCTTTGAAGAATATTTGGCCTGAGGAAGTGAAAGAACCCTAACCCATATCCAAACTCGGCACATCAACATTTGATGCAACTGCTCAACACCCTAGCACACACCTTTTCTTCCCTTAATCGAACAAGAGCCAAACATCCCCTTTATACGTCGTTCCCATCTTCTCCAGACTATGCAAAACCTTCACCTCCATCTCTCCATCAATCACCTCCATCCTCGACAAATCTCTGATCACATCCAACCTATCAGCCACCCTATGCAATCAATCAACCTCCTAGTCTCTATCTATCTCTATCTTAGCTTCTTCTCCAAAACAGTAACCCTAGAAGCTTGGATTGAGAGAGATAAGACTATGGTTATCTTCACAGCTGTAGAACATCAAATCAAGGAGCTGGAAAGTCGAATTGCAGAAGGGGTTTGTCGGGAAAACTCGTATTGGGTGAGTGGGTGTTCTCTAATTTTAGAATTTTAGTGATTGAGGAGAAATTTGAGGTATAAATAGAGGCTACTGTTGTGTAACAAAGATATCAGTTTTTAGTGGAATCGATTCCTTAGTTTAAAACCATTGTTGAATCATTCTCATTATGTTCTAAATTCATCTGCTAGGGTTGAGATGAAGCCCTAGCTTAATGCTTAGTTATTCATGTTAATGGCAGTGATCTTGTTGTGCTTAAATGTTTAGAATGAAATTCAGTCTTAGGACTTCAATACTTTACTTTCACAGTGTATGCCATGTATCTATTGTAGTTAGAACAATCCTGTGTTGAAGAACTGCAACTCATGCTTAATCTCATATATTGATCTTTTTATTATATGTACCATGAAAAGACAGTTAATGCTTAGGAGAAATACCTTAGTTGTGATTGAATAATTCATATGATAGTCACCTTAGATATATAGAAGACTTGTATCTCCCCTGTTATCAGTTATAAGGACAAGGTTAGTATCATTAGGAGAATAACTAGTATAAGTTAGTGGTGGATTTGACAATACTAGTGCCTTAATTCTCAGTGTTAACATCTTTTTCATTGCATCTTTATTTTGCTGTTATAATCTCTACCAACATTTAGTCGTATCGACAAAACAAAACCCCTTTTGGTTATTTGTTGTTCTAAGTCAGTTGTAGTAAGACCATATCTTCAACTCTACACCCACCTTGTCCCTGAGGATCGACTCGTGCTTACCCTGTTTACAGACTCGACACTGTATACTTGCAGTTAGTACAATTGTAGGCTTGTTTATAGACCTACCAAGTTTTTGGCGCCGCTGCCGGGGACTCAGTGGCGGTGTAGCTGATTTAAAGTTCCACTTTACTATTTTTAGTATAGTTCTTGTATATATGTGTTAGATTTTCTTTTATTTTCTTGCTATTGTAAGCTGTAGATTGTTCTACAACTGTAGTAGTTGTCGTAGTTTTCCTTGTAACTTGCACTTTGTTTTAAGTGAATTCTCATACCTGCATCATCATAGTTAAAACCATATGTGTATATAATTTCCATTTCACCTCTTTAGTATTTTCTGTAACTGCATATTTGCTAGTTGTCTGCATATTAGTTAGTTTTTCTTTTACTTTCTTTCGCAGTTCATCAGTCACTATAATCTGTAGCCTGCTGTTGAATCTGTAGCTTTTATCATTCCATTGTCATTAGCATAATCCTGCTGTTTCAACCCTGCTGTACATAAATTTCATCTTATCTTTTTAGTGTTAGCTGTAGTTTTTATTTTTCAGACACTTGCATCTTCATATATCTTGCATCTTTTCAGTTTACTGCATTCTGTTTTAGTGCATTATCATCATTGTATCTAGTTAGGATATCTAAATCTTTGTTTTTCTACCATCTGTAGCTCAGTTGTATTTTGTTAGGATCCTTTGTTTCGAAGTTCTGAGCATATTACCATCTGTGTATAGTGCATATTATTCCAGTTGTTGCTTTCTATCTTTACAGTCTGTAACATACCTGCATATTGCATTCTGTAGCTGCCATTGTAGTTTAACGATTTAAACTTTAATCTATCTATAAATACAGTCATCATCTTTTGGTTTCCTTTCGAACTAGTTTGCTTGTATAATCTGCATCATGGTCTGTATCTTCAACTAGCCTCATTCTGTAAATTGTAGTTTGTAAACTTTATCCATCTTTGCATAATCTTTTCAGATTGATTCCATTCTGTTTTATCTAGTAGTGCGACTGAGTATAACTTGCTCAATAGCAAGTTTTTTGTGACCATCTGTAGCTATAATTTTAAATAACAGTCATTCTCATAAACTGCATCTTGTTCAGTTAGAGTAGCTGCATCATTTAGCTGCACCCTATGTTTCATTCTCACTGTTTTACCTTGTAATTTACCAAGCATTCCTGCATTTCGCATTTCGTCTTCTCTTTACCCTGTTGAACTTCTTTAACCCCAGGCAGTCCAAATAAGCATAATTTTTCAGTTGAGCATCAGTGCAGTTCCCATCTTTTGTTCTGCAATTCTAGCTGTTAACTATCAGCTCTGAAATTCTTTGCTTCGCCTGCACATTTCTGAGAACTGAGCTTCTTCTTTGAGCCAGCAGGTACCTGCGAATATTGCTCTGCGAAACAAGGAAAGACAAGGAACGGAACACAATCTGTGGAGTGCCTAAACCCGCTTTATACCGGCGGTATCATTCTTCAACTCGATCTTTATTTGTTTGAATAATATGCTAAACTCCTACATAATGAAACATCCCTCTGTATGATCATGAGACAATAGAAAAACCCCAACTTTGGTAGCTAAATTAGTGCTTCAAGTTGACTCCCTGTGTTGTGAACTTCTTCGGTACCCTTGCTTATGAATCTGTGAAGTTCGAATAACATATTTTCTTGCTAAATTTGTTATTTTGCTGTGCGTTTCTTAATCTCAACAGAACCTGTGCATTTGTCACTGAAATTGACTGTCATATTCACAAGCATTAATCTGTAACATACTATGATTGTCTGTTGAACTAGTTTCCATGGTACCTTTGCGCATGAATCTAAGAAACATGAGTAGCATGTTTACCTGCTAAATCTGTTGTGTTCTATGGGGTATCTAAATCCTGAAACATACTGATTCTACCTACACAAACCCATTAAGAATTATGTACAGTTGCTGCTTGTCTAATCGGTGAAACATAATAGTTCTGTTGCATAGTATAATTCCTAGGACTAGCTTTTGATTCTCGAGACTCCGTTGCCCTGAAATTTGATTCCCTTGGTTGTTAATTCTTGTCTCTGTAACATAACTAGTATGTATGCTAGGCTATGATTGTCACCTTCCGTGACCAAACAAATCGACTAGTTAGAATTAGCCAAGAGGAGATTGTTGACATTCCTAGTTCTGAGATAGACAATCCTGACCAATCTGAGACAATGGGTGAAGAATTAAACCAGGACCGTAGTATGAAGGAGCACATGTACCCAACTAGGGCAAGCCATCCCTCGTGTATTGTTTTACCAGCTGATGCTGGTCAATTTGAGCTAAAAGCTAGCACAATTCATATGTTGCCTTTGTTTAGAGGGGTTGATGCTGAAAACCCTTACAACCATGTAAGAGATTTTGAAGATATCTGTGGGACTCTGCGTTTTAACCAAATGCCGGAAGAGTCCCTCAAACTGAGACTGTTTCCTTTCTCTTTGAAAGAAAAAGCCAAGTCCTGGCTGCATGCCCTGCAACCAAAGTCCATTAGAACATGGGAAGATCTTACAAAAGAATTTTTCAAAAAGTTTTTCCCTAACCATAAGACTGCGACAATTCGTCAAAGTCTGAATGGTTTTGTGCAATTAGAAGGTGAGACCTTGGCCAAATATCTGGAGAGATTTAATGAATTATTGCTCCAATGTCCTCACCATGGTTTTGAAAAATGGAGACTTGTGCAAATTTTGTAAGAAGGTTTAGATGTCAGAACCCGCACCACAGTTGAGTCAATGTGCAATGGTGCATTTATTGACAAAAGTGCTAATGAGGCTTGGAATTTCTTAATTGAAGTCGCTGAGAAGACTCAGCAATGGGAGTTCATCCGTGAACCCAAAAAGACCACCCCTGTAGCTAATGTCCATAGAATCGAGTCCGATTTTGAAGAAAAGGCAAATGTTGCATCCTTGGCTAGGAAAGTAGAAGCGCTAGCGCTAGAGCTGCAGAAGAATGTGAAAACTGCTGCCCCTACTCTCCGTGATCAATTTGAAATGGCCATTTGTGTTGCATGCCACGGTTCAGACCACCTAGTGGATAGTTTTCCAGACCTACAAGCATTTCAGGAGTCTAGACTTGAACATGCTAATGCTTTATACCATAAGCAAGAGAACAATCCTTATTCTTAGAACTACAACCCAGGGTGGAGGAATCACCCTAACTTTTCATGGTCTAAAGGGCCCGTACAAGGGGGTATAACGAGTAATACCCAAGGATATTCATATCCTAGAAACCCCCAAGTACAGTCACACACACAGAGTACCCTGTAGAGAAAAGGCCAAGTTTTGATGATGGTGTGAATCAAATGAATTAAAATCTTTTGCAATATCAGAAGTTAAATGACCAAAGGCTTGCGAGTTTAGAACTCAAATTCTGTCAAATCTGCGATGCACTAAATGAGAGAGAAAAAGGTAAACTCCCTAGTCAACCTCAACAAATTCAGAAAAGTGCATTTCAGGCAAGCACCTCAACTTGTAATGAGACTCCACGAGATCATGTGAATGCTGTCACCACTCTTCGTAGTGGTAAAGTTGTTGAAAACCATGTAGGAGAACCACAGTCAGGTGAGCCAAAATCAGACTAACCGGTGCATACAACTCCACAGAAAACACCCGTTGTGGAAAAGGAATCTGAGCATGATAGTGACTCTAAGAATTCCACTGATGTTAATGTCACTGCACCATCTAATGTGCCCGTTTCTCCATTTCCTCAACGATTGGTACAACAGAAGAAAGGTACCCAATACAATGAGATGTTAGAAATGTTTAAACGAGTCAATATAAACATCCCTTTTCTTGAAGCAATCAAGCAGATACCTGCAGATGCTAAATTCTTGAAAGATCTATGCACACAAAAGCGAAAGCTTCGTGTACACAAGCGTGCCTTTCTCACTGAGAAGGTAAGTTCAATTATTCAAAACAAGACCCCACCTAAGTTTAAAGACCCAGGTAGTCCAACTATCACATGCACTATAGGTGACCATACAATCGATCGGGCTTTGCTAGACTTAGGTGCAAGTGTGAACCTTTTTCCATATTTTGTGTATAAGCAATAAGGTCTTGGGGAGCTTAAACCCACTCCTGTTACGCTACAGTTAGCGGACAGATATGTGAAAATCCCTCGTGGTATTGTTGAAGATGTGTTGATCAAGGTTGAAATTTTTTATTTCCCTGTGGACTTCATTGTGTTAGATACTCAACCTGTGCAAAACCCAGATTATCACATTCCTGTTATTTTAGGACGTCCTTTCCTGGCGACGTCCAATGCTATCATAAACTGTCGTAATAGAGTGTTGAATTTATCTTTTGGTAACATGACCGTAGAACTCAATGTTTTTAACATTAGTCAAAAACCCATTGATTGTGATGATACTGAATTGCATGAGATTAACATGACTGAGAGTTTGATTCAAGACTCATTGCCTGACATCTTATCTATGGACCCTTTGCAAGCATGCTTAGATAACTTTGACTTAGATCTCTTTGATTCTGAGTACATTAGTGAAGTGCACTCTTTGCTTGAATCTATGCCACCCATGGATATTGCTAAATGGTAGACTGCAGTGGAACCACTTCCACTCAATGATTCTGAATCTGCCCCGATTCCTGTCGAACCACCTAAGCTTGATTTGAAACCATTGCCTGATACTTTGAAATATGCTTTCTTAGGTTCTTCTTAGACTTTTCCTATTATTATTGCATCATGTTTAGACACAGAACAGGAAAGTCAACTTTTAGAAGTGCTTAAAGAACATAAAGAGGCCTTAGGTTGGACCATCTCAGACCTTAAAGGTATAAGTCCCATAATTTGCATGCATCACATAAATCTTGAAGAAAATACTAAACCATCTAGGGAAATGCAAAGGAGACTTAACCCCAATATGAGAGATGTTGTTAAAAGTGAGATTTTGAAATTGCTTGATGCGGGTATCATATACCCAATTCCAGATAGCCAGTGGGTTAGTCCCATCCAAGTTGTGCCCAAAAAGTCTGGCATTACTGTAGTTCAAAATGAAATGAATGAGCTAGTCCACACTCGTGTAACCACAGGGTGGCGAGTTTGCATTGACTATAGGAAGTTGAACACAGTAACAAAGAAATACCACTTTCCTCTTCCCTTCATTGACCAAATGTTAGAAAGGCTGTCAAGGCATAGTCACTATTGTTTCTTAGATGGCTATTCGGGTTATAACCAAATTCACATAGCACCCGAAGACCAACCAAAGACCACATTTACCTGTCCTTATGGTACATTTGCTTATCG
This sequence comes from Papaver atlanticum, assembly GCA_023531105.1. Lineage (NCBI taxonomy): Eukaryota > Viridiplantae > Streptophyta > Magnoliopsida > Ranunculales > Papaveraceae > Papaver > Papaver atlanticum. The sequence goes on along the minus strand of JAJJMB010013400.1, from coordinate 621,895 downwards.
TCATATGCCTTTTGGGTTGTGCAATGCGCCTGCTACTTTTCAACGCTGCATGATAAGCATTTTTTCTGACATGGTAGATAAATTTCTTGAAATTTTTATGGATGATTTTTCTGTCTTTGGGTCTTCTTTTGATGAATGTTTGCATCATCTTACTCTTGTGCTGATTCGATGTAAAGAAAATAATTTGGTTTTAAATTGGGAAAAATGTCATTTCATGGTTAACTCAGGCATAGTTCTAGGGCATATCATCTCTGAAAAAGGCATAGAAGTAGATAAAGCATAAGTTGATCTCATTCAACATTTGCCTAAACCTCGCTCTATGAGGGAGATAAGGTCATTCTTGGGCCATGCCGGTTTTTATCGGCAATTCATCAAAGACTTTAGTAAAATTTCAAGACCCTTATGTAGTCTTCTTGCAAAAGATGTTGCATTTGTATTTGATGACGCTTGTAAGGAAGCATGGGAGCAATTGAAAGCTCTCCTCACATCTGCCCCTATAGTCAGACCACCCGACTGGACTTTATCATTTGAAATTATGTGTGACGCGTCTGACTATGATGTAGGAGCTGTTTTAGGTCAGCACGTAGACAAACTCCCTTATGTAATCTACTATGCTAGTAAAACACTTAATGATGCTCAACTAAATTATTCAACAACTGAGAAAGAATTGCTAGCTGTTGTGTTTGCATTGGATAAGTTTAGATCTTATTTGATAGGGTCTAAAGTCATCATATATTCTGACCATGCTGCATTGAAATATCTTTTGTCTAAAAAAGATGCTAAAGATCGTCTAATTCGATGGATACTCTTGTTACAAGAGTTCAATCTCGAAATTCGATATAAGAAAGGGTCTGAAAATGTTATTGCTGATCACTTGTCTAGGTTGAATGTTGACTCCGTTGATGAATCTTTGCTTATTAGAGAGTCATTCCCTGATAAACAATTGATGCTTGTATCTGAAATGCGTTGGTTTGCTGATATTGTTAACTACCTTGCTACTGGTAGAATGCCTTTGCATTGGTCTAAACAAGACCGTTCTAAATTCTTGTCTGAAGTGAAATATTTCTTTTGGGATGACCCATACTTGTTTAAATACTGCCCTGACCAACTCATTAGGAGATGAGCAAAGATTCTGAACAAAGAGATGTCATCTCTTTCTGTCATGACCATGCATGTGGAGGCAATTTTAGCGCCAAGAAAACTGCTGCAAAGATCTTACAGAGTGGTTTCTATTGGCCATCGTTATTCAAAGATAGTCATGCATTCTTTGTTTCCTGTGACCGATGCCAGAAATTAGGAAGTATTTCAAGAAGAAACATGATGCCCTTACAACCTATTTTGATTGTTGAATTGTTTGATGTATGGGGTATTGATTTCATGGGTCCATTTCCCAACTCTGAAGGTAAGTTATACATTCTTGTTGTTGTTGATTATGTCTCTAAGTGGGTAGAATCCATTGCCTCTAAAACAAATGACCATAAAGTAGTTCTTTCTTTTCTTAAAGAAAACATTTTCTCTCGTTTTGGAACACCTAGAGTAATAATCAGTGATGGTGGTACTCATTTTTGGAATAGACCTTTTGAATCACTTATGCGCAAGTATGGAATCACTCACAAGGTAGCAACACCATAACATCCACAAACCAGTGGTCAAGTAGAAGTTTCTAATAGGGAAATTAAGCATATTCTTGAAAAGACTGTTAATCCTACTAGGAAAGATTGGTCTTTATGTTTAAATGATGCTTTGTGGGGCTATAGAACTGCATACAAAACTACTATTGGCATGTCCCCTTATAGACTTGTGTATGGTAAAGCTTGTCATCTACCTGTAGAATTAGAACATCGAGCATATTGGGCTGTTAAGAAATTGAACTTTGATCTTGATAAGGCAGGCACCCAAAGGAAACTTCAACTCAATGAGTTAGAAGAATTAAGAAATGATGCATATGATAGTGCCAAAATGTACAAAAATAGAATGAAAGTGTTTCATGACAAACACATTTTGCGCAAGTCTTTCACACCTGGTCAAAAAGTTTTATTGTACAACATTCGTTTGCATCTTTTTCCAGGAAAATTACGTTCTCGATGGTCAGGTCCATTCTTGGTACGTACTGTTTTCCCTCATGGAGCCGTTGAAATAGAAAACCAAACAAGAACATCTTCAAGGTCAATGGTCAGAGATTGAAACCATTTCTGGAGTATCTTCCACCAGAAGTTGAGACCATACACTTGGAAAATCCCGTCTATGAGGACTAAACTGTTTCGCCCATGTACATACATATGGATTAAAAGTCCATTCTCTTTCCCTTTTCTTTTTGCATAATTTTTATGTGTGCTAACCAAACTTTTTTGTATTATCATTCTATATCTTGCTGTTTTCTTTCAAAGCATTCATCCACTTATGGTTTAGCACCATCCTTTTTGCATCTGGTAATCTCTTCCCTTAAAATCTACTATGCGTTGTTCTCCTGGTATGTTGTTGTAATTCTGCTCATATGTTGAAACATTGAGGACAATGTTAGATTTAGGTGTGGGAGGAGTATTTTACATATAGAGCTTTTAGTCTTTTGCATTTTAGTCTTTTGAAAAAAAAAAAAAGTTTTCAAAGTTTTTGTAAATATTTGCATAAAACCTCCAACTTGTAGAGATTTTAGAGTCACTAGCATGCTTCTAGCTATGTTTACATAGAGAGTCTGACCGAAATAACTGAACTTGGAAGTACTGGAGAACACAATCGGGTTTCTTAGTTGTTAGAGCGTTAAAGTTGGATTTAACCATGCCGGTGGGCGAATTAGGTGCAGCAAAGATATTTGGTATTAGAGTTGTGATCACCCTTAGTGGAGACTACCTATTTTTACATCCAGCGAGGCACCGACCTTCAATTTTTGTGACTATCTAAAAATTCCTTTTAGAGTGTGTGTCATGTACGTAAATTCCGGGTAGGAATGGTGAGCTACCCAACTTCAGCACTATTTTTGATCTCTTGAGTGCTAATTTTGTCAATCATGAGGATGACGTCAAAAGATGAAAACTCCTTCTTGTAATTTGATTTGCAGTTAGCACCATTCTCTCTCTCGACAACATCAAACAGATCCATAGAAACACATCATCATCAACAAGCAGCGCGACATCAGAATATTTGAAGAAAAGTTGAAATAGTCCGAGGTTCACATGCAACAATACAAGGAATAGAAAAAGTCTTATTCAAGAGTGAAGATACAGTACAAAAAGCAGAATTCTATACACAAGTGAAGACTTATCTTACAAAGAGCAAAGAAAACAGAAAAAGATGAGAAATAGTGAAGTTCATGAAATCAAGACAATACAGGTTGTGAAGAATTAAGTGATAAAGTCTTTCATCCATGGCTTTAGTAGTTTCATTATTTATTTTGTTCTTTTCAATTTGTCTTCGGAATCAAAAAAAAAAAAAAAAAATATATATATATATATAACAGTTTTTTTTTTTTAAGTTTTGTTTAATAAACACCATGGTAAAGAAAAATTTAAGAAGAAATTTCAAGCAACAAGGAAATTGAAGAGAAGAATTAGAAATTGTCAAGGTTCTACGAAGTTCAGAAGTTCATCATCAACAGTTGAAGACCGAAGACGTTTCTATGGATACTGTGAGAATGGTGTTGATTGCCGATCGGATGTGAAGGTAAGTGAGTACTCTCATCCTTGCTAATGATTGATTTCCTTTCTTAGGGATCATTAGAAAAAGATTCTTTTTCCCACAATTTTGTGGTGTCTCCAGAAATTATTTCGGAAGGTTCTCCTTCCCACCATTCAACGTGTGCGGGATTTCTCTCTTTATTCCTTCCTGCACACATGAGAGACTAAAAAAGCGGTCTTTTTGAGTGCAATTATCATAAAACCCTATTGGTGAGGCAGAAGTCGAGGCTTGTGATCACTCTTGAACCCGAATTCTTTCATATGGTGTGGTTATTTCTCGCTCAACTCTTAAGGATGAGAATGCGTTCTTTGGTAGTTCTAACTTCTTATTCCTAGCATGCAGAAACTCTATGTCCTCATAGCTCCTTGGATGCATAGGACTCTGATACGCTCTGAAGTTAGAGAAGGTTTTGTGGGTACACCTCTGGTAAACCCTAACGAGACTATAACTCGTCCACTAGGGACACCTAGAGGTTTAAAGGCTTAGTGCATATGCTAAATGCATTCGATAGACCAGCGACAATGGTATAGTTAGGATTTCTTAATTTCTGTTTCACTTGAGGACAAGTAAAATTCAGGTTTGGGGGTATTTGATGAGTGCCAAATATTGCATATTTCTACATCTTTTTATTGGCAATTAACTCATCTTTTGCGCTTTAAAATCATATATTATCTCAAATTCTTTGTTTTCATTTTTTTCAAGAATAAATATTTGTACTAATTAATTTTGTGTTTTTAGGTAGTAAATAAAGCTTGGATGAATGGAGAAACCAGAAGAGAAGAGAATTGTTTTCATTGCACCTCATCCGCAAGTGAAGAATGTTGCTTTCACGTCTCAAAACTAGGTGTGGGCTTGAGATAGTAGCTTTGAAGAAGATTTGGGCCATAGGAAGTGAAAGAACCCTAACCCATATCCAAACCCGGCACATCAACGTTTGATGCAACTGCTCAACACCCTAGCACACACCTTTTCTTCCCTTAATCGAACAAGAGCCAAACATCCCTTTTATACGTCGTTCCCATCTTCTCCAGACTCTGCAAAACCTTCACCTCAATCTCTCCATCAATCACCTCCATCCCCAATAAATCTCTGATCACAGCCAACCTATCAGCCACCCTATGCAATCAATCAACCTCCTAGTCTCTATCTATCTCTATCTTAGCTTTTTCTCCAAAACAGTAACCTTAGAAGCTTGGATTGAGAGAGATAAGACTATGGTTATCTTCAAAGCTGTAGAACATCAAATCAAGGAGCTGGAAAGTCGAATTGCAGAAGGGGTTTGTCGGGAAAACTCGTATTGGGTGAGTGGGTGTTCTCTAATTTTCGAATTTTAGTGATTGAGGAGAAGTTTGAGGTATAAATAGAGGCTACTGTTGTGTAACAAAGATATCAGTTTTTAGTGGAATCAATTCCTTAGTTTAAAACCATTGTTGAATCATTCTCATTATGTTCTAAATTCATCTGCTAGGGTTGAGATGAAGCCCTAGCTTAATGCTTAGTTATTCATGTTAATGGCAGTGACCTTGTTGTGCTTAAATGTTTAGAATGAAATTCAGTCTTAGGACTTCAATACTTTACTTTCAAAGTGTATGCCATGTATCCATTGTAGTTAGAACAATCTTGTGTTGAAGAACTGCAACTCATGCTTAATCTCATATATTGATCTTTTGATTAGTTGTACCCTGAAAAGACAGTTAATGCTTAGGAGAAATACTTTAGTTGTGATTGAATAATTCATATGATAGTCTCCTTAGATATATAGAAGACTTGTATCTCCCCTGTTATCAGTTATAAGGACAGGGGTAGTATCATTAGGAGAATAACTAGTATAAGTTAGTGGTGGATTTGATAATCCAAGTGCCTTAATTCTCAGTGTTAACATCTTTCTCATTGCATCTTTATTTTGCTGTTATAATCTCCACCAATATCTAGTCGTATCGAAAAAACAAAACCCCTTTTGGTTACTTGTTGTTCTAAGTCAGTTGTACTAAGACCATAGTTTCAACTCTACACCCACCTTGTCCCTGAGGATCGAATCGTGCTTACCCTGTTTACAGACTCGACACTGTATACTTGCAGTTAGTACAATTGTAGGCTTGTTTATAGACCTACCAAGTACAATCAGAATAATGCTAGTTACTAGAAAAAAATATGGAGTCTCAGTTCTATATCCAAGATACAGATGTTTGGTTGGGAAGTTGTTTCCAGAGTTTTTCCTTTAGAAAAAAAAGATGAGTCTGTATAATAAGACTACTAACCTATTTTGTAAACTATGTAACTCTGACATCCATGAGGATGAAATTCACTTGTTTGTTGACTGCAATTTTGCTAAAACAACTTGGTTTTTTATGTCATTTGGTTTTATATTTAATTATAATCATAACAATGATATTTAGAAGTGGTTTAATTTCTAGATGACTGATAACAGAATTAAGGAGTTTTGGGCTAAAATAGCATGCATCAACTGGCATATATGGAAATATAGAAATAAAGATGTGTTTGAAAATGTTAGACCTAATCCTAGGGATCTTATTAATATCATTAGTATGGATCATCTTTACCATTATAAGGATAAACCTACTAGGCACATCACAATTTGACAAGTCACTGCTGATGAAAATACTCAGAATCCAGACTGGAGTATACATTTTGATGTGTCTTTTCTTGAAGCTGATTATACCATGGGCTTTAAGGTTTATATTATAGATATAACAAGTCGCAGAAGATGCATTAGAGCAGGTTCAAGTTGGGAAGCATGCCCCTTAGATGCTGAAGAAAAAGCGTGTTATGAAGCTCCCAAATGGATCAAGGACTTGGGGTTGAGCAACTGCATCTTACGATCAGACTGTCAGAATATGGTCACTTATCTTAACGAGGACTTAAATCCAAGCCTGAAGATCCATTGGGAAGCTTATAATAATATTATGTATTGTAATAGTGTGTTTAAATTCCTAAACAATAGTGTGTTTAAGTTTCTAACTAGGAAGTTCTTGTTTGTAGTAGATAAAAAAGCTAAGGAGGATAGGAAGAACAATTTCGTTTCCTTCGTTACTTAAAAGTTATCCGAGGATTTGCAATCCTCCTTTTTTACTAGGATAGATATGAAGCATGAAAAATTTCTACCTTATGTAACAACCTATAATCTTCAATACATTTGTGTTTTTATCAAGAAAAATCCATCAACAAATACAAAACTTAGATCAGGAACTTATGCGCATAAGCACAAAGTAGTTCAGTTCAATTTTAGCAAAAACAAATATTCCAGTGCTAGAAGCCCAATGGCCAGCACCACTACATGGCATGTATTTGTTTCATTGTATGGTGCATATTATCTCATTCATTTTTTAAGAAAGAAGACAGAAATATTTACCAACATCAATAGATAAATAATTACCACAAGTGAAAACTACTCTCTCTAGTTGGAATATATATGCATCACACAAATGTGAGACGTGAATGGTATTAGAGCACTGCTCGGTCGAACTCACAAGCGTTGCTATCTCAAGCTTGTTTGTCAAGTTTAGCTGTCAAAACTATTAGTCTTGATTTCTAGTTTACTTATAGCTAAGTCTCGGATTAGGATAGTAAGTGTAGTTGAACATTAGACTTCACGACGTTCATCGATTGAAGACGAAGAACTACTAAGGGGAGCTTGTGGAACTTCATCAACAAAAGGTATGTGGAGACTTGAACTCATCTATCACTCAAAAGTTTATCTACTCTATCTCCCATTTGAGACAAAAGTCGTATAGTTATATAGACTTCGATTATACACATTTGATATTTCGAGCTGAGATTAACTCGCTTACATATTTCTTGAAATATGTGTTGGTAAGCTTTTGCTTTAACCAAGTTCATCTTATATTCTTGACAAAAGTCAAAAGATGATAATGTGAAAATCGCCTTGTAACATCTTACATGATTGTGTGAGACAGTCATTTGATGTAGACTCGGAATGTTTCGTATTGATCATTCGATCACTTGAAAATTGCTTCGAAGCTAATAGTTTATGTGATACAGCTATTGTCGTCTTCTAAGAATGTTTCAATAATTGAAATGAGAGTTTAGAACAAATAACCATGATTAGATATATCACAGTATGCGTACTTGTATGCTAACCATTGCAAGTTATTCCAAGTCCGGGAATCATAGTATGCATACCCGTATGCGTACTGCTTGGTTAATGAAAGTCCGGGAACTTAGTATGCATACCGGTATGCGTATTTGCGTGAGTTTCAAGTTCCGAAAATTCAACTGAGTTTGGAAGGTATGCGTACCCGTTCGCATACTGGCGAACCCAAACTTAGTCCGACCACTTAGGTATGCGTACCCATTTGCATACTTGAGTAGGTTATGTTCTAAAATCAGTTTGTTCATGAACTAATACATTTATATAATAAGAAATGCAATCTTTTGCAAATTGTGGCAATAATGTTCATGAATTGATTCGAGTGAATCAAAATCGATTTTGCTTCAATTGTGTCTTGTATACTCCTATGAGAATATAAACAATTGAACAACTCTATAACTAGTTTCATTTGAGTCATTTGAACTAGTTATGGTTAAGATGAATATGGTTGATATGAAAGTATTCATATGGATAACTTCGGTTAACTATTGTTGAGCCAACAAAAGTGTGCACGTTTAGGTTTGGTTACTCATATCTAAATGAAGTCACTTTTCATTTGTGTGTAACAATCTAAGTTCGATCTAACAGTTCAAAGATATTAGCTTGAGTCTAATCAGGTTTTCATCTAACGGTGAATATTGAATGCTTTGTTACCAAGGTAACATTGATTGCAAACCCTGATTTGAAGACTATATAGAGGAGAACTCTAGCAACTAGGAAACCTAGTCCCCACAACTCATGTGTGATACTAGTTGTGACTAGAGTCGATTCTCCTTTAACCTTAGGTTGTCTCCAAAACCCAGTAGGTTAATAACTTAAAGACTTCATTGGGATTGTGAAGCCAGACCCAACTATTTTCTCTGTAGTTGCGTGTTCTGATCTTGCTATTTTCTATTGTGATTGAGTACTATCTTCTCTAAGATTTGCTCGAGATTTAAACTCCGATAGGCAAGATAAAAAGTAGTCACAAACATCTTCGTCTCATCGTTTGTGATTCCACAATATCTTGTTTCGCTACCATACAATTAAGATTATCGTGAGGTGATTGATATTACAAGGCTGTTCTTCGGGAATATAAGTATGGTATATCAATTGGTTCCTGTTCACCTTGATTTATCAAAATACGGAACAAAAGTCATAGGTATTTCTGTAGGAAACAAATTTATCTATTCAATAGACTTTTTTGTGTGACACAGATTTGTTTATCAAGTCTTCGACTTTGGGTCGTAGCAACTCTTAGTTGTGGGTGAGATAAGCTAAGGGAATCAAGTGCGTAGAGTCTTGCTGGGATTCAGAGGCGTAAGGAACGCGACTATACCTTGATCAGTGTGAGATTGGTTAGGGCTCAACTACATTCCAGTCCGAAGTTAACTTGGAGTAGGCTAATGTCTGTAGCGGCTTAATACAGTGTGGTGTTCAAATCGCGACTAGGTCCCGAAATTTTTCTGCATTTGCGGCTTCCTCGTTAACAAAATTTCTGGTGTCTGTGTTATTTTTTTTCCGCATTATATTTGGTTATATAATTGAAATATCACAGGTTGTGCGTAGTTCAATCAATTAGATAATCCAACCCTTGGTTGTTGATATAAATTGATTGACACTTGAACATTGGTTTTTGGTACCGTTCAAGTTGTTTCTCATAATAATCAGGCTCACGGATTCTATCTGTTTGATTTGCTGATTACATTGAGAAACAAAGATACAACTCTTAGATATATTTCCATTGATTGAGTCTGACTGTCTAGTTGATTCTCTTTGAATTATATTAGAGTTTGTCCATACAAACTGCCTAAATGAAATATTGGGTGAGGTTTTTAGACCCCCGCTTTTTCAATTGGTATCAAAGCAGGAAAACACGTTTAAGACCTCATAAGTCTGTATTTGTAGCGATCTGGATATGGATGATAATATGTTCAGAAACATTCTGATTTGGTTCAAAGCCTTGTTTTTCCTTAGAAGTCTCTCACACCTTCTCAATTGTCTGAAACTATGTATAACTGGGAAGCACGCCTAGATGAGCAGTTGGACGATCTTTCAGATAGAAGTGATTCTGATGAGGGACAATGTGTTGATGAGAAAGTCTCACAATATATCAAGCTTTTTGACCAACTCATGAAGAAGAAAGGGTAAACATCTTGCTTGACTGAGTTTCTGACTCCTCTCTGTCTAGAAAACAGGAAAATGAGAAAACTCTTTAAGGGATACGACTGTGGTTATAATCTTTTACAATCTATACTTAAAGATCGTGAAGAAGTTGTATGTTCAAAGAAGTCTGAATGTGAAAATCTTCGTCGAAATCTCTTTAAGTTGAAAGAAGAACTTGTTGAATCTGAAGCAAGGATTAGCTCTCAATAGAGTTGTTTCAAAGACAGAGAAAGTGTTTTTCTTTCTCGAGAAAAGCAACTTGAGGCTGATTTAACTACTGCTCTTGATAAAATCAAGATGTTGGAAGAGGACTTGAAAAAGTTCAATTCTAGTTCAAACAAATTAACCACAATGCTGGGAGAAAGTAAAAATCATCGTGATACACGAGGATTGGGTTATAAGGGAATAGATGCTCCAAGTACTAGCAAAGAGGTAAATTTTGTCAAGGCTAGTGATTCTTCTCAACAAAAGGTTTCCACTGATGAAAGTAAAATACCTACACCGGCAGTTAAAGTTCAAAAGAGAAAAGTATATCAACCTCCAAAGTCAGCACACACGGATTGAGGTAAGAACATCCCTTATGTTTGCCACTATTGCGGAAATAAAGGTCACCTGGAAAGGAGATGTCGTTTCCGTATAAGGAATGAGAAACTTCATGATGTTCTTGTTTGGGTATCACAAGAAGTTGTGAAACCAAGATATTATGTTAAGACTAATCCCCTTAATGTTACAGGTTGTAACTATCCATCCTTTAGGAAAAGGAATCAGTGCTGTGATAAACCTAGATTTGCCTATAAACGTCATACGAATCCTTTTCATAATCGTAATGGTTATCAAAAGGATAACTTCGTAAAGACGAAGACAAGATCCGATGCTCCCAATTGGAGAAAGACTAACTTGCAAAAGAATAGTCAATCCAATTCTCTTTCGAGAAATATAGAAGAGAGTAATGGGAAGAAGGTTCATATTGTTCCTAAACGCACTCAGAAGTGGGTACCAAAGAAAGCCTATGATACTTTGAGTGTGAAAAGGAATGATCTCCCAGAAAATTCCATGACTATGGAAAAGGCAGTATCCATGATGTTGGAACTTACAAAGTTCTTTGGAAAGATGGGTTTGGATGTGAAAGGTTCTAAAAGCGATCTCTTTCATGATAATCCAAAAATGAAACAGAATAAGCCTAAAACTATAGATGGTGAAAATTCCATAGTTATGGAAAAGTCTGTTTCAGTCACTTGTGGTGAGCAAGACATTGTTCACCTCAACACAACTTGATTGTGTTGTAAGTGCATCCTCACCAAGGAATGCCCTGTTATGTATACGGTGAGGGAAGCAAGAGAATTGGGGCGCACATATTATGTTTGGTAAGGCTATAAAGTTTGATTGGATTCATCTAAAAATTTATGTCTATAAACTTGAGAAATATTTGTGCTTTTATTTATTTGCTTAGAGTACTTATAATGATCCGCGTACCTTTCTTATCGTTCACTTGATATGTGTTTAAGGTTCCTAAATGTTTAGGTTTGAAAATAGTAGTTCGGGATGTTTGGACTTCATGGTACACATACCAGGTATGCATACCATCATTTAAAATCAAAATCCAGGGATTTTAGTACGCAAACCCGTTAGCATACTGCTCTTGGTCACGAAAATTCGTTTGCAAACCCGTATGCATACTGGCCTGTAGACGTCGATATTCGGTAAACTTGTTTTGGCCGTAACTTCTTCGTCCGAACTCGAAATGACCTCATTCTTTTTGCATTCTCTTCCTATTTGAATTCTATTCAAATTGGAGATGACAATTCTTGAATTTGGATGAGTTAAGATTGGTCATTGTCCTATCTCTTATTTTTGAGTGTTTTGCTCCGTTTTGTTGCACTTGTTCTACTTCTCTTGGACTTGGGCACTTGGATTATTGGAGTACTCCTCTTCTAAGCTCATTTGTAGCTTTTACAAGAATGATGTTGGTGAATCACAAAGAAGGAAGTTCAAGAATGGGGAATAGTACACATTGCTATGGAATTCTTGAATGTTCACAATCATGTTTTGTGAACTATGGTGCATGGTCGTTAATGACTTTGTATGTTCTTCTTTGTTAAGAAAATCTTTTTATACGCCTTTGGTAGCTATTCTTGGTGTAAATCAGGGCGAAAAAGATTGATTCTACCCTCTAAGGACAAATCATCTTGCATGTGCATTACGAGTTTATCTTGATATCTAGGAAACTTCTTATGAGAATTTATTCTTGTATTTTAATAAGGATAACTAGGGTTTGGAATAGCAATTATTGTGAGTACACATAGCTATTGCCAACGATTCTCATCTTGCAATGTTTTTAGATTTATTTATTTAAATTCTAAAATTTATTTGGAAGACGATTTTGCAGTATTAATCTTTATTGGTTTTATATATTGCAAAAAATTTATGCGATATGAGTGTTTGCGTCCGTGAACTATGATTGTCCCATATATGTCAAAAGTTAAGCCTATTATGTCATTATGCAAATATTGATGAAAGATAGGATGAACTTTTGATTGCAAAGATTAAGTCTATTATATGTCTTTATGCAAATATTGATGAAAAATAAAATGAATCTTTGAATATTCCGCAGTATTGATCTTTCCATGATCCACTTCTATGTGAAAGTACTGTGCGGCTCCGTAAGTTCTCTTATGTTGAGCATTTCCGATTAAATTAATCATTGATTCTCTTGTGGTTAATTTAATTGAGTTTTCTGGATACAAATTCATGTCTCATGTAATTTGTTAATGTCCAAAGAAACTGTTAGAGCACTGCTCGGTCGAACTCGCAAGCGTTGCTATCTCAAGATTGTTTGTCAAGTTTAGTGATCAAAACTATAAGTCTTGATTTTTAGTCTACTTATAGTAATGTCTCGGACTAGGATAGATTGTGTAGTTGAGCTTTAGACTTCACGACGTTCATCAATTGAATACGAAGAACTACTAAGGAAAGATTGTGGAACTTCATCGACAAAAGGTATGTGGAGACTGAAACTCATCTATCACTTGGAAAGTCTATTTCTACTTTATCTCCTTCTTGAGACAAAAGTCTTATTACTATATAGTATTCGATTATACACATTTGATATTTCGAGCTGAGTTTAACTCGCTTACATATTTCTCGAAATATGTGTTAGTAAGCTTTTGCTTCAACCAAGTTCATCTTATATTCTTGACGCAAGTCAAAAGATGATCATGTGAAAATCACCAAGTAACATCTTACATGATTTGCGTGATACAGTCATTTGATGTAGACTCAGAATTTTTCGTATTGATTATTTCAATATCTTGAAAATCCTTTGATGCTAATAGTTAGTGAAAACAACTATTGTCATCCTCTAAGAATGTTTCAATGATTGAAATAGAGTTTAGAACACTTAACCATAATTGGATTATAGACATAGTATGCGTACTCGAAAATGCAAAAAAAACCCGGGACCTAGTCCCGATTTGAACACCACACTGTATTAAGCCGCTAAAAACACTAGCCTACTCCAAGTTAACTTCTGACTGGAATGTAGTTGAGCCCTAACCAATCTCATAATAATCAAGGTTCAGTCGCGTTCCTTACGCCTCTAGAACCACGCCAGATTCTGCGCACTTGATTCCCTTAGCTGATCTCACCCACAACTAAGAGTTGCGACGATCCAAAGTCGAATACTTGATAAACCAATTTGTCTCACACAGAAAAGTCTATTGTATAGATAAATCTGTCTCCCACAGATAAACCTATGAGTTTTGTTCCATCTTTTGATAAATCAAGGTGAACAAGAACCAATTGATATACCGGACTTATATTTCCGAAGAACATCCTAGAAATATCAATAACCTCACAATAATCTTAATCGCATGGTAGCGAAACAAGATATTGTGGAATCACAAATGATGAGACGAAGATTTTTTTGACTACTTTTTATCTTGCCTATCGGAGATTAAATCTCGAGCAAATCTTAGAGAAGATAGTACTCAATCACGATAGAAAACAGCAAGATCAGAACACGCAACTACAGAGAAAATAGTTGGGTCTGGCTTCACAATCCCAATGAAGTCTTCAAGTCGTTAACCTACAGGGTTTTGTGAAAAACCTAAGGTTAAAGGAGAAATGACTCTAGTCGCAACTAGTATCACACAGGAGGTGTGGGGATTAGGTTTCCCAGTTGCTAGAGTTCTCCCTTATATAGTTTTCAAATCATGGTTTGATAGATTTGAAACAAAGCAATCAATATTCACCGTTAGATGAAATCTGATCTAATAGCCAAGCTAAGTTTGGTTGAAACCAAAGAAATATATCTCCATCGTTAGATGATCTTAGCTTGTTACACACAAATGAAATGTACCTTATTTTAGATATGAGTAATCGTACCTAAACGTGTACACCTTGTTGGCTCAATAATAGTTAGCCGAAGTTAGCCATATGAATACTTTCTTATCAACCATATTCATCTTATCAACAACTAGTTCAAATGACTCAAATGAAACTAGTTATAAAGTTTTTCAATTGTTTATATTCTCATAGAAGTATACAAGACACAATTGAAGCAAAATCGATTTTGATTCACTCGATCAAGTCATGAACATTATAGCCACGCTTTGCAAAAGATTGCATTCCTTATTATATAAATGTATTAGTTCATGAACAAACCGATTCTAGTACTTAACCCACTCAAGTATGCAAACGAGTACGCATACTTAAGTAGCCGGACTTGGACTGTGTCCGACAATATGCGAACGGGTACGCATACTATCACACATCCAAAACAACAGTTGAATTAGTACGCGTACGGGTACGCATACGAAAGTTCTCGTACTTCAACTGAGTTCGCCAGTACGCGTACGGGTATGCATACCAAGGCTCCCGGACTTTACCTGACCGTCTCAATACGTATACGGGTATGCATACTATACCGGTCTTGGATCAACATATTAACAAAATTTATGGTGTTTGTGTGATTTATTTTCCACATTATATTTGTTTATATAATAGAAATATCACAGGTTGTGCGTTAAGTTCAATCAGTTCTTGAATCCGGCCTTTGGGTTGTTGATCGAATTGATTGACACTTGAACATTGGTCTTTGGTACAGTTCAAGTTATTTCTTATATTCAATCGGGCTCGCAAATTCCTATTTGTTTGATTGCGGATCGAATTGAGAAATTGAGATATAACTCTTTGATATACTTTTCTTAAGATTGAGTCTCACTGTCTAGTTGATTCTCTTGAAAGTATATTAGAGTTTTTCCATATAGATTGCTATGCAAAATATTGGGTGTGGTTGTTAGACCCCCGCTTTTTCAATTGGTATCAGAGCAGGAAAACACTTTAAACATAATAGGTTTCTGTTTGACTGATCCCTAAAGTCTATCCCTATGGGAAATTTCTTTGGGAAACGTTCTAGGCATCTGTAACGTACGCTAGAGTTCCTTAAAGACTTTTCAGAGATTATTATCCATTAGACCTCTGGTCCCTCATGATAATCTCGTTCCACCTAAGACCTTGGAAAACTTAGATGATGAGGAACAATCTAAATGAAAAATTAAAAGTTCTTTTAAGAATCACTAGATTAACTCTTAATCTCTTTGGGGAATACTATCGTGATGGATCAATTGACAAAGATCTATTTAGAGCTTTTGAAAGTGTTTTTAAATTCTTAGAAAAACTTCATTCGATTGAGGAAAAGAATCGTTCTGATAAAAGTTTTGTACCTGTCAAATCATGTATTCGTGATATATGAACAATGCTTACTACAAACTCATGTGAAATTGATAAAAAGATTTATGGTGAGTTCGGCGTAGGTTCTAATTGTCAAAAAAATTCATTCCTTGGTCATAAGAAAAAGATTTCAAAAAATTATATTAACCCTGAGTATCATCATTACTATGATTATACTTCTGGTACATTTCACAAATATCAACCGGGAAAGTTGCATGAGAATTTCTATGCATATCTTGCCACTTGGTAACAAGCTTGGCTCTACCCCATTTGTATATAACTTGAGATGAGGCAAGTAACGGTTTGATTATTTTTGTGTTTGGGTTAATTTATGTATAATCTTTTTCTTTGTGAAAAATTATTTGACAAGTTTTTTTTCTCTCTGTCTACCCAAGGTTATTTAAAGTGGTGTAGTTTTTCTACTATCCCTTTACTGCATGGTGCAGATCATGTTAGTGTGCGAACCTTGGCTGTTGAACTCCTTAAGAAAACCTACTTTCCTTTTGCGGGTCGCGGTTCATGAACAGGTCTAAGCCCATCTGTGGGTTTATAAGAAGCTTGGTACGCGTACCCTTCTTCCTCCTTCTCTTGTCCGCGTACGTGAACTTTTCTAGGGTTCATGTATCTTCTCCATTAAAGTTCATCTTTGGAGACTCAAAAGTGACTAAGGATTTTATTCTTCTTCAAGGAGCAAATCAAGTAAGTTTTTCCTTCTTCTTGTATTCTCAATTTCTAGGTCTCATGGGAAATTTCAAGGGCTCAAAGAAGGTTTCAAAAAACTTGGATTCATCATCTTCTAGCATGACTTTACCTCAAAATCAAGACTCTATTAGAATTAGATTTGTCAATGATTCTAGTAGTAAAATCTTTGAAAGAATTTCTTCTAGTGGTTTCATTCTAGAAAAGAAATTGGATATGGTTAGTGGTCATAAAGAAGATTTGGTGTGTTTTAAAAAAATTGATCTTGGAAACATCTTTAATGGTCTTGGTGAAGGTTTTGACACTCTTACAAGAATCTTCTATGCTAACATCCATGATGTTGATCCCGAGGACATAGAATTCAAGACCATGATAAACTGAGAAAGGATTCTTGTTAATAGAGAGTTGATTTCAAAGATCACTAAAATCCCTTTGGGAAATTTTCGCCTTCCGAGACCAAGTTGAGAAAGACCATCCTATGAAACCATTTCTAATGGTGTTTGTGGTAAGAGTGTTGATTGGATTGAAGGAAAATTTCCTACTAATTTTCTTAGCCTTTCCTTGATATCTTTTGGAAAACTTGGCATATCTAATCTTTGTCCCTCCACAATTGAGAATTCTTGGTGGAGTCGTGAGTTTGCGGAATTGGTCTATTTCCTTAAATTGGGAACTCCAAGTATCGACATTTGTGGATTCATCATTCTTCAAATGCTTTCGATGACGTCTTCCAACAAGAAGTTAGGTTATCCATGTTTGATTGAGAAAATTTGTCATACATATTCCATTGCTCCTATTGGAAACTCGATTGGAACTCCCAAGCTTGTCCGTCCATGTACTTTCAAACGTATGAAGGAGAATGCTTGCAAGAGACAAAGATGTGATATCCTTGATGGTACTAGTGATCCTACCACCTTGAGTCTTCTCCATCAAATTCTCAAGGGTGTGTGTAAGATTAATTCATATGTAAAATGTGTGCAAGAACAACTTTGTGTGATTGCTACCAAGTTTCCCGAGATCAAGTATGATATGGATAAGATTCAAGCCACTTTGATGGTCTCCGATGATGAAGATGATGATTAATTGCTCTTGTATTTATTATTATTTCTAGGAATCTTCTTATGAGAATTTATTCTTGTGTTTTAATAAGGATAACTAGGGTTTGGAATAGCAATTATTGTGTGCACATAGCTATTTCTAACGATTTTCATCTTGCAATGTTTTTAGATTTATTTATTTAAATTCTAAAGTTTCTTTGGAAGATGATTTTGCAGTATTAATCTGTATGATTTTATATATTGCAACTTGTTATGGGATATGTGTGTTTGCGTCCGTGAACTATGATTGTCCCATACTTGCTCAAAAGTTTAGTCTATCATATGTCTTTATTGATAAAAGATAGAATGAACTTTTGACAACAAAAGTTAAGCCTATTATGTCATTATGCAAATATTGATGGAAGATAGGATGAACTTTTGTATACAAAGATTAAGTCTATCATACGTCTCTATGCAAATATTGATTAAAAATAGAATGAATCTTTGAATATTCCGCACTATTGATCTTTCCCTGATCCATTTATTATGAATATACTGTGTGGCTCCGTAAGTTCTCTTATGTTGAGCATTTCCGATTAAATTAATCATGGGTTCTCCTGTGGTTAATTTAATTGAGTATTTTGGATTACGAATTCATGTTTCACGTGATTTGTTAATGTCCTAAGAAATTCTTCTTTTCTTGTGAAAGTAAGGTCGCTCTTGTTGTTCTTTCGGGAATGGCATTTTATGGGGGAGAGTTCTTTTTGAACTTGTGCTTAATTGCCAAATCATTGTGGGGAGTGCGGCTGTGGAGTATTGTAGGAGTTTTCTTGTATCTTTATAAACTTCTTGATGAATACACTAGTTTCGGCTAAGTGAAATCATCGAAACAAGTTGATATGTTCTCTTTTGTTCATAAAGTATCTCTATGAAAATTTCATTAGGATCCCACTAGTTTTCGTACCTTTGCCAATTTATATTGACAAAAAGGGGGATAATTAATGTGTAGTTCACACTACAAATACATATGGTTTACGGATCATTATGTAAGGGGGAGTGGTTTTCATGTGAGATGAAGTATTGACTAAGGGGGAGTGATACATATCACCATAGTATTGTTATCATAGTTATGGTACAATTGGACTTTGATGCTGTGTAATAATACTATGACATTGTATAACAATGATTGAGAGCAACTGTTTTCTCATTGTTATTGCTACGGATCTTCAACAACTATGATGCTGAGTTGAACACGTTCAGAATCACTGGAGTACTTGGAAGTGACGAAGATTTCGAGTAATGTTGAAGAACCAAGGAGATCAAGCATTTGGATAAGAAGCTAGAAAGTTTATTTATTTTGTAATCCATATGTATTGATAGTTTTGTCACTAAAATTGACAAAGGGGGAGATTGTTAGAGCACTGCTCGGTCGAACTCGCAAGCGTTGCTATCTCAAGCTTGTTTGTCAGTGTTAATGATCAAAACTATAAGTCTTGATTTCTAGTATACTTATAGCGATGTCTCGGACTAGGATAGATTGTGTAGTTGAGCATTAGACTTCACGGTGTTCATCATTTGAAGACGAAGAACTAATAAGGAGAGCTTGTGGAACTTCATCGACAAAAGGTATGTGCAGACTGAAACTCATCTATCACTTGGAAAGTCTATTTCTACTCTATCTCCTTCTTGAGACAAAATTCGTATTACTATATAGTATTCGATTATATACATTTGATTTTCGAGCTGAGTTTAACTCGCTTACATATTTCTCGAAATATGTGTTGGTAAGCTTTTTCTTCAACCAAGTTCATCTTATATTCTTGACGAAAGTCAAAAGATGATCATGTGAAAATCGCCTTGTAACATCTTTGATGGGTGTCGTAGGCTTAACAAATTAATAATCTTATTTCCATACAATTAAATCGTAATATAATGGAAGTAAGGATCGTTCCCACGAAGAGCAGTGAGTTTTAGTTGTCAAAGTGTCACAAAGGGGGGTTTTGTTTTAGATTTTAAACAAAATAAATAATCAAAGAAAATATAGTTGAATTGTAATCAATGAAGAGAGATATGATCGAGGAATCCTTCTTCGTTAATAAACCGTCAATGAGTTATTATAGTTTCCTACTCGTCGTTAATCATAGATTATCACCAACCGTAGAATAACATCTAGCTCAGTGTTTTCCCTAAATTCCTTTTATCACTGAGTACAGAAGCTCTCCAATACCAGATTCTATTCGTCTAAACCACCTAGTAGTAGCTCACTCAAGGTGTAATTTGGTTGAATGCTTTATCTTTTGTGAATGTATAGGTTGATCCTAGTAGTTAGACTCTTAGGTCAAGGTCCACTTTCTAGTATTTTTTATACACACAATCGCTCCACAGAATCCCTCTGTAAGGTTTTTTGTTCTCTACTTGTGTAAAAGTTATTCGACGATTACTTATCTCCTAACTCAATACTAGCAATAGATTGAATCAACAAATCAATTTAGTTGGCCACCTAAACAATCTATCAATCAATCATAAATACTCGTTATAATATAAACAAATGATAATCATATGAAGAACTTCAAAGTAGATTAATATAATAACTCAAATCTTGTTTACAACTTAGAATTCATCCTCAATCAATAGGTGTTCAGCTACTCATGGATGTATAAACACCCATGATATACATATAAGAAAAGTAAAGAGATAACGTTACGATTGAAGAATCGCTCCGAAACCCTAGTTTTCAATCCGTGTGTTGTTTCTCCTCTCCAAGCCTTACAATTTCGTGACCTCTTGATATGATATCATTTTTCATAACCTAATACCTTTTTATAGGTTTACATTGCTTGGTCTTCACGTATTTAGTTTGGTTCAAGAACCCGACCCGAAAATACGAAATAATGACACCAAACATGACCTTAGGCCTTCCAAGTATTACTTGCTAAGTATGCGTACCACAAATTCCATCAGAAATTTTCGGAATTAAGTATGCGTACCCGTTTGCATACTTTACTGTCTTCGGTATTCGATAAAAACTCGTTTTGGCCACAACTTCTTCCTCCGAACTCGGAATGACCTCATTCTTTCTGCATTCTTTTTATCTTTCAATTCTATTCAATATAGTGATGAGAAATCCTTACTTTGAATGAGTTAATCTCGTTATTTGGCCCGTCTCTTGATTTTGAGCGATTTGCTCCTTTTCGTCGCACTTCTTCAACTTCTCTTGGACTTGGGCACTTGGATACTTGGAATACTTCTCTTCCTAGATCTTTTCAGAACTTTGTAGCTCCTTTTTTGATGATTCACCTAATAGAGACAAATAAGAGAAAACAAGAGTAATAATACGAAAATATGCAAGAATAATAGCTTAAACAAGTATGGAATTGACACTAAAATCATATGAATTATGCACTTATCAAATTACCCCACACTTAGCTTTTGCTAGTCCTCGAGCAAACTAAAATAAAATAGTCCTAAATACAACAACTCCATGTCGTTGAGAAAACGGTTACACTTAGCATGTATAACAAGCCTTTAAACCCCTAGGTGTCCCTAGTGGACGAGTTATAGTCTCGTGAGGGCTTACAATAGGTATACCCAGAAAACCTACTCCAATTTCTCTCCTTGGAAGAACCACTAAGGATAGACACGAAGTAGTAGCTAATAAGATAATCATCCTACATAAGTTCTTTAGCTGCAAACATCCCACACACATTCCAATCATCACATATAAGCAATTACTTACGTGTGACATTCAACCTGATTGCAAAACTCTACTAAGATAGTCATCGTACTTGTTGCAACGTTTGTCACATCACTCGCATACTGAAATCACATGGATAGATAAGAAAGTGGAAATAGAAAAGTGAAGTGTGCAAATATTGACTAAAGTGAAAGATGTTACCCACAATACTTGTATGAATGTCGTCAAAGGATTCTATTAATAGCGCAATAGTTGAGAGAAGCACCCATTTAACTCAACCACATGATTAGATACTCTAAGCGCATGTTCCTTTTCAGCAAGTACGTGATAGTTGCCTTGGATCCTGCATTCCACGCTTGTTTAGGCGATGTAGATAGGGACAACGTCACACATACTGCTATCCAAGTGTCAAGAACCTTATCAATAGTCTTTTTGACTTGCAATATAATGATGATATGTTTTTATTTTCATCGACTACATGATTAGTCCGCAATTCCGGACCTATCATTTATTAGTGTCGATAAATGAAGAGGAGCCTTATATATATGTTTTTTCCCGACTCACTCTTTATGAGTGTAAGACAACTGTCTATGGGGCTTTTATATACTCAACCAATGATTACCTTGCTACAACATCCACGGCAGTATCAGGATCCCACCAAATCACTTTAGAGAAACATAAAACTGCAAAAATAAAAAGAAAGTGATTCAGTAATGATTAATTGCGAGGATGAATCTTTCAAACGACTACCATGCTATTGCTAGCACCTGAGTTTCACATTCAATTATGAACGTAAACATTTAAGGATTTTAGAACGATAAAATGGAACTCAATCTACAGCCGCAAGAACTGTTTCAACCTGAAAAGGTTTAGAGTGTCATCCTAAATGGCTCATAATTAACTCCAAAATATGAAGTCTCAAGAATGCAAGAAATCAAAGAGTATTATTTATTATGTGCATATGCATATAGTATGATACTAAATGCTCCTTCACACTTAAACTCAACATTGTCCTCAATGTTTAAAACGGAAAATTCCGATTCCTGACATAACAGCCCTAAAAAACTCAAAAACTGTACCAATAGGTAGGGAACTAGGAAAAACATCCTAAACAAAAATTGTTCGCCTACGTATTTTTATAATCTCTCAAAAGGGCACAGTGTTTCGATAAATGGTCTGACTTTTATAGCCTCCGGACTGACAGACATGCAATCTGAAAAAAATCTGGAAAAATACCGAAACTCAAATGTCCAGGCCTATCTCTCTAACTTAACAAACTCCAAATTCAGATTTTCTATTTGTAAAAGAAAGGTGAGTCTGTCCTCTTTAAAATTTGTGGTCAAACACTCAATTCGGACTCCGTATGAAGTCTCGAGAGCTGTTTTCGTGACAAGTGCGCAGTCAGAATTTTCTGACGAGAATTCGTCAAAACTTTCATTATAGATATAGGACATGGAAAAATCTAAGATGGGAATGCAAAATATGATATGAAAAACTAATAAAATTAAAAACAAAAGGTATAGAGATACAAAACCGATGGGTTGCCTCCCATTTAGCGCTTAGTTTAATGTCCTCAGCCCGACTTGGCATTCCAGTTATGCTACTCCTCCAGAGGGAGTAAATCACGAAGCTCAATTTCATCCATGTTCACATAAGCAACGTTTTCATAACATGGCTTCAATCTATGGCTGTTTACTTTTAAAGTTGTCACATCTCTAAGACTAGAAATTTCAACTGCGCCATAAGAGAAAACATTATTAACAACAAACGGTCCAATCCATCTGGACCTTAGCTTCCCAGGAAATAGTTTAAGATGAAAATTAAATAAAAGAAATTTTTGTCCCACAACAAAATTCTTTCGAGAAATCATCCTGTCATGAAAAAGTTTTGTATTCTCCTTGTAAATACGAGAACTCTCGTACGCATCATTACGTATTTCCTCTAGCTCATTGAGTTGTAACTATCTTTGTTTCCCCTCATTGTCATAGTCCATGTTGCATATCTGTATCGCCCAATATGCCTTGTGTTCAAGTTCAACCTGAAGATGACAAGCTTTTCCGTAAACCAACCGATATGGAGACATACCAATCGGTGTTTTGTACGCCGTTCTATAAGCCCAAAGTGCATTGTTAAGCCTATAACTCCAATCTTTCCGTGTAGTGTTTACGGTTTTCTCAAGAATGGATTTAATCTCACAGTTTGAGATTTCGGCTTGCCCACTAGTTTTTGGATGATACGGCGTACCAACCTTGTGTGTTATGTTGTACTTCTTGAGTAGAGCATGAAAGGATTTCTGAAAATGTGAGCCTCCGTCACTGATAACCACTCTTGGTGTACCATGTCTAGAAAAAATATATTCCTTCACAAACTCACAAACAACTTGAGAATCATTAGTAGGGGTGGCTTTAGCTTCCACCCATTTCGAAACATAATCCACAGCAAGAAGTATATAATATTTTCCATAAGAATTGACAAAAGGACCCATAAAATCTATGCCCCACACATCAAAAATCTCTATATTGAGAATAGGATTTAGTGGCATTTGATTTCGAGCACCTAGATTGCCAGTTTGTTGGCATTTATCACAAGTTTTGCAAAAAATATATGCATCCTCAAATAGGGTAGGCCAATAAAATCCACTTTCAAGTACTTTGAAAGCGGTACGTTTAGAACCAAAGTGACCACTACATGCATAAGTATGACAAAAAGTAAGAATAGATTGAAATTCAGAATTAGGTACGCACCTGCGAATGATTTGATCGGAACCATATTTCCACAGGTATGGCTCATCCCATACATACTGCTTGGCTATTTTCTTAAGCTTAAGCTTTTTAAAATTAGACATTGTACTAGGTACTTGTCTTGCAACCAAGTAGTTTACTATGTCCGCGTACCAAGGTGATGATTCTTTAATTGAGAAAAGTTGTTCGTCCGAAAAACGATCTTGTAAAGGAAGTTCTTCTTCGGAAACAACACGTTTACTGAGATGATCCGCCACAGTATTTTCAACACCTCTTTTATCCTTGATTTCATAATCAAATTCTTGCAATAGTAGTATCCACCGTATAAGCCTTGGCTTAGCTTCTTTCTTCTTTAGTAGGTACCTAGTGCTAAGTGATCAGAATACATAACAACTTTTGAACCCACCAAATAGGATCTAAATTTTTATAGTGCAAACACTATAGCCAGAAATTCTTTATCGGTGGTAGAATAGTTGATTTGTGCATCGTTTAGGGTCCTAGATGCATAATAAATCACATGAGACAGCTTGTCTACTCTTTGACCCAAAACGGCTTTATAGCTAGAAACCTCTGAGAACAAAGGGATCTTGTTAGGCGGGATTCTCTTAGTTTTGAAAACTACCTTCAGGAGTTAACAGGAAGGAAATTGGGTCTCCATTAGACCAAGGGTGAGAAAAACGTGCATGTCATATACGATGGAATGAGATAGATCCCATTCTAACCCCCACCTGGCTGCTCAATACCAACGGGAATGGATCCAAGACTCGTACGCCATGGGGACAAACAAATTTTCCCTTACCAAGTTTACACTTGGCTAGTTAATAATTCTATTTTTAATTCTTCCATACAAAGTTTGCATCCACAAAACTCCAAATTTACCAAGTATCAAGCATATTTTTAATGAAGATCTAGGTTTAGTGGGGCATATAGACTCCACTTGCACCCTCTCCCTTGGTCACTGCTTACCGGCAATCCAATACACTTGCAAGCCATTTCAAACCGCCTAGGTTGTGATTGGTTGTTTTTCAGTAGAATGCACATCTTTTCTTTCCCTTTTCAATATATCATAGCATAGTTTCATCTTTAGACAATCATTCCTACATTATGAAAATAACAAAAAACATTTTAAGCGATAAGAAAATTATTCATTCGAAAATAAGGAACATGTCAAGTTCAGTAATATACCAAATTATTTTCATAATGGGCGGAAGTATCAGTCCACAATACACTAACAACTTAAGGTTGATCGTCTAGTGCTATCACCCTTACTAGTAAGATATAATATATCAAGAAAAATCAAACAGCCAGTATTCTCGAAAAATATACCATGACGATTATAGCATATTTTTCAATAGAGATTGTGCAATTATACCTTCTCTGTCGTCATGCTTTCTAATATCGACCATGACTACCGACACTTGGAGAAATTATATAGTAAGCAGTCGGCAAGGTCTGTTATATAAGTATGATGACTTTTTATGCTCCATAAAATTCTGTCATATTTTACATAGACGGACCGGGCCGATTGTTCATAACAAATTGAAGTTGTTCCCATAGTCGGCACAGTAGTAATTAGTAATTTATTTACTGACTATTGGAATCATCAAGGTTGGAACATTGCCGGCCTTGACGACACTGGTTAACAGAGCGTGGATAAATAATCCATAGTTTGACGGATTAAACATGCAAAAATCACATTCTTCACCACGTAAGTCGTATACCTGATTATTTGTAGCTCTGCATTTTTCATTTGGTTCATTTACATCTTCATTTGGCTTAAAAAATTCATCTTTTATATAGCCACTTTGAGTGTGAGGATAATATGTGTAATACCATTCAAATAATTCATTTGTAAACCATTTCCAAGATTAGCATACATAGATTCATCCATAGAAGTTGAAGAAGATCCTTCCACTACAAAATTATGATTAAAATCACTCACCTTACCAAGTTCTCAAAATCCTAGCTTTTATCCCCAATACTTCTTATACTACTCCACTCTCTCCATTTTTGCCAACCCTTTATCTAAATCAACAACTGAATTAATTAAACTAATTGTATAAATTAAATTAGTTTTAATTAAGCAGGGACAATTTTGTCGACACTAAAGATATATGGCTAAAGGATTCTGGATTCTGCTTCCAAATAACCTTATTTTGTTTTATTACCTACCCCTAATTAATCCACCCATATCCTAATCCGGCAAATATTAAAATATCTACAAACCACAATGCTATACAAACTTACTTTCTATTTCGGGGTTCTACTTTTTTCCATTTATCTGATTTTTATTTACAATTATCTTTCCATCTACCACCATTGTGTCTTCCTTGAAGACATGTAGAAGCAAAATTTTATATTGTAAAAACAGAAGATATCTTGCAACTTATTTGATTATATGTTATTAATAATCTTAGTGGTTTCAAATACAAACCAAACTAATGATGGATTTCTACAAACTATGAATTTTTCTCTTATGATTTCTTCGTTTTCACGGTGATTATTCTACTTTAAATTAAAAACGGACCAATTTTGACGAACAATAGCATATCCAACAACCTATCATTGGCTCTGCTAGTAATCAAGTCAAGAAAAATCAAGTAAAAATATAAAAAATGAAGGAAAACCATGAAGAGGGACCAAATTTTTCTTTTTCATATTCATTTTTTTTTAATATATATAATGAGATGTAAACGGGCAGATAATTACTCAGGAGCAAAAATGAACTTCTATTGTTCGGAATTACAGGACAAGCTTATTAGGACGAATTGTTAAACCATGGCCCAACTGCACCGTTATTTTGCACATTGCCGTGAGATCCAACATCATTGGGGATTAGAGAAAGATGGTAAACCTATGGGCATCGGATCATGCCCTGACTGGTATAGCCCATGAGAATGGGGAAGATTATGATGACACACAAGAGGATTTCCGCCAGCATTTCCTTTCCGTTGTTGGAGTGCGCGGATCTTTCTGAGACCATCCTCATGTATACGGGAAATCGTCTCTAGTTCCTTCATAGAGAGAGATTCCAAACCAGCACCATAGAGAGGAGCATGTCGCGACATATCTTCCTGGAGTGAAGCTTCTAGAGTATGAATATATTGCTGCGGGAAAGTAAAAATATGTTCAATATATGGTGGAATTATCATCCACAAAATTCATATGCGTGTTCACAGGTTACAGAGAGAGTAAAAAACCTTGAAAATATTCAATTTTGCCTCCACCCCATCAATGTACACTTCACATCGAGAAATCTGCTCTTCCTTCTTTCGCTTTTCTCCTTCGGTTTGTCCAACTGTCTTTGTCAAACGTCGAACTTCATCCTCCAATGACTGCCGAACTTCTTCACGATTCATAGTCTCAGTGGCATAGCGCTTTAACTCCTCATCAAACCTTTTTTGAGCAGCTTTTGCACCCTGAAGAAATCTGGTGACAGAGGTTTTGTTTCTCACACTACTATGTTGAGATAACTTGTATTGAATGATATTTATACAGATTCCATTGGTGTAGGGTTATACACAGATAAGAATACATAACAGAGATAGCAAAAGAATAGGATACAACTAAAGACTAGGAAGACTATAAACCAATAAGCTAACTAACAGGAAGACTCGTATTTTTTACAACATCATATGACAAGGTAAACTTAGTACCCCCTCCCCCTTCAAGGTGGAGTGGTAGTTCCAAAACGAATGCCCAACTTGCTAACCAGACGTCCAAATTGTGAAGCTCTTAATGGTTTAGTAAAAACATCTGCAAGCTGATCACTATACTGAAGATGTTTCCAATTACTTTTGATATGTTTAGTACGCTCATGAAAAACATGATTTTGAGCAATGTGATTTGTTGCTTGACTATCACGAGAAACAGTGATAGGGAGATAACATGGAATGTGCATGTCCTTGAAAAGGTAACACAACCATTGTAATTCGGCCGTGAGATTTTCCAAAGCACGGTATTCTACTTCAGCAGAAGAACGAGCCACAGTAGGTTGTTTCTTTGATTTCCATGAAATAGGAATGTCACCTATTTTGACTAAGTAGACGGTAGTAGAAAGACGAGTGATGGGTAAGCCTGCCCAATCAGAATCTGTATATCCATGCAGGGATATGGAACTAGACAAAGATAGAAATATGCCACGTCCTATTGTTTCCTTGAGATAACGTAGGACATGATGAGCAACATCTATATGAGATGTGCGAGGATGTTGCATAAACTGACTTAAATATTTGAAAGTTTAAGTTATATCTGGACGGGTAACTGTGAGATATAACAAACGACCAATGAGACGGCGAAACACACTCGGATCAAGTAACTCCTTACCATCAGTGCGGAGTAACTTAAGATACGTATCCATTGGAGAGGAAGAGACACGTGTCCATGTGAGACCAGAGTCCTTGAGAATATCAAGGACATATTTTCGTTGGCATAAGAAAATACCTTTAGGAGAACGAGAGACCTTAATTCCTAAAAAATATTGTAAGCGGACAAGATCTTTTATTGAAAAATGAGATGCCAGACATAACTTAATTGAGTTGATGAAGCTGTCGTCTATGCCAGTGATAATGATGTCATCAACATACACCAAAACAAAGATAGAAGTAGTACCTCGATGATATGTGAAAAGGGAGTTATCACATAGATATTTATGAAAGCCTTCAACCATTAAGACAGAACATAATTTCGCAAACCATTGACGAGAGGCTTGCTTAAGACCATAAAGAGATTTCTTAAGTTTGAAAGCTTTAGACTCACCTTTGCGCGCTAGTTCTGGAGGTATCTTCATATAGATCTCCTCATCAAGATCACCTTGGAGAAACACATTGTTCACATCTAATTGATGTAAAGACCAACCTTGAATTGCTGCAACAGATAATAAAGCACGAACTGTGACTAGTTTTTCCACTGGTGCAAAAGTATCATAGTAATCAAATCCTTCTTGTTGTGTGTGGCCTTTGGCAACAAGGCGGGATTTGTATCATTCTATAGAGCCATTAGAATTAAATTTGATTTTAAATACCCATTTACCGCCAATGGCTGTTTTAGCATGTGGTAAATCCATTATTATCCAAGTATTGTTAGCTTCCAAAGCCATGATTTCCTTGGCCATAGCTGCGCGCCACTTGGGATATTTGAGTGCCTGTGAAAATGTTTTAGATTCTTCAGTAAGAAGAACAACAAATAAAAAGGCTTTATGAGATGGTTTGAACTTATCAAAGGATAAATAGTTCGTCAGAGGATATGCCTAAGTGGACTGACACTCCGCAGCTTAGAAATGATAGTCTTGTAAGTAGACAGGTAGATTGCGATTGAGAGATAAACGAGAATATGTTGAAGGAACAACGGGTTCGATGACTGGCTCTGCAGATTGTTGCAGGTCAGAGGAAGGAGCATGATTGTGTGCTGATGAGGATGATTGTCCCGGAGAAGAGACAAATTGTGGAACCACTGGATTAGAGGTAGCAATGGAAGATTGAGATGGAGGTATGGCAGTTAAAGAACTGCATGGAATATCAGATGAACGTGGTGCAGCGAAATGACCTAAACTGCTGTCAGGATTGAAAGATTCACATGGAGATGGTGACTGAGAGTCAGGTGACAGATATGCAGGATCAGACGGTGAAAATATAGAATCATAGTGTAGATTCTGAATCCTGTACAGGTATTGATACAGGAGAAGCATTTGATAAATCATGAAAAGGAATAACATTCTCATGAAACACCACATCACGGGATATGTATATGGTTTTAGTTGCAAGTTCATAAACCTTGTATCTTTTCTGATCATGAGGATAACCAACAAAGATCCAGGTTCGGCATGTTGGTCAAACTTGTGAGAGATATGAGATTTCTCCCAAAGCAGAGACAACCAAAAACTCGCAGGTGTGAGTAATCTAGTGGTTGTTGAATGAGCATCTCATGAGGCTATTGATGAGATAAAATTGGTGATGGAAATTTGTTGATCAAATATGTAGCATCAAGAATACATTCGCCCAAAAAGCGTAGAGGCAGATTTGACTGAAATCTCAATGCTTTTGCGACATTAAGTAAGTGGAGATGTTTTCGCTCGACAATGCCATTTTGTTGTGGGGTATAGACACAACTTGTTTGATATAGAATACCCTTTTGGTGAAACCATGATTGAAGTTCTTTTGATTTGAACTCAGTACCATTGTCAGACCTAAAAGTTTGCAGGGACGGGATTAGTAAAGCATTGGTGCCAAAAGAGATGCTGGCAAGTTTATGACCAAACTATGTCATAACAAAGTTAAAAAAAATACTGAAGAAACTTTAAGGTTTCTGATTTTGCTTTCATTAAATACACCCAAGTGCATCTAGAGTAATCATCCACAACCGTAATAAAATACTTTGCACCGGAAAGAGATGGAGTTGAAAAAGGACCCCATATATCAGCATGTATTAACTGAAAAGAATGTGAAGAACAAGAAACACTTTTATTAAATTTGAAACGAGTTTGTTTTGCCCTTGGACATACATCGCACAAGTGATTGAATTGAGAACGAATATAAGCAAATTGACTAGCTAAAAACTTAAAACAATCCATGTTTGGATGGCCGAGGCGGCAGTGCCATGTATCCACGGGCTTATTTTCATGAAGAGATAAAGCAAACGGTTGTGAACTAAAATGGTAGAGGCCAGCAATGTATCTACTCCATCCAATCTCCTTGCTCGTTCGACGGTCCTGAAAAGTGCAAGACTAGTGTGACAAGGATACACAACAATTAGCCGTGTGAGTCAATTGACTGACAAAGATCAAGTTGAATTTAAAACTTGGAATGTGAAAAACATTTAGTAATTTGATATTGGGTGATAATTCAACACACCCAATATGAGTCACAGATGTATGAGATCCATCTGGTAATTGTACATGGATTGGTTTCGAAACCAAGTGATAAGAAGTGAAAAAAGAGATAGATGAACAAATATAGTGGGTTGCACCACTATCTATAATCCAAACATTAGTAGAACATGACAAAGTAGTACCTGCGAAGTTGGCAAAAGAGGTGATATCTCTACCCTCTGTGTCGGGTTCAAACAGAGAAGGAAGACGTGCATATTGAGCATCACTAATGTTCGGTGCAGCAGGAGCAGTAATGGCAGCAACAGCATGGGAGTCAGGGTCTCGGGGTTTGGTAAATCCTTGGGATATCCATTTTGTTTCCATCAAGTGGTCGTAGTGTGACCATGTCTGTTACAGTGCTCACAAAACGTCCTGGGACGTTTGTTTCCAGTGTTGTTGACACTGTTGGATCCATTGTGTGCAAATGGCCTCTGATTTCTATAGTCACCACTAGAAACATTCAAAGTTGCTGATTCAATTGAAGGAATAGGAGAAGAATTGATAACTTGTTGTTCTTCTTCTTGTCTGACATGGTTGTAGATCTTTGCAGATGATGGCATAGGTTCCATGAGTAGGATTTGGCTGCACAGTGAAGAGAACCCGATCATGTAACCCCTGCAGAAACTCCATTGATTTGTCCTGATTGTGATTGTCCACATAGTTCTTGCCTGATCCGCAAATACATGGTTCAATCGGCCGGAAAGTATCCAATTGATCCCAAAGATATTTGAGGCAAGTGTAATACATCGCCAAACTCAAGTTATTTTGTTTCAGATGTGCAATCGACTGCTTCAATGTATACAGCTTGGATGCATTATGATGAGATAAGCATGACTTGATCTCTTCAACCATTGTTCACGAGCAGATGGGAAGTTCATAGTACTATATCGGATTTCAGGGTCAACAGAGTTGGAGATCCAACTACCAACCAAGTCATCACAGCGTGTCCAGTGAGGAATATCGGGTTGGATTTGTTGGTTTTTTCACAGTGCCATTAATGTAGTTTGTTTTCCCTTTTGCACTTAGGGCTTTTGTCATGCCTCTTCCCCAAGTGCAATAGTTATCACTAGTAAGAAGAGGAGTGAAGATGACAAACGTAGGGTTATCTACAGGATGAACATAGTAAGGGATGGTTGTAGAAAGACCAGAATCCTTTTCAGAGACCAAAGGTTCACCTTCGCCAGTCATGGAGATGAAGATGTAAAAAAGAAAAAAAAAACTAACCTAACTCTGATACCATGAAGAAATCTGGTGACAGAAGTTTTGTTTCTCGCACTACTGTGTTGAGATAGCTTGTATTGAATGATATTTATACCGATTACATTGGTATAGGGTTGTACACAGATAAGAATACATTAAAAAAAATATAGCAAAACAATAGTGCTAGAATACGGGTATCCAACTCAAAACCAATTGGCAATGAGTGGAGAGGCCCTAAAGATTATAAACCACAGGATCTTAGATTGCCCAGACAATGTGGGACTAATAATCTCAACACGCCCCCTCACGTGTAGCCTCGTTGGGTCTAAAACGTGGACAATAAATCGGGTGACGCGGAGTAAAAGTGCGGTCAAATGACTCGACACAAATAGCCTGCTCTGATACCATGTTAGAATACGGGTATCCAACTCAAAACCAATTGGCAATGAATGGAGAGGCCCTAAAGATTATAAACCACAGGATCTTAGATTGCCCAGACAATGTGGGACTAATAATCTCAACAAATAGGATACACCTAAAGACTAGGAAGACAGACTAGGAAGACTAGAACTCAATAAACTAACTAACAGGAAGACTCGTATTCGTTACAACAGCCTGTGACCAGGTAAACTTAATACACCCTTTAACCTTTCGACGAGAACATTTTTTCTCCTTCACCACTCTCTGCACAGCAACCAAATTGAAGTCAACCGACCAACCAAAGTCTTTTGAAATAAAGAGCCAAATCCATATTCATTAGTAAAATAAGTATTAGTTATCAATTCCAAGTAATTGATCCCAACTGCACGCAATACATTCAAGAAATACGACGAGTACGCTTACGTCAAAGAAGAAAAGAAAAAAAAACTCGGGATAATCAGGTTAAACTTGAACCAACTCTCATGTACTTTCATTCTCACATATCACTTGAAATATTCTAGAAAATGAGATGGCAAGAATATTCCCTTCCATTGCAAACGCAGCCTTAGTGATTTAGTTACGTGTGGAGATAACCCACCTTCAGAAAGGGTAATCTATTTTACCCATCTGATATGATGACGTGGCAGTCGTATGGCTTTGCTTCAGAGAAGACGGTGTTTTTATTATTAGGATTTGACGACGATGGAGCATTTTGTCCTGAAGAAGTTGCACCAGTATCATCCATTGTGAAAATGTCCTTGAAATCAGTGACTAATTCATTGTCCCGATCCCCCCGACAAAGCACTGATGGGGGGTTTGTGCCAGAAGAGAACTTATGTCCTTGTAGTGATCACATTCGGGACATAGTTTCATCCAATGTCCATTATGACCACAGAATAAACAAAATATTGGCAGTCGTTCATGCTTAAATTCAATTATAAAGTCTGGATAGTTATGAATGGGGAATGAGATGGCCTGAGGGAGAGGGTGCTTGATTGCAATATGACTTTTCGCTCAGGCAAATTTTCCTTATGTCCTCCTGAGACCTTTACCAAAGCGTCCCCAAAAAACTGATGAGGTCCTGCCAAGTGCTTCTTCTTCAGCAAAGCATATGTGCTACTCTCTAACTACAAGAGAAGGTAACCAAGAATCTGAAGTTGCTAGTAGAGTTTCGCAATTACTTAATACAGAATGTGTGACAGCGTCCCAGTTATAAATCAAGGTACTGGAAGAGTAACCTTCAGAAAGTCTAGGACTAGAATGCCCACTTGATTGCTTCAAAAACAGCTGCCGTTTCTGCTTGTTCTTCATCAGCTATTACTGCTGGAATGCATCCTGTTCCATAGCAATGCCCTGCACAATCAGTTAACATCAGAGCAGAACCCATAGCATTGTTAGCGTTGCAAAATGAAGCAAAAAAATTCCCTCCTTTGAAATACACCCCGACTAGAAGGGAAAGATAGTGCTGATGTCAGTATGACACCATCATATCCTCTAAAATCCTTCAGATTTGTGTACACAGAGAAATCAACGCCCATCCCGGATGCTTCTTTTATCAATAGCAATAGGTGATTCAGAACATTCGGACAATTTGTAGAATCTATGAATTGAGTAAATTCGTTCCTTTAGTGCCATTTCTAGACAACGAGCCAGCTATGTCATAATAATGTGTCCATAGTGATATGGTAGAGTGTAACAAGATGAGTCAAACACCAATAATTCACCCAGTAGTGCACAGGATCATCATACTATAATGCACAGAATCATTATCCAACAAAGACACCCGTAAACTTACTCAATTAAATCAAGTTTAACTCCTCCTACTTTCACCATGGCGTGCCAATCAAGCATTCCTTCCTCTATTTTTGTTCCCCTCAGCTGAAATCATGCTTGAGTTAGTTGCAGAGGTGTTCCACCCTGCACCCAGTGAAACTAAAATTAGACAGGAAATAACTCCAAAATTGATGCTGAGAAATTACAACGAATTCACTAATTCCAGCTCATTATTATTACAAAAGCAACATATTTTTTTAGCAAACACACCCCCATCTCAGAGGAAATTGAACCTTTGGTGGCACTCCCTTTACCCAGATGGACTTGTGAGGAAACAACTCGAGTTATCCACACCTTATAATACTATCATAGGGAACTTTCCCTTTAAACTTGTTAAGATCCACAAACATTGCAATGTATTTTATCTTCTTGGTCAATCAGGTTAGGGGTTTGACCAATGAGATTCAACATGTCTATATAGTATATATATACTCATTTTGTTCATTATCGTTTGGGAATCTTCTGTAATCCAAAATCCAAGTATATTTTTTGATCATTATTCTTCAGAGTTTAAAGACATTATGGAACGAATCTTTAAGCAAAATATAACCTGTCCATTTATCGAGTCAGAATATTAATCCTTGTCCATTGCCAAGATCGATGGTAGAGTGATATTCAAGCACACCCTTCACCTTTAGAATGCCTTCCCAAACTCCCTCCCTTCTGGTTTCTTGCTTATCAAATAGTAAAAGCTCATCAGCTTTCCCATCACTTTTAATTTGTACAGTTTTCTCCAGAAAGCTAGTTTTTCCATTGAGTACCTTCAGTTGCCTTGAGACGTCTAACTGAAATAGAAACTCAAAATCAGTATAAAACCACTGGTTTTCATTGTCCATTACAGCAAACAGTCTGCGACGGAGAGCTCTATGGGTCAAAAAAATGCCCATCATTTGCCCCACTAGATCCTCCACCAGGAAAATTTGGCAAAAGAATAAGCCAGGAAAAATGCTGTATCTGTAGTTTGAACACTAAATGAGAGGAAAACGACAGTGACTATTTGCATTTCTATAATTGCCAAAAGATTCCACACTCGTTTCGGCTTTAGATGTTATAGGCTCAATGCACATTACAATCACAATCCAAAAATTGTTCCCTAACAATTAAGACGATTTTCTTTTCATTTGCATCATGCGAAATTTTCATAACTAAAATTACCCTCGATGCTGCTTAAAGTAACTCAAAATTCTCTGGTCACATGCCATCCTAGCGGCTACCTTCAAACCGCTAATTTACTGACAAGGACAGAACAATTGATCTGGCCAAGCCCAAAAGCTCTAGCCAGGACTAGTAAATCAGCATCAGGATGCCAATCAAATACGCGAGAGATATAAGACTACGAGAAAACACTACTACACTAGTGAATAAGTAGCCGTTAAAAGGAGATATTGGTATATAAACATACAGAAAATTTTCTGTTAAGGGTTCAAACATAAAAATTTGATCTTTTCCTCCTCAGAAAAACAGAAACAAATCTTCTGTAATTAATTTTTTTTATAACTCACCTTCCTTGATTTGAAAGGAAAAAAACCATCTTGTTCCTCCCCAAATTAATTTTCTCCATTGCAAATTTATAAAGCCAGCTTGTTCTTCCTAAAAACAATTCTTATCATTCCGCCCTTTTATCTTGATCTGGAAAAGATCACAGCTTTCCTCATCTTCTCTAAATCAGTGCCACTAAAATTCAACAACATCAATTTGTTTATCCCTCTCAGATTAACTTTCTCCTCAATTCTTAACCCCCCAAGAAACCCTTTTTGATTTTCTTTACACCGTTCATCATGATTTGAAAGGGAAAACCCATGTGTCCTCTTCTTCCCCAAACCAGGGCCATTAAACCACAATAACCAGTGCAGTGTTGTTATTTTGGAATTATAAGATTAGAAAATTTGATAGTCGCAAATGTTAGATTCTTTGACGATAACTGGTGAAAAAACAAGTAGGTTTTCGGTCCGTTAGGGAATTATAACTGTCTGAGTTATTTCTTTTATTCAACGGAAGAGAAGCGTTATGATCTCAAAATAAGTTTCGTTTTTATCCTTTCTTCTTTGAGTTACAAATAGTATACTTTAATTTAGAACCCAAAATTGGGTGATAAACTAGGGATACTAAAGTCCTATTCTTATGCACATGCCAAAAAAAATCTGTTTGACAAACCTGATGGCATGGCAAACTAGTTGGTCCACTATAGAAAAATCAAAGAACGATACTAAGGCCTATTTCTATGCACATGCCAAAAAAAAACTGTTTGACATACCAGGTGGCATGGCAAACTAGTTGGTCCACAATGGAAAAATCCCAGAGCGACAGAGTTTCTAGCGACCGATATTAATAATATCGCTCAATTTGAGTCTAGCGCCAACGGCTAGTTCTTTATCGCCTATAAATAGGTAATTTTCAAACTCAAAATTTACCCCAAAATTTGTGTGTAAATTTTTTTCTCTATTTCTCTCTTTCCCAATCTGATTTATTTTTTCTATTTTTCCCAAATGGCACAATTTCAAACCCAACTTGATTCGGCAACGCAACTTGATTTTTCTGGAGTAGTGCTTGAAGGTGTCGTTAAGAAGATATGTGATAGTTATAAAGAATAGGTAAGAAGCAAAGAAGTCTTCAAGTTTTTGATATTAACCAAGTCAAAACGGCAACTAAGAAAAGACAAAGAAAAGTTCAAGGCAAGGAAAATCAAGGCAAAACAAATTTGAAGCCAAAGAAGAGGAGACTCCGTTCATGAGCGCATTGATTGGAAGTTTTGTGAAATGAAGAAGATTAACAAGATGAAGTACATTGTCCCAAATTTTTATTTTTAAAGTCTATATTTCAAATTATTATTGTCTAGTTTTATGTCTTGTAAAATGACTATTAATGATTATATCGAAGTTTAATGAATTTGAAAATTTGACGAGTATTATTGTAAATTAAGCTTAATTTTATTCCTAATCCAACCTTACATTTTAATTAGAGATACGTTCAATAGTTTAAACAAATACTAAAACTTAATACTTAGACTTAAGTGGACAATTAAGAAATTAAAACATAAATATTGGATTATACTTGGGCAACCCTCTTAAAATCTCAAAACAACTTCCAAATTCGAAGTATTTTTCGTAGATGCGACGATATTCCGCACGACACCTTCTTCGTAGTTCCATCATGGTTTCACCATCCCTCATGTTTGGAGATTCTTGCCGAAGTAAAACAACATACCTAATAACTTCCTTATTGATTATAGTGAAGCGATGACTCAACCCTGGAACATCATGATTGTTGGGGGTTCATTGTTTGTTATTGAAATTTTCCAAAATTCCTTTCCCAAAATGTTTGGGGACTGAATTCATCTGCGAATAAAGTCTCAGTAAAAGAAACAAAATTGCTGCAAATACATTCATCGTCCTCATTAGTAAATTTTGGTACTCGCCTCCTAATTCGACTTCACACATTGGCACGATTAACAACTCTTTGATTTCCGGCAGCATGTTGGTTTGCTACGAACTCAGCCATGTTCGTATTATCAGCCATGCTCTTTGAGGAATTGGAAGAGTGATGAAAAGAATTGGAGATTGAGAAATTCTAGAGAGATTTAGAAATTCTGATGTAAGTTGAAATGAGTTTGAAATTGGGTATTTATAGATGGGAAAATTGTAGCCGTTGGATGAGGAACTGATAAGCGATGATCAATTCAGCGAGCGACATAGTGACCATCGCTGGCGCTGGAATGACCAACGAGCGCTTTTTTGACCATCTAGCGATGGACACTCTATCGCTCGCTGGAAAGTCTGTCGTGTATGCCTATATGTTATATCTGACATATAGGCATATATGTTTTGCACTTTGGCATACACATAGTGGGTGCATATATGGCAAAATCTAATGGTTGACATGTGCATAGGAATAAGCTTAACGGCTATATAGAGTTGGATTCTAGTTAAGGGGTATTTTTTTGGAGTATCCCCTTCTCTTTTTATTCTTTTCTTCCCTTTAATTAATCATAATATAAAATAAAAACAAAAAGAAATCATTATAACCTAAATCGATAGTATCCTCCTTCTTTTTTTCTTCCTCCCTTTTTCAGTTCATCGTAATTGTTCGACGATTTACAAAAATTTCTTCGTCAATAAATACCTTCTACGAGATTAAAACCGAAATCGAAATAATATTTTAGGCATTGCCTTGATACTAATAGGAATCGCAACACAACAAAGAGCAAAACAAAAGTCTCAAAAATAAATCGCATGCAATTGATAAAGGGGAAATTATCGTTTCGTCATTTTTTAGGTGGTTTTAAGTCTATTTGGTCCAGCGGGAAAAAGCGTTTCTTGTTTGGTCCATAATTATTTGAAAATATAGAATGGACCAAAATACCATTCCGTGTTAGTTTCCGTAGTTGTTCTATTTCGGTAATTATTTTAGTTCATCCTCTGTGATGAATTTTGTTCATTCGTTTTAATGAACTATCGGGTGTTTGGTAATATTTTTTGTAGATTTGAGTCCTTCTTAAAAATGAACATACAACAAAAAACCATTATTATGTACAAAAACAGAGTTCATCATTTCGAATGAACACCCAATCAAAGTTCATTATTATGAACAAAAATTTAGAGTTCATTCTTGAAAACGCGGGGGTACCAAAATACACCACCAACTTTTTCTTAGGCAACCGGTATGGACGAACTAATATAATTCCGAGAGTTCAACTTAATGAATCTCAATCAAGGAATAATATTTAGAGTTATATCTCTTTCTCTCACAATCAGAAAGTTTATAGAGACAAGTCCGTGAAACTGATTTGCGGGTGAGAGTACTTGGTGATTCCAAAGATCAATTTCCAAATATCAATCAAGTTGTATCCAACAAACAAGGATGGATGTATCTACTTTGATTGATTAACGTACAACCTGTGATATTTCAATTATAAAGATAAAAAATATAATGCGGAAAAAGAAATAACACAGACACCAGAATTTTTGTTAACGAGGAAACCGCAAATGCAGAAAACCCCGGGATCTAGTCCAGATTGAATACCAAACTATATTAAGCCGCTACAGATACTATCCTACTACCAATTAACTTCAGATTGGAATGTAGTTGAGATCGAATTAAACCCTCAAAATAATTCAGTTACAGTCGCGCTCCTTACGCCTCTTGAAACCCAGCAGGACTCTTCGCAAATGATTCCCTTAGTTGACGTCCTTTACAGCCTAAGAGTTGCTTCAACTCAAATGAAGACTTTAAACCAATATGCCTCCCACAGATAAGCCTATATGTGTGATTTCCTTTTTGATCGTAGATCAAGGTGAGACTACAAATCGATAGCAATAGACAAAGTCTAGCTAACCTCAAAATCTGGACTTATGCTACCCGATGTGCATCCTAGATTATTATTCACCTCACAAGTATTAAACTTGTGGAATCAACAAAGTCTGAGACAAAGAGAACTTTGATGATTTATCAAAATGAAACTAAAACTTAAAAAGATAAGGGGTACTTCAACTACTTAAAAAGATAAAATCAAAATGTAAGTTTAATCTTAACACACTTGGGGGGATCCTCAGGGGTAATTTATCCATTACCAACATTATTTGGATAAGGGGTACTTCAACTACTTCATAATGTTTTTTGCTTTTTTTAGTATCCCCCAATTTGTGAGAGTATCCCTCAATTGTGGGTTCTTAATTTAATTGTTTTGTCTTTATGTCAATAACCCCAGTATTATATGCATTTAAGACATGAATTAGCATTTAAGAATGCATGAAAATCTGTTAAAATATGCGATAGATTGTCAGGCCATTTAAGAGCATCTCCAATGCTAGGGGTGGAGGTCATCCTATGTGGAGGTCTAAATAACACATTTTACGGAGGTCATTCACTTGTGGACAAAATAAATAAAGTTAAGACCTTTCAACACAAAAATCATCTCCAATCTTCTAGGTTTTATCTAACAACTTTTAAATAAACATAGAGACAAATCGGTGATGTGGACTTACACCCAAGGTTATGGACAAGGTCTTATTTAGATTTTCTCTTCCATATAATCATGTCACATTTCCCAAAGACCTTGACCCTTGCATTGAAAATGGAATTTTGGAGGAAAAAGTCTTAAATCTTAGGTGACATTGTTTTTCTATGACCTCCACCCCTAGCATTGGAGATGCTCTAAGGCATCATCATCCTAGGTTCTTTTCAAAAATTGCACATAAATGGTTTTTTTGATACGTTGTATCTTGTAAACAGTGCCGACAAACGTATTACCATCACCTCGGACTGATAGACATTTCTACACAGCATGAGAAGACGTCTTGAAAAATGGTTGTGGCAGCCCGCGGCTTACGATAAGAAGAAAAGAAGACACATTTGGTGGGAAAAGGCACCACGGGATTGGTATTCCGTCAAGTGCGACGGTTCATTTCAGTATCATGGGTTTGGTAGTGTTATTGGGGATGATCAAGGTCTAGAAAAAGGATTTGTGTTTGGCAGTTTATTAAAAATTGTATCATATTTATTTCACGAACTCGAGGGTGTGAACTGTGAAGTATGGTGCTCAGAGAGCTCATGAGCTCGAACTATCTCCTATTGAAATTAGAACAGATTTGAAAAGAATTATAGAGTTGACAGAAATGTGGATTCCCTCTACACCAAACGAAGGACCTGATGTCAAGAACATAGTTTTAAAAATCAGACGTTTCCTTGAAACATACTATAGTGGTGGCGCATATACAATCAGGCATCAATATCGTGAAGTAAATAACATCGCAAACTACTTATGTCGATGCTATAGAGGAACTAATTCAAGGGTTATCTTCAGGGGGCGATGTTTCTCAACCACCATTGCGTATTTTCTAAGAAGAGATATAAAGGGTCCAGCTTACATGCGGAGAAGAAAATTCCAAAGAAGAGGAAGAAAGGCTCCAACAAGTATGCAGAGAACACGTTAAGATTCACACATGATGTTTGCATCAAGGTTCTTAGAGAGAAATATGCTGGTAGTAAAAGGAAATTGATACTAAAATGCTTTCAGGAAAAAATTAGTTTGGTTTGTATAATAGAACCTCTGTATAAGAATATTAATGGGGCCGCATAAAAAAATTATTCTTATATAGAGTTTCATTTGGAAAAGATAAATGGTCAATTTTAACAAATTTGTGTAAGAAACATGTGTAAATGAAATATTCTAAACAAATATTTATCCAGAATTGTTCAAAGCATTCACAATTCATACAATCATCGCATGACCAGAATTTGTACTTGATGAATTATTTACTACGTATTCAACACAATGATCTCCTAAGTAATAAGCTAGGCATATTAATAAAATGTTATGATAAGTACATGGAGCTATGATCTCGAAAAACAATTGTGACTGCAAAGTAAAGAATAAAGTATAAGAATTCCACTAAAGCTATTATCTTTTTCCCTTTGATCTCTATGCATTACTGAGAATGAGGACCAATTAGTCTCTCTTGCTCACTCTAACGTAAGAAATTTAACGAAATGCAAAGAAAATTAGGGCATAATTACCTCATGGTAAATGTAAGCATCAATATCACCTTCTCCTTCATTAATCATCTCTATTGCATCTTATACTAAAGTAAAAATAAGTTAACGATTGAAATTTCTCAAACATGCAAGCATTAATCAATAAACAAAAAGTTCAGTATACCTTCATTATGATTCAAATAAAAGAAAATAATAACCCTTAAAATTGCGTCAACAATACAAATCTTGCTTCAAATTGTTCTCTTGGATATTTCTTTCAGACAATAATTAAAAAAAAATGGGTCTATTTGAATTAAGTGATACACGGTTGAAATGAAAAAAAGTGAGTTTTTGATATTACCACTTCTTCTTTATTTTTTATCAGAGAAGAAAATCACATCAGCTCAAATATAATTAACATAAATTTGATATATCCTCTGCTAACATAGCTAGTGTCGAGGATCGAAGGAGGAGTGGTAACTCAAGTCTATGACATTCCACTTGGTTTAGCTTCTTTGGTTGCATTATTCCACTCTCTATAAACATAAGCACACCAAAAACAACAACAACAAAAAACCCGAGCTTGACAATCAGCTAGAAAAGTTCGATTTTCTAACCTAATATATCGCATGTTCAAGGACACAGCTGGATATGTAAAAATCCTTACATTATCTACCTTTTATGCTTAACCCATCTAATATTTAACATATAATGCAGTCAATCTCTTTTTATTTTTATTTTAAAAAAGAAAAAACAGGAATGATCGTGTACA
The DNA here is from genome assembly GCA_023531105.1 of Papaver atlanticum. NCBI lineage: Eukaryota > Viridiplantae > Streptophyta > Magnoliopsida > Ranunculales > Papaveraceae > Papaver > Papaver atlanticum. The sequence goes on along the minus strand of JAJJMB010013400.1, from coordinate 579,491 downwards.
AAAAATTTACAAAAGTCGAAAGACGCATCAAATCGGAAAAAAAATTACAGCATGATGGTTATTCCATTGGAATATTGACTTGATTATTAATATTAAATTCTTTTAAAGATTTATTTAGATGAACTCCAACGTCATATCTCTTTCCTAACTCCTAGCATAATCAAATCGCTCTTCTTTGCTCTTCCTCCATGCATCCTAAAGTTCATATCTTTCCACAACTCCGAAGTTAAAATATAAGGAAATATCTGCCAAATTATTGACTTCCTTTCGATGTATCTTGTTAGCTTTCATCCTAACATTAAAGCGTTATAATCGTTCGGTATCACTCCCTTAATTTTGAACTAGCCAACAAAGAAATTCCATATAGTTTGATCCCATGAGCAATGACTAAATAAGTGTACTATTGATTCTTCAATTGCATTGTAGAATAAGCACATAGTCAATTGAAGCACCAGTTTTCTATGAAGACGCATATACCTATGGTTGGGATCGACTTGTGTAGGGAATCCCAAGTCATGAAAATTACCTTTAGGGAAATGAGTTTGGGGTCTAGTAAACCTTCAAAGTCACAATTCTCAGTGGAATCCTTAAATTTTATGTATAGATCTTTAGCAGTAAAGTTCCCATCCAATCTATCGCACCCTCCATGATGGAGGTTCACTAATCTCGGATTATGTTTAATTTCCATCAAATAAAGCATTTCCGTCCGAACAAGCACTCTCGAGAAAGTGAGATTTTATTCACCAATCTTTAATATCCGTTATCATTGCATTCTTCTGTCTACTAGCCATATATAGTCTTGGATACTTATCTTTGAGAGACTTTGTACCCTCTAACCACCGATCATGCCGGGATATAATTATATTGGCATTTCTAAGCTGAATAGTCACCAGTTCATGAAAATCTTGCTTACCTTTAAACATCTCTTGGCACATACTTCTACCAATGGGCTCCTGAAATTGTAAAAAAAAAAAAAAAAAACTAGGCACTTAGCACCAACTTTAGTTTTTTCGCAAACTGGTTTTCTTCACCATGCAGATTCCACCTTAGAGCATCTTCGATGCCACTTTGCAAGAAAACACATGTACCATCCTTAAATTTCTAATTCATGATACTCCCTTGCTCTTAGGCCTACATGTTTTATGCCATGAAACTCAACTTATTCTGTTATAGCATCATTCTCCCTCCCACAAGAATTTTAACATGGTCCTATTGAGTCTCTTCTCTACTGGAGATAGAAGGTTTTTAAGAGACATAAAATAAACTGAAATAATCTTTAGGCATCTTTTAATCAAGGTAACCTTGCCAGCCTTGTTCAAAAATTTCTTCTTCCATGGTGTTAACTTTTCTGCATTTGTTCTATCACCACTTCTCGTATTTCCATATTCCTTTTGTTTACTTTAGTTGGCAACCCAAGATAAGTAATTGGTAAAGCATATGTTTTATATCCTAATTTCAAAGCCAAATCCGCCACCAAATAATCTACACCAATGTTTGTCATTGATTTTTTCACAAAGGTCAATTTTAGCCCCACTAACACCTCAAAAACCATCATAACTACATGTGATCTTCTCACCACCACCAGTGAAGCATTTAGAAAAATGATTCCGCGTGTAACACAACATAGCCTCCCTGAAACTTGGAAACCACTAATCTTATCATTTTCCACATCATTGTAGTTGCTAAAATTTGACAACCACACCTAAGTAAATATAAACTCACTACTAAGCTAAAATATAAGTAAATAGATATAAGAGAAAGAACTTGCACTTCATAGATATAATATTCAAGTTGTGACACTTAGCTTTGAGATTTAGATTACATATATTTTTTGGTAAAATAAATTCATATTTATCGAGCAAAGAATCTATTTTTTGATTCAACTAAAATTCACCAATTAAAATATTGGCCGAATTAGGGTATAGGTGGCTTAATTGGGGGATACAGAAATTTAAGTAGGAAAAGAAGGTATAACAGGGGAGGTCAAACGATGTAAATTTTTACCTTATTTCCATTGACCATGGAATAGAAATTCACCAACCTTTTACCTTCTTCATACACCTTAAACTTACTTAGGAGCCCACTTGGTATAATTTCACAACATGATTGTACTTGAGAACTGGTATGGCTTCAACTTGGCGATGGGGGTGTCCAACAATATTTCGTGTATTTTTATGGTTATAATAACCATTAGAAAGTCTATCCACTATTTCTCTTAGTTCAAGTTGAATATTATCTTGAATGGGCAGCCACTCTTCTTTGATTTAACCTTGTATACGTGATCGTATTCTTGGGATACACATAACCCGTCCATTCAATACACTCGCAATCCATTTCAAACTGGCTAGGTCGTGATTGGTTGTTTTTCACTAAAATGCACATCTTTTCTTTTCCTTTCTCAATAGACCATAGTGTAGCTTCATCTTTAGACGATCTTTCCTACATTCCGAAAATAACAATAACATTTAAGCACTAAGAAAATTATTCATTTCAATAAAAGGAACATGTCAAGTTTAGTTAACATCAAATTACTCATAACAGCTTCAGATTGATCATTTAATGCTATCACGACCTACAAAAACATTACTAGTAAGATATAATATGTCAATAAAAAAAAATAGTCAGCACACTCAAAAAATAAACCATGATGATTATAGCATATTTTGCAATAGAGTTGTTTGTGCAATTTTACCTTCTCCAACGTCATGCTTTCTAATATCGAGCATGACTACTGACATTTGTAGAAATTATATAGTAAGCTGTCAGCAAGGTCTGATATATAAACATGACAACTTTTTATGCCCTATAAAAATATGTCGTCTTTTACATAAACGAATCAGGCTAGTTGTTCATAAAACAATTAAAGTTGTGCCCATAGTCAACATGGTAGTAATTTATTCACCATGCCGACCACTGGAATCGTCAAGGTTGGAACGCCATCGACCTTGGCGACACTGGGTAGCATAAAGTGGAAAAATATTTCATCTTTTGACGGATTAAACCTACAAAAATCACATTCTTCACCACATAAGACATATACCTAATTATTCGCAGCTCTTCATTCTTCATTTTGGCTCAAAAGGATTGATCATCTATATAACCACTTTGAGTATGAGGAAAATATGTGTGAATATCATTCATATAATCCATTTGTAAACCGTTTCTAAGACTAGCATACATATATTCATCTATAGGAGTGGAAGAAGATCCACTCATTTTCAAAATTGTGATCAGAATCACTCACCTTACCAAAACTTCTAATACTGCTTCACTCTCTCAATTATTTTTCTCCCCAAGACTTCTTTTACTACTTCACTCCCTCAATTATTTTCAAACCTATATTTGAATCAACTAATTGATTTAACTGAATTAACTAAACTAAGCATATACATTAAAATAGTTTTAATTAAGCAGGTACAATTTTGCCATTAGTAAAGACATATGGATAAGGGGCTCTGGGTTCTACTTCCAGATAACCCTATTTTGTTTTATTACTTGGACTCTAATTAACCATCCTATACCCCAATCCGACGAGTACTAAATATACACAAATAGCAATGCTCTGCAAGACTCACTTTCACTCATCCGTATAGCAATCGAATGAGGTGGCACTAGGTTTTCAAACTTTTATTTATTTATGTTCCAAGCCACTTGAGTCTTTTGAGATTTTACTTTTTACCTGATAAATTTTCATCTAAATGGACAACTTTAGTTTGAAATTGATTACCATAATAACCTCTTCTTCTTCTTTTTTATCATAAAAGCAAATTGGTTAGGGTTAAATTATGTTTGGAAAGCACATCCGGAGGTATATTTATGCCCAATACCATGGCATGCAAATAGTTACACAAAATACCACGAGCTTTCAAATATACTCGAGCAGGATACTATCTAATTAGCAAATTCTGGATGTATCCCAAAAATTGACGCACCGATGTCGCATTTGGATGGGCCATATAAATAGAAAAAGTATACTCCGGATGCCATACCATTAAAACAGAGAGGATACATCTTGGTGGGTGCTTAGACCACACTTGATTACACTTATATTTCTTGGAATATTTGGCTAGTCCATCAGCCGCTTCATTACCAGACCTAGGAAAGAAAACACACTTAATATTACTAATAGATTCTAAATTCCTACTTATATCTGAGAGGAGGTTATGATCATGCCAATACGAGTTACCAAAATTTGAAGTCACGGCTTCAATAACAGTTTTACAATCCCCTTATATAGTATTATTCTTCCATCCCTTACATTTGATCCATTCAACAGCTTCCAGTAAAGCTAAACTTTCAGCTTGTTCAGAGTCTCTAGCTTTAACCACTTTCAATATGACCTCCAAGCATCTTCCTGCATAATCTCTTAAAATTAAACCAATGTTGATGGTGGATTTTCGACAAAGGCTAAAATCGTAAAATCATGATACTGCATGTTTCTGACCCGGCTTCAGGAACGCATGTGATGATTCATGTTTTACGATCCGTGAACCGTTTCACGATCTCTGATCGAGTACCTCTCAGAGCCACGATGAATATGTTTCTTGAAAGGCCTCCCACTAGCTGAGCGTTCGATGCTACGCATTTAATCGTTCCCTCTACGTAGAAGAACGATTAGGCAGTCCTCCTACATAATTGTTTGTTGAGAGGGCTTAACGCCTTCAGGACGTCGGCGATACTCGCTGTTCCCTGACTACATAGAGAGACCCCCCTCTTCATAGAAGAACGATTGGGCGGTCATCCTACATAATTGTTTGTTGAGAGGGCTTAACGCCTTCAGGACGTCGGCGACACTCGTTGTTCCCTGACTATGTGGAGAAACCGTGTTTAGATTCAGGCAGCTCTCCTACATAATTATTTATTGAGGGGGCTAAACGCCTTCAGGACGTCAATAACGCTGCACGTTGTTCCCTGACTATACACCTTTCAGAATGAGTATGATGCTTCAACTATCTTATATCTCGATTCTACAATAAATTAATTCTACCGTGACATTCACCAACTGAATTTCTAGAAAATAATCTATTTTATCTTATTACTTCGTTCCATAGCTATCCCCGGCTGATTCCATGGATTAGTAATAGATAACCATCTTATCTCATTACTCCGTTCCTTGAATTCCCCGAATGGATTCATGGATTAGTAATAGATACACAATTCATTTATTACTCTGTTCATGAGTTATTCTCCGCTGAATTTCATGAATTAGTAATAAATATCCAACAATTGGGCATCTGGACTATCACCGAGTAAGCCCCAAGAAAATGGTGCAAGTGTACTCAACAATGATGCACGAACGAGCATTTGAGAGTATGGACAAATGAGGAATCCTACACAAAATAGGAGAGAGAAAATAATAATAACAAATATAAAAGAGGCGCCTAAGGACCGGGCCCACCGGCCGGCCGGTCCTCCACGCCTCTTCCTTTATTTTTCTTATTTTATTATTTTATTTTCATGATTTCATGAAGACTCCTTCGTTCAAGCAACTTTCCTTGTTTGAGCAAAACTCACGGTTTCTCCATATTTTCACGGTTTCATGAAAAATAATAAAAATAGGGAAACTATCACGGGACCCGGGCTATCTAGCCGGTCGGCCATGCCCTAGCCGTGGACGGTCCCACACCTTGCAATCCCTTGTTTTCAAAATTATTATTTCCCTCATCTCATGAAACTCCTCCGTTTGAGCAAAAATCATGGTTTCTTCATATTTTCTCAAATATTGCTCAAACCATAAAAAAACCAAAAAGTCAAATGGTCACGTGACCGACTAGGCTACTCATGTCAAATATTAAAATATTATTATTTTAATATTCTCATAATTTTGATCAAACGAGCAAAGTTCTACTTGCTCATTCGAGCAAAAATCAAGAATTTCAGTCAAAGATCAAACTCTTCTGAAAATCCAAAATATTGCTCAAACGCACATCTGAAAATACCAAAACTCTCAGGATTGAGACACGGACATTATGGTGACACGGACATGCTTCCTTGACCGAGCAAGGATGGACTTAATGCTTGCAAGGAGCCGGTCCCACACATATTTATAATTTTGACCTAATTTGCTCAATCGCTCATATTGGGTCCAAACTCTTTCCAACCAACTTGGAATTAGCTCAAACGACCAACAGCTGGTCCCACGACCACCAAGGGCCGATCTCATGCCCTCTTGATCGGTCCCTCACTTCTCCATAATTAGGTTTTATCACCTAACGCTCGCACGAGCATTATTCTAATAAATGTTCAACATCAGCGTGCGTTTGATCATTCTTTCACCAACCGGTCAGCTAAAGACCCTTGTGCACGCTCAATCGAGCACTTGGGCACCACATGGTCGTCCATCATCCCATGTCGGTCTCTCCTTCACTCAGTGACCTATTTTCAGCGATTCATCAATTGACGAACAATTGATCAAAACTAGGGTTTCGAACAAACGCTCCACAAATCATCATTCTGAGCAAGTTCAAACACTAATAATTTTATGTTGGTCCAGTAATTGACATCCAGATTAATTATATAATATTTGGTAGACTACCAATATTTTAATTAATATTTTATTGGGTCACGTTACCAGAAATTCATCGAATTGAGCAATACTTGCTCAGTTGCTCGAATATTGATTAATCTATCAATATTCAGTAATTTATCAATATTCATTAATTCGTTGAATCGAGCAATACTTGCTCAGTTGCTCGAATATTGATCCAACTATCAATATCAATATTCAGTAATTCGTCGAATTGAACTTGCTCAGTTGCTCGAATATTGATTCAACTATCAATATTCAGTAATTCATCGAATCGAGCAATACTTGCTCAGTTGCTCGAATTTACAATATTTTCTTAGACAAGCAATATCAACATAAGAAATGTACGTCTCAATCATGAATCACTGAGCATTCGTCATGCTCAATTAAACAAAACTTAGACTCATTGTCTAATCAGTCAACAACTGACTAATTAAATACACATCTGCCTTGCAGACTCTACGTTCGTGAGACATCAATCATGTCACATGGAGGGATATTATTTAGGGTTTTGGTTTGGCGGCCTACGGTACGTGTGTTCATCCACGACGAGAATGTGAGTAAGTTGTGCAAGCGGTTGAGGGAGTTAGCAAAATAGTGGGTGGACGGTTAACCAAGTCTCCACACGACCTGGAACTGGTTTCACCACGATCTCCCACTTTCCCACTCTTTCGCTCAAGAAACCATCATACTTACAGGGATCAATGTGTTTACTATTCTGACAATATAAATAAGTCTCTAGATCCATGATTGAAGAAAAACAATTTTTTGAGTAATCACTCTCAAGAATTCCATCAATCGACCAGAACTTATTCGAACTCAACAGTTCACAGAAAACTTGCAGAAACCCACAACACATTCACAATCCTTGATCATCATTGATCTCGCACACTTCTCAGCTTACCTCCTACAGATCAACCCATCTCCCTCTTTGTGACCAAATTGACTCTGGAACGGCCATTGACTTGGTTTAGGCCGGAGTCCTACATATTGATCTCTCGAACTTAAAGCACTCCCGTGCAGTGCATCTGTTTGAGGTTAAGCAGTTTGCTCGGTTGAGGAGTCTCGTCCGCATGGTCGTCTCTTCACTTTCCTAAAAAACCAGCAAATCGTTTTTCCCTATCTATAACCAATACCACGGATTTTAGTATCTTTGTTACATGCAACATCAAAATTTAGTTTACACCAGTTTACTGGTGGTTTTTCCCACTTTTGTTTAGTTTTACTAACTTGGGACCTGCAGACAATGTTAGTATCAAAGCCTAATATGTTGTATTTAGTGCAGAACTTTCTAATGCACATTATGATGTTGTTAGGATGAGAATCTTTTCCCTCAAATACTTTTATGCATCTATATTTCCAGATTTGCCACATGATGACTGTGGCTAAAAGAATACTCTTCTCATTCTTGAAGGAGATGATGCTTTGGTCCTGACTCCATGATTTTATCCAGCTTTCTAAAGAATTGAAGGTCTGTTGAGAGTACATTGCTTCTGGAAGGATGGAAACCCATATAACTTTAGCTATATCACATTGCATCAGAATATATGGGTATTTGTTTCTAGAGTTTGTTGACAGAAAGGATAAGAGTAATCATCCAACTGGATATGTCTGCCAATTCTGCATCTTGTTTGTAGAATATCCTTTAGGAATTTCTACAGAAAAAGGTTTAGCTTGTATGGAAGATTTAGATGCCAAATCTTCAACCAAAACTTTCGATTTTCTCTGTTTATGTTAGTGCCATTAGAGTCTTGGATTAAAGCCTTATATGTAGACTGCACGGTGAAAGTATCATTTCTTGTTAAACTCCAGTGAATAGAATCTCTGGCACTTCGAGAAATACTTATGTCATTGATAGATCTGCTTTCAGTTTGATTGAAGAGTTGATTTACTCTTTTGAAGATTCCATTGGTTGCTATCTTGCTGAATCAGACTCTGCATTGTATCACTATTCATTGAGTATTTTGCTTCCATTGATAGCTGAGAGTGGTGGATATTACGAATCCAGTTATGTCTCCATATTTTTATATTTGAGCCATCACCTACACTCCAAACATAGTACTTCTTCACTATTTGCGATCCTCTGTAAATGATTCTCCATATCAAAGTCCCTTGCGAATTGATTTCATCACACAGTTGATCCTTGTTGTAGAAGCTTTTTCCCTTCAAATTCTGGCACAGAGAGTATTGTGAACAGTTATCATAAGCCATGCTAGTTTTGCAAGCAGAGCATCATTGAATTTTGTTGTGTTCTTAAAACCCATTTCACCTAGCCTTTTTGGCTTGCACACGGAGCTCCATGCTATTGGATTTGTCCCTTTTTTTTTATTGTCTTTGCTCCACCAATATCTTCTTTGCAGCTCTGTCAAATGAGTCAGTCACATTCTTCGTCATTTTAAAAAACCCATCTAATAATTGGCCATGGTACTGAGAACAGATTGAACTTGGGTTGATCTTCCAGCTTGATCAATTAGCTTTCCTTGCCATGTACTCTATGGCCTTAAAGATTTCTTTCTTGTTCTTACCTAGAAAATAGAGGCAGCCCAAGATATTTTTCATTTAAGCCCATAGTTTTCATTTTCAGTCCAATGACATTATCACGAGATTCATGACACGGTGGTACATTTTTTTTCTAAAAAATCTAAACGACGATGAATTAGAAACTAAGAATTTGATGATAAGTTCCTCATATAAAACTCTATATCCAATCAAAAATGAGAGTATTCATAAACTTTCCCATCCATAAATTTTAATCTTCAACATTTTATATTCATTTTAATTTTAATTTTAATTTTAATTTTAATTTCAACCGTTAATCTTCAGCATTTGATATTCAGAATGGTAGATAGTGATCCAACCCCTTATGATTTTTTGTAATGATTTCTTCGTTTTCATGGTGATTGATCTACTTAAAATTCAAAACGGGTCAATTTTTCCCAAACGGTAGCATATCCAACGACCTATCATTTGGCTCTGTTAGTACTGAAGAGAAAAAAATCAAGTAAAAATATAAAGAACGAAAGCAAACCATGAAGAGGGACAACTTTTTCTTTTTCATTTTCTTCTATATATAATGAGATGTAAAGGGGCAGACAATTGGCCAAGATACGCTATTACTCAGGAACAAAAGTGAACTTCTATTGATCGGAATTACAGGACAAGCTTATTAGGACGAATTGTTGAACCATGGCCCAACTGCACCGTTGTTTTGCACATTGCCGTGAGATCCAACAGCGTTGGGGATTAGAGAAGATGGTAAACCTATGGGCATCGGATCATGCCCCGACTGGTACAGCCCATGAGAATGGGGAAGATTATGATGACACACAAGAGGATTCCCACCAGCATTTCCTTTCCGTTGCTGGAGTGCGCGGATCTGTCTGAGACCATCCTCATGTATACGGGATATCGTCTCTAGTTCCTTCATTGAGAGAGATTCCAAACCAGCACCATAGAGAGGAGCATGTCGCGACATCTCTTCCTGGAGTGAAGCTTCTAGAGTATGGATATATTGCTGCGGGAAAGTAAAAATATGTTCAGTATATGGCGGAATTGTCATCCACAAAATGCATATGCGTGTTCACAGATTACAGAGAGAGTAAAAAACCTGGCAAGTATTCAATTTTGCCTCCATCCCATCAATGTACACTTCACATCGAGCAACCTGCTCTTCCTTCTCTCGCTTTTCTCCTTCGGTTTGTCCAACTGTCTTCGTCAAACGTCGAACTTCATCCTCCAGTGACTGCCGAACTTCTTCACGAGTCATAGTCTCAGTGGCATAGCGCTTTAACTCCTCGTCAAATCTTTTTCGAGCAGCTTCTGCACCCTTTAACCTTTCGGCAAGAACATTTTTCTCTTTCACCACTCTCTGCACAGCAACCAAATTGAAGTCAACCGACCAACCAAAGTCTTTTGAAATAAAGAGCCAAACCCATATTCATCAATAAAATAAGTATTACTTATTTTAAGAAGTACGAGTACACTTATGTCAAAAAATAACACTCCAGAGGTATGGGATAATCGAAACAAAGAAAGAAAAAAATCATATTTAGGTTAAAGAAAGGCTGTATGAGCTTGAAAATTTTAACGAAAACGAGATGGAATATAGCTCAGATCAAAATCAGGTTAAACTTGAACCAACTCCCAGGTACTTTGATTCTCACACATATCACTTGAAATATTCTAGAAAATGAGATGGCAAGAATATTCAATGTTGAAGTTAGTGAACATAGTAGTTGGTCAAGGTTATAGAAAACACTCAGTGAAGTTTCAAATAACACCTATTAAACTTCAACTTCCTTGAAGACAACAAAAAAGTATTCATCCAGTTGGTTAATCAAATTGATCACTCTCAAGCATGAAAGAGCACTAGAAATCTGAGAAAAATTAATGAACATACGATTTACCTTTAATTCTTCACGTTTCCTGGACTTCAACTGTTGAATTTGTGTCTCCGCATCGTGCAGCCGATCATGGAGTACTTTCTTCTCAGAGATGAGTTTTGCAACTTCATCATCACGTTCAGAGCGGACCCATTCAAGCTGACTCTCAACATCTTGTATCTGTTCACAAAGCTCTTTCTTCTCCCGAGAGTGGCGATCAATTTCAGTCTTCATCTCGGACTGCAGTTTTATGTGAAAGTTAACATAAGAAACCTCCGTAACAAATGACACAAGGTGAACAACATAAATGGCAGTTCTAATAAGAACTTCAGATGATACCTTAAGTCGGCTGTTAGTTGCTTCGGATTCACTCAGCCTTTGTGACAGAATCTCTTTTTCTTTAGTTATATTTGAAACTTCTGCTTGCCTTTCTTCACGATCGCGAATGTTTTCATCTTCACTAGCACATAACTGATGCCAAAGAGCTGCACGGTCAACATTTGCAAGTTCAGCAGCCTCTCTCATCATGCTTAGAACTGGCCTAGAAATTTCTTCTTCCTCATGAACCAAAAATACCAAAATATCCAAATCCATATCTACATCACGACAATTATCTGTTGTACTGGTAGCACGGTCAACAAGCCCCTTCAACATCCTGCCTCGGTAACTATCATCTGCATACATTCTGAATAATATAGCGTAAAACGTCCTAACGAAGATCTGTACTCTCGGGTCTCTTGAGAGAGACAATGTCTCGGCAAGGCCAAGAACTGCAGTAAAATCACCATCTGGGACAGAAAAGGACTCACTAGATTGCTCCTCCGCTAGTTGCTGAGGATTGTCAGCTGGTGACCGGGAATTACTACTGAATAATCTTAGAGAATGACGTCTTTCCAAGACCATGGCTACTGTGTGATCCAAAATGGCTCCTTGAGCAACTGCTTTTCCAAAAGCTTGCGAAGCTTCAACAGCAAGGCCAGGTAAAAGTAACATATCAATCAGCATGTAAACGTCAGAAAAATGACGAAGTGCAACAAAAACCTGCTCTTCCCCATTAAACCTTTCATTAAATCCAGTTTCGCCAAATGAGAAGTGACCACAAGCTGATGGAGAGGAAACTTCATCTAGTTCACAATTAGAATGAATGTCCCTTAATACAGCTTCAGCAACATCCGCACAAGTATTAACAGTTTGACTTAGAACATCAAGGACACAAGGTGAAACCTCGGGACCCAAACTTCTCAGCTTAGCACGAACAGCCCTCACCTACAATGTGAACAGTGAAAACACAGAAAGAAAGATATAACGATGTAAGAAAATTTCTCCAAGTCCTAACTAACATGATAATTCCACTAAAATATCCAATATAATTTTCAGATATGGATGCATGCGTACTGCTTCTGGAAGATGCTGACACTTTGATGCGGCTTCGAATATAAAACTGATTGCTGCTCCAAGTACTTCATGATTTAAATCCCCCAACAGTTGTAAGGTCTTCGCTAAAACGCTCTCCCACACTTCACTGCTCAATTTCAGTTGACTAATAGCACTCAAAACCTGAGGAACAAATAAGAATTAGTCATCGTAGGGGTTAATGGAGTATATAACAAAGTATGGCAACAATTAGTAAATCAAAGAAGGTGTCCCAAACAATTGCAAGAAATTTAGAATTACCGGTATTCGGAGAGCAGGTGCCGCAAGAAGACGATCTATGAGTGAACGAGCAGCAATTGCATGCTCTGAATGGTCAACCAATTTAGGAACCAGCCCCACTAAATCTGGTTGCAGATGTTTTGGAGCTTTATCCAGTACGAGGGCAATCTTTCTCGCAGAATGAGGCTTTCGTCTTGGCTCTGGGCAACCTTGAGGAGCTGCACCATCTAAGGCTCTCAGTGAATTAACAATCAGGCCTAGGAGCTCCTCTGACTGCTCTGGCCACTTGGTCTAGCAATCACATAACATGACAAATGAGTATAGGAAGGAAAAAAGAACTTGGAAAAGCAATTACTTAGTATATCAAAATGCTCAAATAATTGTACCTTAGGAGATTGACTAAAATTATTATCTACGCAAAGACTATCACCAGATGATTCTGGAGGAGAAATAGGCTGCCCTGGAACAGCATTTTCAGATATGCTGATTTCATTCATGTCTGAGCTCTGCACCGCATATCCATTTATATTTTCATTTGCACCAGAATCAAGTCTTTCATAAGAAGGAGGTTGTGCATGTTCTGTTCCTCCAGTATCACTACCAGATTCTGATGGACTAACTGCTCCGTTGCTATCTGGAGAAGGTTTAGAGCTTGTATCAGAAAATTCATCACCACTTCTTCCTTCTGAAGGTTGGCAGCATTCAACCATTATATCCAGAAGTAACTCAACAATTGCCTGCTGCAAGACTTTAACTCCCATCAGCATATGCATCAGGCTTGGAGAAGATTCACAATTCCTTGTGCCCTCTTTCTTCCCATCGGTGCTACTCGTGAGCTTTGTAGGAAGAAGCAAGCGCTTTACTTTGGCAGGGTGATCAAGATAAACACGAAGTCCTGTCAAAAAACCAGCTATAGCACCTGCATCCATAAGAAGTTTTTCCCTCAAAGTGACCTGAGGCTGAGAAGGATTATCTCCGTATGTAAGATGAAAGCCTGCCCTGGAAAGGAGATCTCTAAATATATCTTCTTCATCTCCGCTTATTGCCTCACTGTCTTCGGAGTCAACAAGCTCGTCTGGATCACTTGACAAAGCATCCCTCTCATCCTCAGAAGCCAAAACCTGACCAAAGGGAAAACCAGAGTTAGAGTATTCAGTTTGCTTCACAAAATCAGTAATGCTTCATATCAAAAAATACAAAATACTATTATTCCATCCTATAGACCCTTTCTATAGATATTGGCAGAACATCCTCTTAATTTAACTGAATGCCTAAGTTGTTTCTGCAAGAAACATAATACACAAATATAAACTGCACACAGACTTTCTATTCTGCCTCACATCATGGGGTTCCAAATTCCCAAGACATTCCATTGAAACGTAACTGTGTGCTTATGGAGGCAAAAACGCTTTCTTATCTGAAATATTAAAACGTTTCTTTTCCGTTATGTGCGGGTATGAGGGATAACGAAAGGAACTGTGCTTTAAAGTCAGATAACCGATTATGAGAACGTGATGTTGCAGATATGGGAAATGTTAATGTTTAACCGATTTAACTGTGTTTAGCATATCATTCCTGTCATAACAATTGCCTGTTTCCATAACTTACATGGAGCGAACATCGCACATAAGCAAGCTGATATCCACCATTTTGCCTGGCAGATCTAATGTTATAAGAAACTTCTTGCAAAACTACGAACTCAATTTTCTCTCAACACAAAAACCAACTGTTTTCCCTAAACTTCCATTTTGTATCTAAACTCAAAGGTCATAACCATTTCATATTTGAAGTATCTATTTATGCAAGAATGGCACATTCTGCCTCATTGCATTCCCCCATTGAACTTTGTTAAGCTCATAGCATTGCCTCTTTTGTCAACGAACGTTCATCAAGTTTTAGATATATGTTTGCACAAAAGTTTGTACCACAATTCCATCACTATAGCTGTAGAACAGACGAGTGTAAATTATTCTTTATTTAGAGGCCTTAGTTCCAATCCTACACAAAAGTAAAATATCACACTGAAAATCACTGATAATGAAGCTATCTGTGGAGATAGTAAGTTGACTAACCATTCAAGCTAATATAATAATCAAACGACATACTGATGGAACGAGAATCCTTAATATAGACAGTACAGTGCACTGAGTGTATATTTAATTGTGTTGAGACAAAACTTCGTCACTGTTAGGGGCCTTATATTCAATCCCCCACAAAAGTAGAAATCCCTGATAATGAAGGCATTTGTGGAGATAGCAAGTTGACTAACCGTTCAAGCTAACAACATATTGATGAAACAAGAATCCTTAATATAGACAGTGCAGTGCACTGAGAGTATTTTAATTGTGTTAATCCTAAACTTCTTTACTGTTGGGATGTGACCAGATGGTATCATCGCACTTAATTTGCTACATAAAAACGAATAGATTCCTAGACAATACATTATCATGTATGAAATCTATATATGAACTGCTGCCAAGCCTACAAATTCTATACTAACATGGTATAGGACTCACTAAGTACAGGCGAGGGAACTTCTTCCAAAAGGACCATAACAAATAAGAAGATTTAATTCTAACCTGATAAGATTTACATGAAAACAACAAAGACCTCTCTGTACTCCATCTATCTTACATTGTGGCAGGTGTCTCGTAGCAATCAATTCTAAAAGTCATGGTTTATCAGTAGAGGAAGCATAGGTTTTACTCGACAAAGCCATAATATCAACGCCACCTCTAAAACTAGTATATGGGATTAATAAAAAGAAAAACATCAGATACAACTGCGAAAGCTTTAAAGAAAAAAAAACATGGGATTGGCATTTATGTACTCACCTCCAGATCTGAAAACTCAAACCAAGGGCAGCAATCGATGATTTCACAAACAAACACAACCGTGTCACGCACAAGAAATCCAGCATCCGCTTCCAACATATCAGAAACCTTCATGAATTGAAGAACAGAATTATTCCACGTCTTTGTGCAGATAGAAGACTCTTTCCACACAGTTTTGGCACTGTTCTTTTGGTTCACCACACCCATCCTATATCTGACCCAAAAGTTCTTATCTGGATCAGTTCCAGATGATTGATCACTCTCTAGGTATATGCAAATGGTGTCAAAAGATTCATACACACCTGCATTACAAAATGCATATCAAGCACGGTAGCCGAAGAGACTAACCATCAAATACATGAGCAGAAGCTAATGAATAGGCAACATTTACACTAATTACTGGAAAATGAGAAAGATAAACCAGCTACATCAAGTCATCAACTCACCAAGTCGGAGCTCACATCCACCGGCTTGAAAGAACTTGCTAAAAATCTTACGGGTCTCCATGATATCCTTGAAGGATAAGAAGTTCTCAACCTTCCATGTAAATGATCCTTTTTTCACAACTCCGTCGCTGTTGACCTCCGCATCCTGATCAGTAAATTCCTGCATCACAGATGTCTCCTTCAAGATAAGTACCTCCGCAGAAAAGATGACAGTATCCTGAACAAGAAATCCAGCGTCTTGATCAAAGAGGCTTGTGAGTGTCACAAACTCACGCCAGCCCCAATCTTTTGCAGCTTTGGAGTAACGGTTCTGTGACTCTTTCATTACAGACTTGTCTTCCATTCTCTGGTTTACGACGGACAACCGATGACTTACAAAGCAACTCCAATCACTGGATGTGTTTCGTGAATCAGTGACTTCAAGAAACACTGAAAGGTGGCATGGAGGTTGGGACTGCCCTGATGCCATCAAGTAAAAGTGGACATTCCATTAGTTCTTTCTATTATTTGTCTTCCCAATCTAAAACAACTATAGTTATTCCGCCCTTACTTGGCTAAGTAAATATTACAAGCTTGAGCATTAGAGCTGCATTTAAAATTCGAGACTGGTCCATTTAAAAAAGAGAAACAGTAATAATTTAAGCTCTAACTAAAGCGCTACAAACATTTTCAACTACTAAGTCCAGTGAAAACAAGTAAATCAATGAAACGAAGTACAACATACAAAATGAGGCACATGATTACCTCTAGGATACACAATGAGGCGGCAATCCCGATTCCCAATCTGAAACCTCCTGCTCTTCACACAAAGACCGGTGATCTTTCTCTTTTTCAAAAGATCCTTCAACTTGGTGAAATTCTCAATCCTCCACGTAAATTTCCCAAGGTGCCCATCAGACTTGCGGCTGCCACTTCCATTCCTTACTCCAAGCAATCCCCCGTTCTTTGTGAAGTTGCTTGATTCCTTAATAACATGAAATGAAGTACTGAAAACCGCAGTATCATCAACCAAAAACCCATTATCAGGACCAATAAAGTCTGACATTTTCATATAATCATTCCATCCAAGACTAGTATTATCACCGAATCTGTTATCACCGGCAAACCTTCCATATGAATCTCGATGCATATGATTAAACCCAGCTTTCTGATTCAGCACTGACATTCTGAACAAACACCAGCAGCTCCGATCAGAAAGCAATGCTTTATCCGTATCCTTACTCTCCAAACACATTGATAAATACTCTATCCCATTCACAGAACTCTGATAAACACTTATCCTAAGATTGCATTCACCCGCTGGAAACACAGGACTCATTATCTTCTGTGTTTTAATCATTTCCTTAAACAAACTAAAGTTATTAACCTTCCAAGTAAACTTTCCACTAAGAACATCAGCTCTAGCTGATGGACCAACCACAGCAACAGACGGCGAAGAAGAAGAAGACAATGAAGACGGCAATGTAGGTGTGGATTGTTGTTGCTGTTGTTGTAACTCATTATTACTATTATTATTAACATTGTTATTACTATTATCTCTAGTAAACGAAACTGATTCATTCAAAACAAGAATATCAGCAGTAATAAGAAGCGAATCAATATTATTAGCATTAAACAAAAATCCTGATTTGGGATCGAGAATTGTTGATGAAGGAGTAAAATCACACCAACCATGAGATTTCTTTTTACTTGAGAATCTATGCCACGAATCTCTCTGTATAGATTTATGCATATCGGTTTGATTAACAATAGAAAGACGATAACTAGCAAAACAATCCCATTTTGATGATGAAGAAGAAGAAGTTGAAGAACCACGAGGATCCATGATTTGTAAATAGATTGAGAAATAACCTGGTAATGCTTGTGAATCACCTTTTGGATAGATAAGTAAACGGCAATCGTAACCACCTACTTCAAAATATCGACTCCATAGTGCCCTAGCTTTCACTTTAGGGAAATTATGAACCGTCCATTTACAGATTGCTGAATGATCATTCCTTCTCTCTATTGATAACATTGATTCTCCTCCTCCTTCTCCCCTTGACGACGATAATGATGTTAACCCTAATGATGGCTCTTCTATTACACAAGACATCGTCGCTGTTGCTGCCGCTGATGACGACGATGATGATGATGGGGATGGACCGGATTGTGATGATTTCTCAGCCGTCGATGATGAAGCTTGAGATTGTTGTTGTTGTTGTTGTTGTGGAGGATTTGGAAATGAAAATGATGAAGATGATGAGGAGGAGGAGGATGAAGATGAAGCTCGTTCCGATAAAGACGGCTTCATCTGGTACAGAAGAAGAAGGAACAAGGAGGAGGAGAAACAGAAGTGAGGGTTTTGCGATATTTTGATTTTAGTTACCAGCGTTTTTTATGTTTCAATGTTTCTCTCCTCAAACTCTTTCTCTGTTACGATATTTTCTGGGAGATAGAAAGAGAGAGAGATCAGAGACTAGCCAGGGGTATTATCGGGTATTCTACATTCTAACAGGGATAGTTGTGCCCGAGAGGATTTGTGAGTGAAACCTCTGCAGCTAGAGCTAGGGGTTTCATACGGATCGGACCGGGACGACCTATCAGCCCAGTGAATAAATGATCAGGCCATCTCTTGATAGTTTCATGATATGTGCCGGCCCGGCTCAGATGAGTTATATTTTTCTTTTTAATAGGCAATGAAATCATCAATATATAGGCTGTTTGGATACACTTCCAGAAGTTGTTTTTTGACTTCTGGAAGCAAAAAAGTCAGAAATAGTTTGGGTACACAATTTCAAAATGACTTCTAGAAACAAAAAAGTTAACTTTTTGTGAAGCAAAATGTTTTTGCTTCTGACTTCTGCTTCTGGAGAAGCAGAAGTCAGAAGCAGATTTGCATCCAAACGGGCTAAAGGAGATGATCACAAATTGTTTGGTATATTTGGATCAGAATTTTGATTCTGATCAAGCCTAATAAATTATGGGTATTATCGAGACGAATTATCGATCAAAGAAAATGAATCAAACATAAATGAAGACAGGAGAATTAAAGTGGTTCGGCACTAACACCTACATCCACTGAGAAACCCCGAATGGTGAAATGTTATTGATTTTCAGTACATACTGAGATAGTTTTACATTTACATTAGAACTCTTATTTATAGAGTTGTTGATGGTGGTTTTTAGTTTAGGGCGAAAACTGTAAAAGTTTGTCTACCTGACCCGGCATCAGAAGTAGTAGACCTTGATATGTTTGTATTCCGCAGGGAATTTGAAGAATATATCAAAATCTAATGAGTGCATATGTCTCTCTTCATATTGTATTGAAACTCAAGCTCCTAGATGAATTGTTCACTAGTATAGAGCCTAATGAGTATTTAAGCTCCTAGATGCATTCACTAATGCCGGGGCTGCTGCATAATAATCTCCAAGATGAATTGTATTATTCACTAATGCCGGAGCCTGCTGAGTATCTATCCTATGCCAAGTTCCAGGCTGAACTCTTAATATTGACATGATATGAGTATCAATGTTCACTCTCAGCTGGGTAGCATGAATTTCCCGAATTGTCAGGATTAAGGTGCGCATGAAGGTACTCATCCAGGGACGCGCTAGCTGCGCTGCTCTCTAGGATAAAAATTAGTGATTTTGAATCAACGTGCAAAATTCACCAAAAAAATTGTTTAATTTTGTGTCGATTCACAAAATTCAATCTTTTGACCTAATTTTGCCAATTTATAAAAATTAGGTTTTTTCCCTAAAACGGAGTCTGCACGATATCTCGATCCCTATTGGTCGAGACTAAACCTAGGCAAGCTAGGAAACCACCACCTGGAACTAGTAGAAATACAATTCTACCAAAAATCGGAAACCAAAAAGAAAAGGGGGAACCAGGAAGAAACGATCACATTCGTGTGGCTTGGCCGGTGGATTTTGCAAGCCTGGCCCCTTCCTGGCATGACCAAACAAGTTCCATGATGTTCCTGGACGGGCCCTCTATTATCCCATCCAATCAGAACTCTCATAACCCGCAGGATTCCGCCTGAATGCTTCCTGAATTTTACTGTCGGGCTGTTTTCACATCCTAAACGAGCTCAAAACCTAAATATTCCCTCGTATGAAGATATGAAATTCTTTTCTGATAAGAATGGAGGGGCGGATCATCAAAATCCGAGTGCGTATGAGAATTCTATATGAGTTTTAGTACGAGTTTCACGAATTAACATAAATTGCCGCAAATCATCTCAACCATCCAACTTGGCTAGCTGATTTAATCAGCTTAGATCTAATTTGAGTCGACCAATGAGATGTCATAATGGATATCGGTCGTCCTTCTCCTATAAGGACCGGTCATCTCGTCCCCAATTTATATAAACAGATCCTGGCAGCTGACTCGTAGCAAGTCCCATTCTTATGACTTGACTTACTCGAGACATATGGGCCTCATCCAGGTAAAGCAAATTATACGAGTAGACTTTTACCTGACATCCTTAGTAATATAAATCATGCCAGTCATGACTAAGTGCTATTTTCTACCAAAATACTTGAGACATCAAATATGTCACAACTGGGGGATGTACATCATGGTATTGGTCTACAGCCTGCAGCGTGCAACACGCCCATTAAGAGAAAGTGCATGTAATAATGGATAGGTGACAGGTATAGGAGTAGTGGGAGTACAAACCGTCCAGTCTTCCCATAACCATAAGACACGGTTTTTAACCATTCACCCACAATCTCCACTACTTCACAACTCCCACTTCCAATGAGATCAGTTTGTTCGAATATGACTTGTATAAATAGATTTTTCAATCTATTTCAAGAAAAAGAACTTTTTTTCTTCTGGTTATCAACACAAGTATTCAGAAACCACCCGGAATTCATAGCTTACACTTTGCAAGCAAATTCTACATTCTGATACAAGTCATAAAACTATACTTCACAGAATTCATCATTCTGATCTCAACACTTTCTTTGCTTCCCTCCCTAAGATCAACCATTATCCTTTATTTTTTGACCGAAGCAAGACTGGAACGGCCATTTCTTGGTTTAGGCCAGAATTGTACAGATTGATCTCTCGAATATAAAGTACTCATGTGCAGTACATTTGTTTAGGATTTAGATTCGTTTCTCACCAGGATACCCAATTTTCCATTTTATCCAGGATCAGTTTTTAGCCTACCACAAATTGGCCACCACAGTGGGAGATTAATCTCTCGGTTGCAAAATCAATTTCTCAATTTTCATCTCAATCTTCTCAATTTCAAAATGGTGGATCTTAGGTCTGGATTAGTAAATAATCCTGATGCTACTAGCGCTGACAATACTACTGGCACCAATATTCCTGCTACTGACGCCAACGTACCACCTACTGGGGTTTTCAATACATCCCATGGTATTACATCCTCTACCACAAACACCAATGGCACTGGAAACATTTCCTCTGGTGTGACACCTCCTATCACCAGAGCCAGAGCTGCTTCTACTCTTCCTAACGTTTCTTCGAGTGTGACACCTCCAATCACCACCAGAACCACCACTATTCCTCTGTCAGGACGAAAGGATGGAGGATCCCGAGGAAACCAACCTTTAGTTACCATTGTTGATTTAATGGAGAGACATGAAGTTCTTTCCAAAGCTCAGACAGACATGGCTACAACTCAGAAGGAGGTACTCGCTTTTCTCAAAACACTAACAGAAAGGTTACCACCAGAGCCACGTCAACCCCAAATGGAGCAGGCCAGGAATGCTTTCATGACTCCTGGTGTAAGTACTTCAACAGTGCATACCTTTATAGATGAAGAAGCTCGCGTTGCTCCTGAACGTCCATCAGAAAGGAATCAACAATCCAACTTCATCACTCATAAAGACCTGGAACGACTTCTCCAAAATCGAGGCAAGGGAAACCCGGCTACCATTCATCAGCACCAACCTCCCTACCCTCTTGATGTGCAAATAGTTCCTCTTCCAAGAGGATATTCCTCTCCGCAGTTCTCCCTCTATGACGGTACTGGTAATGCTCGTGAACACATCTCTTGTTTTTTGGAATCACTATGAGAGCATGAATACAATCACGTTCTCCGCCTAAAAGAATTCTCAAAATCACTCACTGGAGAGCATACACCTGGTACAACAACATTACACCAAACAGCATGACCAATTGGTGTGAGATGGTTACCACTTTCTACAAGAAATTTTGTTAGAGCACTGCTCGGTAAAACTCGCAAGCGTTGCTATCTCAAGCTTGTTTGTCAAGTTTAGTGATCGAAACTATAAGTCTTGATTTCTAGTCTACTTATAGCTATGTCTCGGACTAGGATAGGTTGTGTAGTTGAGCTTTAGACTTCACGGCGTTCATCAATTGAAGATGAAGAACTACTAAAGAGAGCTTGTGGAACTTCATCAACAAAAGGTATGTGGAGACTGAAACTCATCTATTACTCTGAAAGTTTATTTTTATTCTATCTCCTATTGAGACAAAAGTCGTATAGCTATATAGTATTCGATTATGCACATTTGATATTTCGAGATGAGTTTAACTCGCTTACATGTTTCTCGAAATATGTGTTGGTAAGCTTTCGCTTTAACCAAGTCCATCTTATATTCTTGACGAATGTCAAAAAATGATCATATGAAAATCACCTTGTAACATCTCATTTGATGTAGACTCGGAATGTTTCGTATTGATTATGTCAATCACTTGAAAATAGCTTTGATGCTAATAGTTTGTGAAAACAACTATTGTCATCCTCTAAGAATGTTTCAATGATTGAAATAGAGTTTAGAACACATAACCATAATTGGATTATAGACATAGTATGCGTACTTGCATATATGTTGATCCAAGAACGGTATAGTATGCATACCCGTATGCGTACTGGTGAGGTCAGGTAAAGTCCGGAAGCCTTGGTATGCATACCCGTACGCGTACTGGCGAACTCAGTTGAAGTTCGGGAACTATTGTATGCGTACCCGTACGCGTACTGAATTCAACTGATGTTTTGGATGTGTGATAGTATGCGTACCCGTTTGCGTACAGCCGGACACAGTCCAAGTCCGGCTACTTAAGTATGCGTACCCGTTTTCATACTTGAGTGGGTTAAGTTCTAGAATCGGTTTTTCCATGAACTAATACATTTATATAATAAGGAATGCAATCTTTTACAAACCGTGGCTATAATGTTCATGAATTGATTCGAGTGAATCAAACTCGTCTTTGCTTCAATTGTGTCGTGTATACTTCTATGAGAATATAAACAATTGAACAACTCTATAACTAGTTTCATTTGAGTAATTTGAACTAGTTTTGGTTAAGATGAATAAGGTTGATATGAAAGTATTCATATGGCTAACTTCGGTTAACTATTGTTGAGCCAACCTAGTGTACACGTTTAGGTACGATTATCCATATCTAAATGAAGTTACATTTCATTTGTGTGTAACAAGCTAAGACCATCTAACGGTGGAGAGATATTGCTTTGGTTTCAAGCAAACTTAGCTTGGCTCTTAGATCAGGTTTCATCTAACGGTGAATATTGATTGCTTTGTTCCAAAGCTATCAAACCCTGATTTGAAGACTATATAAGGGAAAACTCTAGCAACTGGGAAACCTAATCCCCACACCTCTTGTGTGACACTAGTTGCGACTAGAGTCGATTCTCCTTTAACCTTAGTTTATTCCAAAACCCTGTAGGTTAACGACTTAAAGACTTCATTAGGATTGTGAAGCCAGACCCAACTATTTTCTCTGTAGTTGCGTGTTCTAGTCTTACTTATAATATCGTGATTAAGTATTATCTTTTCTAAGATTTTCTTGAGATTTATCTCTGATAGGTAAGATTAAAAGAAGTCACAAACATCTTCGTCTCATCGTTTGTGATTCCACAATATCTTGTTTCGCTTCCATACGATTAAGATTATTGTGAGGTGATTAATAATACTTGGTTGTTGTTCAGGAATATAAGTCCGATTTATCAATTGGTTCTTGTGCACCTTGATTTATCATAAGACGGAACAAAACTCATAAGTATTTATGTGGGAGACAGATTTATCTATATCAATATACTTTTTTGTGTGAGACAGATTGGTTTATCAAGTCTTCGACTTTGGGTCGTAGCAACTCTTAGTTGTGGGTGAGATCATTTAAGGGAATCAAGTGCGTAGAATCCTGCTGGGGTTCAGAGACGTAAGGAGCGCAACTGTACCTTGATCCGTGTGAGATTGGTTAGGGATCAACTACATTCCAGTCCAAAGTTCATTGGTAGTAGGCTAGTGTCTGTAGCGGCTTAATACAGTGTGGTGTTCAAAGCTGGACTAGGTCCCGGGGTTTTTCTGCATTTGCGGTTTCCTCGTTAACAAAATTTCTGGTGTATGTGTTATTTATTTTCCGCATTATATTTGTTTATATAATTGAAATATCACAGGTTGTGCGTTAAGTTCAATCAGTTCTTAAATCCGACCTTTGGGTTGTTGATTAAATTGATTGACACTTGGATATTGGTTTGTGATACCGTCCAAGTTATTTCTCTTATTCAATCAGGCTCGCAAATTCCTATTTGTTTGATTGTGGATTGAATTGAGAAATTGAGATAGAACTCTTTGATATACTTTTCTAAAGATTGAGTCTGACTGTCTAGTTGATTCTCTTGAAAGTATATTGGAGTTAGTCCATTCAGATTGTCGAACGAAATATTGGGTGTGGTTGTTTGATTCCCGCTTTTTCAATTGGTATCAGAGCAGGCAAACACGTTTAAGACCTCATAAGTCTGTGTTTGTAGCAATCTGACTCTATGGACAGAAGTGTTATCTCTGATAAACGCATTACCATAAACAAAAGTTATGTTTCTATGAAACCTATGAAAGAGAAAGATTTGTCAATCTCGAATATAGATGAACCTATGAAACATACTTACATTGACAAGTGTTACCCTGATTACCTTACTGACGAGTCTGACTCTGAAGTAGAAAGGGAAGCAGCCAAAGAGAGTGCAGTGATTCTAAAATTTGTTAGAATCCAGGCTGATAAAATCAATCAGTTAAAACACAAAGTCAATATTCTTGTTGGGATGGTAAATGAGTGTGAATCTCAATTAAATGTCCTTCGAGAGGAAAAAACCTCAGTCTGTTCTTCACGAACTCTACTTGAGGAAAAACTCAAAGAGGATTCTTTGGATATTAAACACCTTTTGAGTAAACTCTCTATTCAAGGATGTTCTAAAGAGTCCACTATACCAACTGCTTCTGATTTATCTGTTATAAATTTAGTCCCAGAAGCTAAATCGAAATCCCTTCTTATTGGAAAAGATGTGCTTGTGTCTTCCCCTAATCAAGGAATATCCACATCACATGGAAGGAAGAAATCTCCCAACAATGGTGTTAAGTCTGTTCTCTCTAATCACTCAGGTGATCAGAAAGTGTGTCTCTAGCTATTTTCTTATAGTTCTTAGCTGGATTATCATTCACAAACATTTTTGCATAAGTATTTGTGTTTGGTCTTGTCAAGCTTTTGATTTTTAATTTCTTTTTGAAATTTTTGTTATGTCAAAATGCTACTCTTATGCTCTAAATTTTTCTATGGTGAGAATGTAAAATTTATTGAGCTAAATTTTGTGAAATTATTCACATAGCAAAACATTGTTGTATAAACAGTTTTCTTGTTTTACGTTTTTGCTGCTTGGGTATTTTCGGTTATGGGTCAAGTTTGTGTTCGTACGGGTACCCATGTTACATGTCACAGACCAACTTTGGAAACCCTAAAATCTGTTTCCCTGAGATACCATTTAAATACCAAAACCTTTTGTTTGAGTACGCATACTCCAGGTTTTTGTTTATCAAGAATGGCTTCTCTTTTTTGTTCTTGGGATTTGCCGGAAGATTTTGTTGATAATTCTATATACCTCGAGTTCAAAGTAAAGAAGAAAAGAACCATTGGTCAGGCTGACAGACTCAACCCTGGTGCATCATGCTTTTATGCATATTTTCATCAAGATAGAGAAAAGGCTAAGATGGTCTCTGCTAAAGTGGTTCATGGTTTGCTCAATGATCTCGGGAAAGAAAAACTGAAGCTTGGAAACTCTATGAAGGATCTTGGTGTGTTACGAACTAAGTTGAAAAAGGTTAACTCTGACCTTGTTCTCATGAACTCACATGTTAAGGATCTTCTCACAGAGGATATCTTCTCCGAAGAAGCAGTCGATGCTGTCAGTCACAAGCTTAAAGGTCTTGAAACCCATGAAGATTCTGAACATGAACTCTGATTTTAACGTGTGATAGGTTTTGTTGTTCTTTGAGTTGTTTTGTTTTCTTTTAATGTCTAGGAAACTTCTTATGAGAATTTATTCTTGTGTTTTTAAGAAGGATAACCAGGGTTTGGAATAGCGATTATTGTGATTACCCATAGTTATTGCCAAAGGTTTTCATCTTGCAATGTTTTTAGATTTATTTATTTAAATTCTAAAGTTTATTTGGAAGATGTTTTTGCAGTATTAATCTTTATGGTTTTATATATTGCAACTTGTTATGGGATATGTGTGTTTGCGTCCGTGAACTATGATTGTCCCATATATGCAGAAAAGTTAAGCCAATTATGTCATTATGCAAATAATTGATGGAAGATAGGATGAACTTTTGTTTACAAAGATTAAGTCTATTACATGTCTCTATGCAAATAGTGATAAAAGATAGAATGGATCTTTGATTATTCCGCAGTACTGGTTCTTCCCTGATCCACATCTTTGTGAATGTACTGTGTTGCTCCGTAAGTTTTCTTATGTTGAGCATGGCCAATTGGATTGATCATTTCCTTTGTGGTTAATTTAATTGAGATTTTTGGATACAAATTCATGTTTCATGTGATTTGATTATGTCCAAAGAAATCCTTCTTTTCTTGTAAAAGTAAGGTCGCTCTTGTTGTTCTTTCGGGAATGACATTTTATGGGGGAGCGTTCTTAATTGAACTTGTGCTTAATTGCCATATTTTTGTGGGGAGTACGGCTGTGGAATATTGTAGGAGTTTTCTTTTATCTTTATAAACTCCTTGATGAATACACTAAGATCCGACTATGTGAAATCATCGAAACAAAGTTGTTATGTTCTCTTTTGGTCATGAAGTATCTCTATGAAAATTTCATTAGGATCCCACTAGTTTGCGTACCTTTGCCAATTTATATTGACAAAAAGGGGGAGAATTAATGTGTAGTACACACTACAAATACATATGGTTTATGGATCATTATGTAAGGGGGAGTGGTTTTCATTGTGAGATGAAGTATTGACTAAGGGGGAGTGATACATATCACCATAGTATTGCTGTCAAAGTTGTGATACAATTGGACTTTGATGTTGTGTAATAATACTATGGCACAGTATAACAATGATTGAGAGCAACTGTTTTCTCATTATTATGGCTACGGATCTTCAACAACTATGATGATGAGTTGAACACGTTTAGAATCACTGGAGTACTTGGAGGTGACGAAGATTTCGAGTAATGTTGAAGAACCAAGGAGATCAAGCATTTGGATGAGAAGCTACAAAGTTTATTTATTTTGTAATCCATATGTATTGATAGTTTTGTCACTATGACAAAGGGGGAGATTATTAGAGAACTGCTCGATCAAACTCGCAAGCATTGCTATCTCAAGCTTGTTTGTCAAGTTTAGTGATCAAAACTATAAATCTTGATTTCTAGCTACTTATAGCTATGTCTCTGACTAGGATAGATTGTGTAGTTGAGATTTAGACTTCACGGCGTTCATCAATTGAAGACGAAGAACTACTAAGGAGATCTTGTGGAACTTCATCAACAAAATGTATGTGGAGACTGAAACTCATCTATCACTTGGAAAGTCTATTTCTACTCTATCTCCTATTGAGACAAAAGTCATACAGCTATATAGTATTCGATTATACACATTTGATATATCGAGCTGAGTTTAACTCGCTTACATATTTCTCGAAATATGTGTTGGTAAGATTTCGCTTTAACCAAGTTCATCTTATATTCTTTACAAAAGTCAAACGATGATCATATGAAAATCGCCTTGTAACATCTCATTTGATGTAGACTCGGAATATTTCGTATTGATTATGTCAATCACTTGAAAATAGCTTTGATGCTAATAGTTTGTGAAAACAACTATTGTCATCCTCTAAGAATGTTTCAATGATTGAAATAGAGTTTAGAGCACTTAACCATAATTGGATTATAGACATAGTATGCGTACTTGCATATATGTTGATCCAAGACTGGTATAGTATGCATACCCGTATGCGTACTGGCGAACTCAGTTGAAGTCTGGGAACTATTGTATGCGTACCCATACGCGTACTTAATTCAACTGATATTTTGGATGTGTGGTAGTATGCATACCCGCTCGAGTACTGTCGGACACATTCCAAGTCCGACTACTTAAGTATGCGTACCCGTTTGCATAATTGAGTGGGTTAAGTTCTAGAATCGGTTGTGCCATGAACTAATACAGTTATATAATAAGGAATGCAATCTTTTTAAAACTGTGGCTATAATGTTCATGAATTGATTCGAGTGAATCAAACCGATTTTGCTTCAATTGTGTCTTGTATACTTCTATGAGAATATAAACAATTGAACAACTCTATAACTAGTTTCATTTGAGTAATTTGAACTAGTTGTGGTTAAGATGAATAAGGTTGATATGAAAGTATTCATTGGGCTAACTTCGGTTAACTATTGTTGAGCCAATCTAGTGTACACGTTTAGGTACGGTTATCCATATCTAAATGAAGGTACATTTTATTTGTGTGTAACAAGCTAAGACCATCTAACGGTGGAGAGATATTGCTTTGGTTTCAAGCAAACTTAGCTTGGCTCTTAGATCAGGTTTCATCTAACGGGGAATATTGATTTCTTTGTTCAAAAGCCATTAAACCCTAATTTGAAGACTATATAAGGGAGAACTCTAGGAACTGGGAAACCTAATCCCCACACCTCATGTGTGATACTAGTTGCGACTAGAGTCGATTCTCCTTTAACCTTAGGTTTATTCCAAAACCTTGTAGGTTAACGACTTAAAGAATTCATTGGGATTGTGAAGCCAGACCCAACTATTTTCTCTGTAGTTGCGTGTTCTAATCTTACTTATATTATCGTGATTGAGTATTATCTTTTCTAAGATTTGCTTGAGATTTATCTCCGATAGGTAAGATTAAAAGAAGTCACAAACATCTTCGTCTCATCATTTGTGATTCCACAATATCTTGTTTCGCTTCCATACGATTAAGATTATTGTGAGGTGATTGATAATACTTGGTTGTTGTTCAGGAATATAAGTCCGGTTTATCAATTGGTTCTTGTGCACCTTGATTTATCATAAGACGGAACAAAACTCATAGGTATTTCTATGGGAGACAGATTTATCTATATCAATAGACTTTTCTGTGTGAGACAGATTGGTTTATCAAGTCTTCGACTTTGGGTCGTAGCAACTCTTAGTTGTGGGTGAGATCATCTAAGGGAATCAAGTGCGTATAATCCTGCTGGGGTTCAGAGATGTAAGGAGCTTAACTGTACCTTGATCCGTGTGAGATTGGTTAGGGATCAACTACATTCCAGTCCAAAGTTCATTGGTAGTAGGCTAGTGTCTGTAGCGGCTTAATACAGTGTGGTGTTCAAAGCTGGACTAGGTCCCGGAGTTTTTCTGCATTTGCGGTTTCCT
The DNA here is from genome assembly GCA_023531105.1 of Papaver atlanticum. Lineage (NCBI taxonomy): Eukaryota > Viridiplantae > Streptophyta > Magnoliopsida > Ranunculales > Papaveraceae > Papaver > Papaver atlanticum. Next base: position 549,974 of record JAJJMB010013400.1, on the reverse strand, counting down.
CGTTAACAAAATTTCTGGTGTATGTGTTATTTCTTTTCCGCATTATATTTGTTTATATAATTGAAATATCACAGGTTGTGCGTTAAGTTCAATCAGTTCTTGAATCCGGCCTTTGGGTTGTTGATTGAATTTATGGACACTTGGATATTGGTTTGTGATACCGTCCAAGTTGTTAGAGCATAGCTCTGTTGAACCCACTAAGCGTTGGTATGTCAAGTTTGGTTGTCATATTTTAGTGAATCAAAACTCATTTAAAGAGTCGCTTGATTATTTACTAGAGTCAACTTCGTATAGGTTAACTAAAAAGTTACTAGGATATGAGACTTACAAGTATTACGTGAAGACTTGTAGAACGTGAAGAAGTAAAGAACTATAACGACGACATCGTCCTTCCACTTGAGGTTAGTAATATTTGACTTTAACTGTTTCATTCCTAACGTATCTTTCAAGTCGTGTATATTGAAAACATAACTGAGAAGCTGTGAATGATTATACTCTAGATAGACATAGTATTAAGGAATTACAATACGAAGTATAACGTCTATCTTTTGACCTTCATATATAAGACATCGACATAATCGTATGAATGCTATTGCGATTATGTATGCGTATGGGTGAAGATTTCATCCTAGGAAACAATGTTTTACATTCGTTTAAAGGAAGTACATTCATAAACTTGTTTTGTGAATCGAAAGGGAAATCGCTAGGCTTATTGGTATTGTTATTCATTGCAAATCTTTGGATTACCAATATGTGTGTTTAGTATAACCGCTCATAACTTGTTTATGTATCTTGGTAAAACTATTCACAATGCCTGACTTTTGTATTGGTATGACTTTTATTAGTGAAACCGATCTTAAGTAATCACCTGAGATTGTATGAACGATTTATTGTAATTGGTATGACCAACTCTAGACATTGGGGAACCGATCCTAGTAAGAGGTGCAACCGATCACAAGAGGGAATTGATCCTTGTAAGAGGTGCAACAAGTTTTTAGTAATTGGGGAACTGATCCTATGACTGTCGCAACCGAATACAAGTTAGATACCATAAATATGTGGTAACCTATCCTAGTACCTAGTCAACCAACTTTTGGTAACTAGCGTGACTAATCTTAGTACCCACATGGAGGTAGAACCGAAACTTGTTTTGGTAGAACCGTGAAACCCATGATTGGTGATTTGATAGGATAATCAATCACATAGTTCTTGGAAGTCAGATGAACCAATTCTAAACTTGTTTGGAAGTGTGGAAAATCGGTTCCAAGATTGTAAATATGAAAAAGGATTTACAAAGTAAAGATGTCGATATACTTTGAACATGTGCAGTAACTCTTACCTTTATTGTTCAAAGATATTCCTTAATAGCTAAAAGAGAATCCCGGATCGAAATAAATTGAGAATCTTTTAATTAAGGTTTTTAGTTTTATATGCTTTTAATTTCCAGCAATTAAATGCATATCTTTAGAAAATAAAAATTAGTAATGTCAATTTAGTAATTGGAGATTTTCTACTCAGATTTCGGTCAATATTGGGACAGAGCATTTCCAGGAATTATGAAAACCGTATTTGGACTTTATTGCATATCTTTGAGAATATTCGGTTTTGGAAATTCCTTGGTGTCCAAACTTCCTTGGTCCATAAATATTTAAGTTTGTATTTCAAGCAAACTAATCCTCAGAGCCAGCAAAACTACCTAGTTGTGTTGTTACTGGTGGAGCCATCTATTCGGAGAGGAAAGTACCCTAATTAGGCGAAATCTCTTATGACCGCTCGTTTTAAAGACTTCTTTGGGATTGGGAAGCTCTACGAGTACCGTTGGTGGGAAACTAGATAATTGCAGTTTATTATTAGTTTTCGATTGATTTGATTGACTAACGGTTGTTGAACTTTGATTGCACCTAGTTTGTTTATGCTTGAGAATCTTCTCTTCTGATATAAGATTCACTCAAACTAGATCGAAATATCGACGGGGATCTTTAGAACTGTTTGTATATCTAAAGACACCTTGTGATAATCCATTGTTAACAGACTCCGTTCTGTGTGTGATTGATCACAAGAGATTCAAGTTGTTTGTGTGCAGGTGTTTATTGAAGATCTAAGAAGATTTGAAGACAAAGAAGATTTCTTATTTGAGTTCATAATCTTTGGTGTGCACAAAACTTGATCGGATGGGGATCCAACTATAATCGATTTATCTTTGTGATAACCTTGATTGATTAGTTGAGTAGATCGGCATCAATATAATTCTTTGTGATTAAGAGTATTGATTGCATAAGTCTATACAATTACTTTGGTAGTTGTTTAATAGATAGATCTAAGAACTTGACAAAGGAGTTTATTGGGATAAACGGAAGAGCCTTTTGTCAAACTCATATCACGTTGTTTGAAAAGAGTTGTTATCGAACAGATTTGTTGTTCCTTTACTGTTTGGAATACGAACCGAAGGAATTGTTCCAAGTGCGTGACTTATTACAAGTTAGAGGCGCAGGGATACTGAAGGAACTAGGTGAACTATAGGTTTAGTTGCTTGGTCTCAACTATACGAAGTTGGTTTAGATTTTGTATAGCGGCTTGATTCTGAGAGTATTCAATTCTGGACTAGGTCCCGGGGGTTTTCTGCATTTGCGGTTTCCTCATTAACAAAATCTTGCTGTGTCTTTTACTTTTCTATTTCCGCAATTATAATTGTTTTATTATAATTAGAAGTAAAAAAAACAAACGTTATTTCCTATTTACTTGATAGCAATCCTATTGTGTTTGGTTAAGTCCGAACCTATTATCAAGTGAACATACTTCGTTGTTGTATTGTCTCGATCTTGTATACATAGTCAATCACGCAAGTTATCTTGTTGTCGTATTGTCTCGATCTCGTATCCATAGAAGATCACACGAAGTGTGAACCGATTAGTTGTATTTTCTCGACTCAGTCCATAGACAATCACTTTCGGAGAAATGACTTATAGGCGGAAAAGTTTTAGATTGAGGTATATTTGGGTACTCGCGTCTTTTCAATTGGTATCAAAGCAGGCAAACACGAAAAGATCTAACAATTTGTGTTTGGTATGATCCAACCTATAAGAAATTGAATCTAATTGTTGATTCAGTAAACCTAACGGCAGGATTTGACTACTTCAAAAACTCGTGGTGGAAAACACGAATGAAGTATGTAATACTCTTATTCCTAATTATTTTAGGAACAAGAATTTTATTTATGTATGTCGTGGGTGACCTACATAATTCTTTTGATTCCATAGGATTGTATATCATTGTGTTTGATACTGACTGTGACAATGATACAATGCTCTATGTGACAGGTCGTATCTCGAAAATGCATAAGATTCCTCTCAGATTGTTTTATTACATGAACCATGGGTATTATGTTCTTGATAAATCTGGAAACTTAAATATATTTTTGATATCCTACCAAAGTATATATATGTACATTTTCAGATCTAAGACTGTCAATGTATCGCTATCTAGGATGCGATTTTGGAAACCTTGTAACCTTACAAGGAATGATTTTTCAGTTAATAATTCTATTAACAATGGATTGCTTCATACACCTCACAACTGTATTAATGAAGCAAGTGATCTTTTGAAATATTACAGGATTCATGATTCTAATGGTATTTTTAATAAATATCATATTATGTTCAAATTTATCTCTGCATACTCTATTAGAAAATTCTTGAGTGAATTTCAAATGATGTTATCAAATTCTGGTAATAAAAGAGTAAACAGATTTTTGGACAGAAACATAGAATCAATCCAAGATAAAGATCCAGACCATGAAAAACCGGTTTTCCAAAAGAAAGACCTAGATATAAAATCGGAATTGTCTCCCCACAAGCTTCAGTTTCCGATTTTGGTAGAATTTCCTAAAGCTAGTTATTTCCGGTTTTGATACTATTCCTCTTATAAAAGATAACCTCTTGCTATGTTCACAAACATATTGGGGAAGACTGATCGAAACCGTAACTAGGGTTTTTTATATTTTCTCAAATATGAGAAAAAGGAAATCAAGGGAAGAAAACTCTGAAACAGACAAACTGGGTTTAAACCCATTTATTCCTCCGAGAGATATTGAGAAAATCAAGTATCCTCACTTGATCAAAGACAAACATGATCGTACAAACTTCATGGATAGTACGTGCTTTGAAAGATATCAAGCTTTAAAGGGTGTAAGTTTCACTGCTGAGAAGAATTCGATCCAGATGTTTCAGAAACCAATTATGTGAAGTTTGTTCAAGACCGAATCTGGGGAAATATGTTTGGATTTGAAAAATATTCACCTGATATAGTAAGAATCTTTTATGCTAATATTCACAATATTAATCATAAAAATCTTACTTTTAGTACTTTGATTGGAAGTACTGTTCATCATGTCGACAGAAAGATGATTTCAAAAATCATCAATTACAAAGTGAAGGGGAATCATATGATTACCGGTTCTGAAATGCACGATAACATTTCAAAACTTATCACTGGTAAAACTGTTGAATGGATAAAGGGAAAGATGTCTACCAAAGATGTACCCTTCTACTTAAGGATTTTCGGTAAACTTGCTGTAGCAACTCTTTTTGCTTGTATAAGAGATTCTTCACAATGGAGTAAAGAATTTGCTGAATTTATATATTACCTTCTAGAAGACAAAAAGCAAATTGACATTTGTGGATTAATTATCAACCAAATGATTAAAATCATTGAATCTCTCAATACCACAGCATTCCATAGAAATCTTGGATATCCCTGTCTCATCACCAAGTTGTGTGAAAACGCAATGGGGAACAGCTTTGGAGATGAGAAAGATACTAAAACTATCTCTCAAGGAATTATCAAACGGATGAGTGGAACTAAAAAGTGATCTAGTATCTCATATGATCAAACCTATCGCAATGGAGATCTCATGTTCCACATTTTACGACTTGGGAGACAATTAGACTGTATTCAGAAACAGTTGGCCTTTGCCTATAAAGATGATCCGGAAACTCTTGAAGGAATCCTACTGATCAATAATGAGTTTCTAAAAGGTGAACAAGAACAAGACTCTGAAGAAGATTCTGATGAGCAAACAAATGAAGATTAATTTATCTTCAAGAAAGAAAATAGACATCAGTTTTTGATTTCTTTCAATAAATTGTAGAAAGTCTATTTTGAATAAAACTATCTATTATTTATGAATAAAATTATTAGTTTATAATTTTTTTTGTGATAGTTTTCGATTACATAGCCTGTGCTTGAATGATTTATATTATTGCTATGTATGTTTATGGGATGTTTGATTTCGGTTTTCATAACCTTATTATTCGATCTCATATTGTGTGACCCCTTATGGTTTGGGTGACTTTTTGATTTAGCGGGATTGAGTTCTAGCCCATGTTGGTAGGCTTTATCAAAGGATCATAAGGGGTTCCGATTGAAACAAATATGTGAAAAAGTCACAATATGTTGAATCATTTGGTTTAGCATAAAAGCATATGTGTTTCGGGGTTTCAACTTTTGCATCGCATTAGTTAAAACCGGTTTTCAACCTTTCTCTGGTAAAGGTTGGTCCTTGTTGTTGTTCTTTTGTCTTGCGAGAGGATGACAACACAATGGGGGAGAGTTCTATGTGAACTTGCGCTTAATGACATATCTTTCAGGGGAGAAGAAGATGCGGAACTTGAGGTAACGAATTTGTGAGTTAATCGTTTTCCTGTTTAAGAAAAGCCTAATTATTGCATATATTTATTGCTTTTGCTTAACAAAATTTTGGTACAATTGATGTTTATTCCATTATTTGTGTATGGATATGTGTGTGATTCAATTGTCTCCGGTTAAGAAAAACTATCGTTATCTTGCTTTATGGTTTGGTATCAATTGTTTCGTCTTACGAAATTTCGGTGCAATTGCGGTACTATAATGTCTATGTTTGTTTCAATTGCTTCCGGTTGAGGTAAATAATTATGCAAGTTGATTTATTTGGTTTGTATGAATTGTTTATGGCTCAACAAAAAGGTTTTCGGTATCAATTGTTTAGTCCAATTCGATTCCGGATAAGAGAAACTAAGTTAATTCTGATCTTAGTTAGACTTATCAAAGTGGAGGTTTCGGTTATTCAAGTCTAATCGAATGCCTTAACAAGAAATGCTAGTTAACTAACCTAGTACTTGTCTTGTTTAAAAGTGAAAGGTTTAAGTTATTATTTGAATAATTAGAACCTGATGAGAAAAATAAAGTTAATTCTGATCTTTATTTTGGTCTTATCGAACAAGCGATTGTATTTGTACAATCGGTTTAGCAAAAGAACTAAGGAACTTAGTCATTTTTTTATTTGCTAAACTATTAGGGAAAATTGCTTCGGGCAATTGTTTCCTTTGTAACATATCAAAACAAAATTACTTTGTAGTTTCGGTTTTGATATTGGTTGTATAAAATGGTGTATGGAACCCTCGTTCTTAACTCTTATAGGTTTTGCAAGTCTTTTATGATTTGTAAGATCCTTTCGGTTTGTCTTTTATTTGCTCGTACCTTTGTCATTTTGTGACAAAAAGGGGGAGAAATATATGGAGTAAACAAGTGTTTTGGCATCACTAAGGAAAGGACAATGGTGCTTAAACGTTATATCTAACGAAAGAGTAAAGCATAAACTAAGGGGGAGTAACATATCATATTGATACTTGTGGTTAACTTAACTTAACTACAAAGGGAATAACAAAGATGTGCGGATTGAAAATCTACCTATCTTACCTTTAGGGGGAGTATTATCTTTGTTATTATAATGTCAATAGCGGCATTTATGGATTGAATGTATACAGGTTATTGTACTGTTGAAACTTGGAATCAAGCGTATGTGTAATGAATTCTTGTAATTTTTTTATCCATATGATGTAAGAGTTTTGTCACTAAAATTGACAAAGGGGGAGATTGTTAGAGCATAGCTCGGTTGAACCCACCAAGCGTTGGTATGTCAAGTTTGGTTATCATATTTTAGTGAATCAAAACTCATTTAAAGAGTCGCTTGATTATTTACTAGAGTCAACTTCGTATAGGTTAACTAGAAAGTTACTAGGATGTGAGACTTACAAGTATTACGTGAAGACTTGAAGAATGTGAAGAAGTAAAGAACTACAACGACGACATCATCCTTCCACTTGAGGTTAGTAATATTTGACTTGAACTGTTTCATTCCTAACGTATCTTTCAAGTCGTGTATATTGAAAACATAACTGCGAAGATGTGAATGATTATACTCTAGTTAGACATAGTATTAAGGAATTACAATACGAAGTATAACGTCTATCTTTTGAACTTTGTATATAAGACATCGACATAATCGTATGAATGTTATTGTGATTATGTATGGGTATGGGTAAAGATTTCGTCCTAGGAAACAATGTTTTACATTCGTTTAAAGGAAGTACATTCATAAACTTGTTTTGTGAATCGAAAGGGAAATCACTAGGCTTATTTGTATTGTTATTCATTGCAAATCTTTGGATTACCAATATGTGTGTTTAGTATAATCGCTCATAACTTGTTTATGTATCTTGGTAAAACTATTCACAATGCCTGACTTTTGTATTGGTATGACTTTTATTAGTTAAACCGATCTTAAGTAATCACCTGAGATGGTATGATCGATTTATTGTAATTGGTATGACCAACCCTAGACATTGGGAAACCGATCCTAGTAAGAGGTGCAACCGATCAAAAGAAGGAATCGATCATTGTAAGAGGTGCAACAAGTTTTTAGTAATTGGGGAACCGATCCTATGACTTGCGCAACCGAATACAAGTTAGATACCATAAATATGTGGCAACCGATCCTAGTACCTAGTCAACAAACTTTTGGTAACTAGCGTGACTAATCTTAGTACCCACATGGAGGTAGAACCGAAACTTGTTTTGGTAGAACCATGAAACCCATGATTGGTGATTTGATAGGATAATCAATCACATAGTTCTTGGAAGTCAGATGAACCAATTCTAAACTTGTTTGGAAGTGTGGTAAATCGGTTCCAAGATTGTAAATATGAAAAAGGATTTACAAAGTAAAGATGTCGACATACTTTGAACATGTGCAGTAACTCTTACCTTTTATTGTTCAAAGATATTCCTTAATAGCTAAAGGAGAATCCCGGATCGAAATAAATTGAGAATCTTTTAATTAAGGTTTTTAGTTTTATATGCTTTTAATTTCCAGCAATTAAATGCATATCTTTAGAAAATAAAAATTAGTAATGTGCATTTACCAATTGGAGATTTTCTACTGAGATTTCGGTCAATATTTGGACAGAGAATTTCCCGGAATTATGAAAACCGTATTTGGACTTCATTGCATATCTTTGAGAATATTCGGTTTTGGAAATTCCTTGGTGTCCAAACTTCCTTGGTCTATAAATATTGAAGTTTGCATTTCAAGAAAACTAATCCTCAGAGCCAGCAAAACTACCTAGTTGTGTTGTTACTGGTGGAGCCATATATTCGGAGAGGAAAGTACCCTAATTAGGAGAAATATCTTACGACCGCTCGTTTTAAAGACTTCTTTGGGATTGGGAAGCTCTGCGAGTACCGTTGGTGGGAAACTAGATAATTGCAGTTTATTATTAGTTTTCGATTGATTTGATTGACTAACGGTTGTTGAACTTTGATTGCACCTAGTTATTTATGCTTGAGAATCTTCTCTTCTGATATAAGATTCACTCAAACTAGATCGAAATATCGACGGGGATCTTTAGAACTGTTTGTAGATCTAAAGAAGTCTTGTGATAATCCATTGTTAACAGACTCCGTTCTGTGTGTGATTGATCACAAGAGATTCAAGTTGTTTGTGTGCAGGTGTTTATTGAAGATCTAAGAAGATTTGAAGACAAAGAAGATTTCTTATTTGAGTTCATAATCTTTGGTGTGCACAAAACTTGATCGGATGGGGATCCAACTATAATCGATTTATCTTTGTGATAACCTTGATTGATTAGTTGAGTAGATCGGCATCAATATAATTCTTTGTGATTAAGAGTATTGATTGCATAAGTCTATACAATTACTTTGGTAGTTGTTTAATAGATAGATCTAAGTACCTGACAAAGGAGTTTATTGGGATAAATGGAAGAGCCTTTTGTCAAACTCATATCACGTTGTTTGATAAGAGTTGTTACCGAACAGATTTGTTATTCCTTTACTGTTTGGAATACGAACCGAAAGAATTATTCCAAGTGCGTGACTTATTACAAGTTGGAGGCGCAGGGATACTGAAGGAACTAGGTGAACTATGTTTAGTTGCTTGGTCTCAACTATACGAAGTTGGTTTAGATTTTGTATAGCGGATTAATTCTTAGAGTGTTCAATTCTGGACTAGGTCCTGGGGTTTTTCTGCATTTGCGGTTTCCTCGTTAACAAAATCTTGCCGTGTCTTTTACTTTTCTATTTCCGCAATTATAATTGTTTTATTATAATTAGAAGTAAAATACACAAACGTTATTTCCTATTTACTTGATAGCAATCCTATTGTGTTTGGTTAAGTCCGAACCTATTATCAAGTAAACATACGTATTGTCTCGATCTTGTATCCATAGTCAATCACGCAAGTTATCTTGTTGTCGTATTGTCTCGATCTCGTATCCATAGACGATCACACGAAGTATGAACCGATTAGTTGTATTATCTCGACTCAGTCCATAGACAATCACTTTCGGAGAAAGGACTTATAGGTGGAAAAGTTTTAGATTGAGGTATATTTGGGTACCCTCGTCTTTTCACAAGTTATTTCTCTTATTCAACCGGGCTCGCAAATTCCTATTTGTTTGATTGCAGATTGAATTGAGAAATTGAGATATAACTCTTTGATATACTTTTCTAAAGATTAAGTCTGACTATCTAGTTAATTCTCTTGAAAGTATATTGGTGTTAGTCCATTCAGATTGCCGAACGAAATATTAGGTGTTGTTGTTAGACCCCCACTTTTTCAAATTTCTTTGTGTCTGAGTAAATCACTCTTCTAGACCTGGGAAGAATGTATCAACGAAACAATGAGCATCCAAATGATTATGTCAAGAGATTCAAAATTCAAGCATTGGATTGTCACGATCCAAATGTGACTGAACAACTACTGGTGGAATTGTGCATCAATGGTATGGTACCTGTCTATCGTGCTTTACTAGAGAACCTGCGTTTCCATACATTTTCTGAACTCCATGAAGCTGCTAAGCGCTCGGCTACAACAACACCTGCCTTGCTGGAAAAACCCAGGCCCGCTAGGAATGAAAATGCACGTGAGACTCGAGGAAGTAGACGTCTCATCAACAAACTATACAATACTCAACCCTCTGTAAGTGTGGTGGGTGAAGGAGGAAAAAGAAAAGCTCCAGCTACGGAACAATAACCCAAACGTGCGACACCAGCACAACAGACAACTCAACCCCAGAAAGCTGCGACTAAGGCTCCCGCACAGCAGCAAGAAACGGGAGAGGCCACTCCTGACTTCCCATTTCCAATCGAAGAAGTAATTGAACTCTTGGAGGAATGGATTCAAGCTGATGCTATTATACCTCCTATCATGCGTACACCAACTGAGAAAGAAATGGAAGATCCCAAATACTGTCGTTACCATAGATTCGTCAATCACCCAACCAGTGACTGCAACAAATTAAAGCGCATTTTCAAGAGAGTGTGGATGCATGAGAACTCCAACTAGGCACTGAGGGAGTTCACAAAGATCCTCTTCCTGTTAGAAGTTGTATGCTTTCTGGGGACTCCATCCACAAAAATGTGTAGTCTATGATGGAGCATATATGTGAGATTCTCTATTTCTCCAAGGCGCAACGTCAAGACATATTCGCAGCTCTCAATCGTGTCGTGTCAAGAAAACGATTGTTTCCAGTTAGAGAAGCTGCTCCTGAACCTTAATCTCTCCTGGAAGATGCAACTGGTGTGTGTAACTGGGGACTCCTCACTACTGCTCACTTCAAAGGCACTGAGTTCGAGAGCATACTGATTGACGCAGCCTCTGAATTTAACATTATCACCATTGAGACTCTAAAAGCTGCAGGAATTTCAAAGCAAGAAGCTGTTCATTTCCCAACTGCGATCAAAAACTTAGAAGGAGAGTCCAAATATGTTTACGGGTACATTAATCTCTAAATCAAGGTAGGAGATGCCCTGACATACGCCAAATTTTATTTTGTTAAGGAATGCCCAAATTATGATATGGTCCTGGGGAGCTCATGGATACATAACAACAAAGCGAAGCTAGGAGTATGTCCTTTGCCAGTGTTTGTTCCTAAGAAGATGTCCAATAAGCCATCCAACCCTGAAGATTACTCGCTGCTGTATCAATAACTCACAAATGTGACACAACTTCCTAGAGAGAGTGGAGCAGCATTTGTCCGCAGGTTCTGTACATAAGTAAGTCTTATTGAACAACCTTTTTTTTACAACCAGTCACTCCTCACCCCGTCAAGATCTGGGGACTCTATCCAATTATCAACCCATCCGTCACCAGGCGATGTAAATGGGATGCCGGTCCTTTCCAATACTTTATCAAGTGTCTAGAAATAGTCTCGCTTAAAGATAAGAAGTCTAGATGCCAGGGAGCAGTACAAGACCTGAATCATTTTCAGGTCGGGGATATGGTATTAAAGATTACTTCGAATGCTCAACCTGCTCCACCAAGTCTCCCGGGAGATGAGAAGGAACCCCTCCTGGTTACAGAAGTCATTTTGGGAGGATACTGCAAGCTCATCGGTACTGACAAGATGAAAGGAGTAGTAATACACTCCAGGTGGCTCAAACCTTTCAATACCTAGGATGTCATGTCGCCTTTTCCTCTAACATTTCCTCTAGCATTTCCCTTTTCATGCAATATTTGTAATTCCTCCAAAATGATTACACTGGCTTGCATTCATAGTTAGGATTTCAGTTTATCAGTTAATCGAAGCATCATTTCCTTTCTGAAAATTGTTCATGAATCATTTCAAAACAAAATCTCAAATAAACTCAAAATCCTCACAAAACAATTGCCTATCAGTTCAAAACCAAATCAAACCACAGGAACGTCTCATCTTTCCAAAACACCCAAGGAGAAAATGTTCTAAGTAGAAAATACAAGCATTCAAGAGGAATCATCAAGTAGAATCTCATCCTTCTCAGGGAATACTCTCCTATCTCTTGAAGAACACCTTCCTTTAACTCCAGTTCCTAAGTCAGCTTCCCAACTGCTTCGCTTTGCCTGGTAATACCTCACATCTCATCCACTAGAGATAGAGCTTCCTCCATGCGCTTTGCTATACTGGATTTCTTGGTCGTGGCAATCCACCATTGGGAACCTTCACTTCCACGGTCATGATACTGATACCTTCATCTTCCTGGAAGGCGCAGTCACATCCTCAACATCATCCCAAATAATGAATGCTTCCTTCGTTGTCATTGGATCTTGAATCTGTTCGGTTTTCATCGTCGTCCTATGGAAGCGACTCTGTATCACCAGATTTCCTGGAGGTATCTTGAATGCGTCGTCATCTCGGCTACCTGCAGCTAGCGCGAGTCCAACAAAGGCATTGGAAAAAGTTGAGTAAGATTAGTTCAAAGTTACCCAGATAATTCATCCAGTCAAACGGAGCAAAACATGTACATACCCATATATCCGAAGAATTGAAGGTCACTGTAGCTGCTCGGGTACCACCTGCAATCCTCTCTGACCGAACCTATTTCTCCTGGGGACTGCCTCCACCTTGTCTAGGTTTTACCTGACTTTTTTTTATCAAATATTAAACAAATCACATGAGCAACAAGAACGCGGCAACACTTGGAACGTCATTCAATACCCGACTCGGTTTTGGTACCAGAGGATACCACCCAGACTCCCACCAAACAACTTAAAGTTAAGGTCTCCCATAGTCGGAAGGGTCAAAAACGCAACTACACTCTCCCAGATTAGCCCTGACATGATCATTGCCGAACATATATCTCATCCATCCATCCCAGGAGCGCAATGGAGTTTGGAAAATTTTGAAATCCACTGAAGAGGCTGATACTCATTCTTCTGGAAATAGAACCTTATTACATGTTCCGGGGAGATCGATGGTACGACTTCTACACCCTGTGGTCCAGGAAGAAGAATCGTCACGTGATTAGGATGAGTTCTAAAAGTCGTATTGGACACTTTGAAGAAGTCATCATCTATATTTAGCATGTCATTGGAATCATTAATGCCTCCTTGCTAAGCAGCGGAAATATCTCCAGGTGACATCTTATCCAAACAAAAAATTTGCGCTCCTAGTTACTATTGGGTGGTTACATGTGCAAAACAGGAAAGAACACCTACCTTGAGTTCTCCTTGTTGCTGATCATAACTATTAGAGATTGCTTTGTTGCCGTTGATGCTCGCTCTACCGCTGCTAACAAAGAAAGTCATTCACACCGAGCTAAATTTTCAAGTTTGATCAACTACTCGTGGATATTACACTCACAACTAAGATACAACTAGGGTTTATACCTTGAAAAAGAAAAACGAAGACGCCATGAACTTACCTTGCTGCTGGTTGGCGTACACGATGATGGGTTGGTCCTGTTGTTCGTGCAAAACAGGAAAGAGCAAAAGCTCCTTTTATACCCGACGAATTTCTAAATCCGGAAAGGGCTTCTTCCTCTTGCTCGCACGTACGGGATTAGGGCAACCGGTTGAGCTCAAAGGCTTTGACCGGACATTCTCGCTTTTTTTTTCCTACCATTGATGTTCGATGAGCAAGAGCGGAAATTTGTTAGTATCCCCTGATTGATAGCTACTTCACCAGTGCGACTGCCAAGGAAGTTCAAACCAATTGATATCTCCCTGGTAACATCTATCTACTTCATCTTATTAATTTTATTTTTCGTCTCTCACCATCTAGTGCTTATCCCGCAACAATGTCACTGTTACGTGCTAAACATGGGACTTAATATTGATAGTGGTTTTTAGTTTAGGGCGAAAATTGTGAAAGTCTGTCTACCTGACTCGGCATCAGAAGTAGTAGACCTTGATATGTCTGTATTGCGCAGGGAATTTGAAGAATATATCAAAATCTAATGAGTGTCTACGTCTCTCTTCATATTGTATTGAAACTCAAGCTCCTAGATGAATTGTTCACTAGTATAGATCCTAATGAGTATTTAAGCTCCTAGATGCATTATTCACTAATGCGGGGCTGCTGCATAATAATCTCTTAGCTGAATTGTATTATTCACTAATGCCGGAGGCTGCTGAGTATCTATCCTATGCTAAGTTCCAGGCTGAACTCTTAATATTGACATGATATGAGTATCAATGTTCACTCTCAGCTGGGTAGCATGAATTTCCCGAAGTGTCAGGATTAAGGTACGCATGAAGGTACTCATCCAGGGACGCACTAGCTACGCTGCTCTCCAGGATAAAAATTAGTGATTTTGTATCAACGTGCGGAATTCACCAAAAAAAAATTGATTAATTTTGTGTCGATTCACAAAATTCAATTTTTTGACCTAATTTTGCCAATTTATAAAAATTATGTTTTTGCCCTAAAACGGAGCCTGCACGATATCTCGATCCGTATTGGTCGAGACTAAACCTAGGCAAGCTAGGAAATCGGCCCCTGGAGCTAGTAGAAATACAATTCTACCAAAAATCGGAAACTAGGAAGAAAAAGGGAAACCAGAAAGAAACGATCACGGCCGTGTGGCTTGGCCGGTGAATTTGGCAAGCCTGGCCCCTTCCCGGCGTGACCAAACAAGTTCCATGATGTTCCTGGACGGGCCCTCTATTATCCCGGCCAATCAGAACTCTCCTAACCCGCAGAATTCCTCCTGAATTCTTCCTGAGTTTTACTGTCGGGCTGTTTTCACATTATAAATGAGCTCCAAACCTAAATATTCTCTTGTTAGAAGATATGAAATTCTTTTCTGATAAGAATGGAGGGGCGGATCGTCAAAATCCGAGTTCGTATGAGAATTCTACATGAGTTTTAGTACGGGTCTCACATCTGAATTTTCTGATTACGAAATTTCACGAATTAACAAAAATTTCCACAAATCATCTCAACCATCCAGCTTGGCTAGATGATTTAATCGGCTTAGATCTCATTTGAGTCGACCAATGAGATGTCATAATGGCTACCGGTCATCCTTCTCCTATGAGGACCGGTCATCTCGTCCCCAATTTATATAGACAACTCCTGGCGGCTGACTCGCAGCAAGTCCCATTCTTATGACTTGACTTACTCGAGACATATGGGTCTCATCCAGGTAAAGCAAATTATACGAGTAGACTTTTACCTGACATCCTTAGTAATATAAATCATGCCAGTCATGACTGAGTGCTATTTTCTACCAAAATACTCGAGACATCAAACATGTCACAACTGGGGGATGTACATCAGGGTATTGGTCTGGCGGTTTACAGCGTGCGGCGTGCTACACGCCCATTAAGAGAAAGTGCCAGGAATAACGGATATGTGACAGGTAGAGGAGTAGTGCGAGTACAAACCGTCCAGTCTTCCCATAACCATAAGACACGGTTTTTCACCATTCACCCACGATCTCCACTACTTCACAACTCCCACTTCCAACGATATCAGTTTGTTCGAATATGACTTGTATAAATAGATTTTTCAATATATTTCAAGAAAAAGAACCTTTTTTTTTCTGGTTATCAACACAAGTATTCAGAAACCACCCGGAATTCATAGCTTACACTTTGCAAACAAATTCTACATTCTGATACAAGTCATAAAACTACACTTCACAGAATTCATCATTCTGATCTCAACACTTTCTTTGCTTCCCTCCCTAAGATCAACCCTTTTCCTTTATTTTGTGACCGAAGCAAGACTGGAACGGTCATTTCTTGGTTTAGGCCAGGATTGTACAGATTGATCTCTCGAATATAATGTACTCCTGTGCAGTACATTTGTTTAGGGTTTAGATTCGTATCTTACCAGGATACCCAATTTTCCATTTTATCCAGAATCAATTTTTACCCTACTACAAGAGTAAACTAACCCTAAGAGATAATACATATCTCATATTATGTCTGACTAGGTATTTAATAAATATCCATAAAATTAAACACATAATTATCTTGAGTATCACTGACTTTATCTTCACTGCACGTGCACAACTGCACAATCACTTTATCTTCTCTTCATATGCATGGTCACCTCAGTGTCTTGTACGTACCACACTCTATAACATTTCAATACGCCCCCTCAAGTTGAACACGAAAAATGTGCGAAGTGTTCAACTTGAACAATCTTTGACGAACACAAAAGATGCAATGACCATGTCTTTTGTATATAAAATTCCCCAAATGAAATATAAGATTTTCCGGAAAGATAATATTTCCATTAAACAATATATACCGGTTAAGGAGGAACAATAAATTTAGCTTTGAATGAGAAACTAAAACCGAAAAGGAGCATATCAGTCTTTGATAAACAGATCGATACAAATATAACAATCTATAAGAAAAAAAATACACCAACTTGTATAAGGATTCTTGTTGGGTCCTAATTTTTGTGAATGACTTACCAGTCAACCAAATCAAAGTTGACATTGGTACTTGGAATGAAAATGATGTAAATGCATCATTATCTTAGATCATAAAATCGTAGCTAGGATACGAGATATAAGGCAATAAAATAGATAACTTCTTGAAACAAATGCGAAGACAAGAATATGAATTTGAGAGATTTCTTAAATCTTCGGGTAAAGAAGAAAAAGAAATTTATTTTTGCAAGAAATGGCAGAATTCATCTTTGATGAACATTGATAAATATGGAAAATATTTGACAACCAAAAAATGGCAAGATATTTATAATGAAGTATTTTCCAGACCGGTAATATTAATAAGAACCAATGAATTGGTATATGGAGAGTTATGTGAGTAAACGCAAAGTATGAAATGGCATAGACGAGAATTTTCGATGAGTGTAAAATGATAAGCACCGAAGAAGATATTCTTAGATACCAGGAAATGATGTTTTTCTTGGGTAATGATAAACAAAAACAAAAACGCAAATAATTAGTCAGTAATAATGTGACGGACCGGAAAATTACGCCTGGCGCGCCTGGGCGCGCAGGCCATAACTTCCCCGATGCGCCATGATGATGCTACGATCCCGGCCTTAAAGCTAGGAAATTGCACGATCATTTGGCCTTGCAAGCATGCTTGTACAACATGATGCAGCTAAATTAGCTTCCACACAGTTCCAACTTACCCTTGTTCTGCGAAGGGTTTAAAGCCTTGAAGGTTACGGTTGATTGCACCTCACATGCATCACTCGCTTTCGAGTCTTGTCCAGGCATAAGGCATGCTTGGACTTGCACATAGGCCATTGACGGCCTAATTCCATCTCCCTTAGGCTTATGCAAGCTCCGCTAACTTGCATATCGATGTAGCTTACTTTCGAGGCCATGGCCAATGCGCCATTGGTACATGCCTGAGTCGAATGGCCTGATAGGAAGTATAAGCATCCATTGGATGGCATGCAACTTGCCTCATCAAGTCTGGCCGCAATCATCTCTTGCATCGAGCTACCGAGCTTAGATGATATGAGGGGCCAACGTGCTGGATCGGCAATGCTGCAACTCATTGCGGCTGCCTACATACGCTTCCCTACTCGAAAGGGATCAAGCACAGACCGTAGTTCATCCTCGAGGGATAGAAACTTAAGCAAACTCATTTGCAAGGTTGTGGCCTAGCAAAAATGGTAATGGCCTAGTCCGTATAGGTCGTTTCGTCAAAATGCATAAAGGTTGCGCATTATCGGGTCCGCGTCATGGCATAGTGATTCCTAAGCATCAAATGCCCTATTCGAAAGGCTACGCAACTATAAATGAGCCTTTGGCATCATTTATACTCTTCCGGCTAAGCTATGAAGCTTACTTGGTACATAGTCCGCATATCCACCTTCAACCGACTACCCCTACCTATATATGTTAACTTGCAATTTCTACAAGTTAGAATTAGGGACCAAATTGACATGCTTGCTTCACTATTCATGAGCAATGATTGCGCATGATGATTGCGCGTGATGATAGCGCGTGATGATAGCGCGTGATGATTGCGTGTAATGATTGCGAGTAATGATTGCACAATACTCGTTCTGGCTATTGCACAATGTTGGTGCAATAATCACTCGGCCAGCCCTCTCTGGCTTGATGCACTGATTGTGCAATATTGGCTCTTGGCCAATCGTCCTCACAACACAACATAAGCTTTTGAGATGAAGCTTCATCTCATGCCATGGCGTATCTTTCAGCATGCGCCATGCTAAAAATACGGGGTGTCACAGTTAAACTAATACAAAGGTCTGATAGCAAGATCATGTCGGACTAATCAATCAAAACTTCATTTAGAGAAGAAAAAAAAACCTGAGGTGTTCATTTGAAGCAAAACAAAAACCATCATTGTGATATAAGCTTAAATCATGAATATGAGAAGATACTCAGGATATTGAGAGAGAAAAATAAATTAATTTGAGAGAACAACAAAAAAAGTTGTTGTTTTTATGACAGAGATCAGATTTTATATCATTTTCTTTTAAAGAAAATTTATGGTGGTGATTATGAAAACATACCATAAATATAGGATATACTAAAGTGAAAGAAAATTACTGACATACTTTTATAAAATATGAAGCAAAATATTTCGAAAAAGAAATATTATCGGATATAATATCATATAAGTATCTTTGGATGCAAAACTATTTTGGAAAGAAAATCTATTTCCAAAATAGGATATATGAAAATCAAGCTAAACTTGACCAATTAAAAAAATCTGATTTGAAGACAAAGATTAAAGTATTTTTTGATGAAATAAGACATCTTTGATGATGTCGAAATAAAGAGATACTTGTTAATACGAGAAGTGCCCTATATAGCATCAACAAGCCAACCATAAGTGTGAGAAATTTATTTCTTACTGGTATCAACAGGTGGGATACACATCAGTTGATGTTATCTCTTGAGGCACATTATAAATTGTAGGATGCACGTCAGAATTGGCATCAACAAGTAGTGTTATCTTGTCATCAACAATATATGGCATCTCGGGATCAATTGACATCTTATCCTCAAGATCTGGCACCTCGAGATCAATTGGCATTTCATCCTTAATAAAGTCAAGAGCATCCTTATAAATGTCAGCCTCGGTCTCATCAGCAAGTTGATGACTAGGAACAGGACCAGTTTCATCAAAAGATACCAGAACAATGTCACGGGCTGATACAAGATGTCCAACTTTACTCAGAACACTGGCAAAAGCACGGCCAATTGTACTATTGATCTCCAAATCAGTAATAGGATGAGCTTGCTTGGGATCAACATGACTCTCTATATATGGCAAATGAATCAAACATAAAAGAAGACGGGAGAATTAAAGTGGTTCAGCACTAACGCCTATATCCACTTAGAAACCCCGAAGGGTGAAATGATATTGATCTTCAGCACATACTGAGATAGTTTTACATTTGCATCAGAACTCTTATTTATAAAGTAAATTAACCCTAGGAGATAATACAATATCCCATATTATGTTTGACTAGGTATTTAATAAATATCCATAAAATTAAACACATAATTATCTTGAGTATCGCTGACTTTATCTTCACTGCACGTCCACAGCTGCACAATCACTTTATCTTCTCTTCATATGCATGGTCACCTCGGTGTCTTGTGCGTACCACACTCTGAAACATTTTAATAAGGCTAACCATTAAATCACTCGCCTCTAACAATTTGACTGTTTATAAGTTTTGCTACTAAATCAGCGACACTATTTATATTTTCTATGTATATAGGAAGAAGTCCAAGAATCAAAAGAAGAATTATCAAAGTATTATTATTGATGTTACTGTTAGTCCATTTTACGGCAGTTGATTTCTCATTCATAGCATTCACCACATTTATGTTGTCCCTTTTCAGGTGTACATTTCATAAGCCTCTTTCTTTTGCCAAATAATTGCTTATATCACTGCTAATGCCTCAGCTTGCCAAGGATCTATTACTTTTACTGACATAATTTTTACAAATTTATCTTAATTCAGACATATTTGCATTATCAATATAAAATGAGTGAAGTTTATCTTTTTCATAAGAGATATATGTGGTTTCCAGGTGTGATTATTTTGACTGTTAACTTTGTTTTGAAATTGAGTATTTGTCAAAGACGGACTCCACTGCTCCATGTGTTTAAGGATATTGGAAGCTATAATCATCTCCTCAACCTGAATATTACCAAAGATTTTGAACATCTTTTTTTCCAATATACCTAAATAAGAAGCTCGCACACTGCACATCTACATTGTTAGAGCTAAAAACTGAACACAACTAATCATGGAAATTAAATTTTTGCAAAGTCATGTAAGGATGTTGGTTTAACAGTAGGTCAAATCTTTTATGTGACCTCACGATCTATAAACAAATGTTGGGAAATCAATTACTAGAAAATAGAATATAAAAAATGAAAATCTAGTTATTTTGCCCTTAATGGGAAAGCAAGAATGAAAGCAATTCCATATAAAGTAGTGGATCTTAAGTGAGAAATTTATCTTTTAGAAGGAATTCCAAACTAAAGAAATTGTTTTTAGTGGGATTTTGAGCTGAAAATTCATCTAAAATGACTTTATAAATTGTTTTAACATAAAAACAACTATTGGAAGCGTTCCTTTTCAGTTTGTCACAACCATTGAAGGTATTCTAATATCAGTTATTTCTTTGGTAATATCTTGATCAAACAAAGAGTTTATAGTTTCTAATTTCCGCGATTTGGAATCTCCATCAATGAGTTGGCTAACATATTTTGTGTTGATAAATAAGAAGTTATAAGTAAGAGGACTGCATGTGTCTTTTTGGAATCCAATTATTCTTCCAAATTGACATACTCTCTCCAATACCTTTTCCCCACATATAATGTGTTTTAACAACGCCTAATTCTTGGAAAATTCATTTCTACCCAAAATCTTTGTTCAGATACAACATCAATCAAAGGGTTATAGTTACTAAAATATTTAATTACATTGAATATTACAAATATAATTAACAACCGGATATCATGTTTGTATCATGTCCAAACTTGTTATGTAATTTAGACTAGGTTGGGTTGGACTATGGAAATCTTTGAATAATACAAATATAAATTTATCATTTAGGAAAAGCTATACAACATAAACTAAATTGTGTTCGCTCTTTTATAATATTAAAATTCTTTTGTAATCAAGTTTAAAGATAGGAAAATGTTGGCAGACCGGCCGATTATACTATATATAATATAAATTGTAAAATGGGCTAATTGAGTTTGGTGATTATAGATTTGAAGGGAGAGAGTGTACACAATAAACCTAGTATGTACCCAAATTGTACATCAACTGAACTCCAACAAGAACAAGTCTTGTAATCCATAATGCAAGACACAAATTCAACAAGAACGAGTCTTGCAGGTTCTTTACATTTGAGTTAATACTATTTAGGTCTAACAATGTACAACCAGTGATATTTCAATTATAAAGATAAAAAAATATAATGCTGAAAGCAATAACACATATACCAGAAATTTTATTAATGAGAAAACTATAAACTTGTAGAAAAATCCAGGGACCTAGTCCAGATTGAACACATACTAATTTAAGTTGTTATACCGATTATCTACTACCTAATTTCATCTTAGTTTCACCTGTAAAACTCCTAGGACAACCCCGATTCTCTTTATGAATTTCTCTTGTAAATCTTTTAGCAAAACGTTATTCTCTTTAGAAGATACTCTTGAAAATCTTCTAGTACAACGTTAATTCTCTTTGGAAGATGCTCCTCAACAATTAAGGTTTACATGTTCCGTATCCTAATTGCTTTACCCTAACAAGATCAACTCGGAACATTCAAGAGATATCTTGGTCAATCAAACCTGGAGTTTATGATAAATAATCCTTGAATGACCTTATAGCAGAGGGACCTTAGAATAAACAAGGATTGTTGTAAATTTGTAATCACATATTTACAGTTCACTTATTATCGGAAAAGATAGCTTACATGTGCTTCACGACCCCCAAGTAAAGTCTTCAAAATCTCACTCTTATTCGTGAAGAACAAAGATGTGGAAAACAACCTTATGCAACACACACAATTTCTCAAGGGATAGTATGTGTATTTACATGAAACCTCTTTTTATAGTGAATGACCAACACTAAGTTGCTTAGAATTCAAGCCACCTTGTCTAGGAAAGGAAACATCAAAAAACATGATTAATTAATATAGCATAAATCATGTTTTTGTGGTTTAGTTCGCAAACTGTCACTAAAAGTTCATGTATTGTTTCTTATTCACAAACTAAACCTTTAGCCACACTTTTTAGCTTTAGTAAATCGCTCATTACTTCTTCATTATATTTTTTGTCATAGGAATTGTTCTAAAGAGTTAACACTTTGTCTGATAGATAGAGATGTAGAATAAACATGAGAATCAAGTATTTGTTATAGAAAGGGTGAGGGTACCAAGTACACCACCAACTTTTTTGTTTGATAGGAGTATGAACATGTGTAGTACTTTTAACAATCAAAAGATGCAAAAAATTAGAAAGCACACACACACAAGAATTTTGCTAATGAGGAAAACTTCACTTGTAGAAAAACCTCGGGATCTCATCTAGCTTGAAACACCAAACTGCATTAAGCCGCTACAGACGCTAGCCTACTATCAGACTTCATATTGGAATGTAGATGAGAGTGAATTCACCCTCTAAGTAATTCAGCTGCAGTCGTGCTCCTTACGTCTCTTGAACCTCACAATGATCTACGTAATTGATTCCCTTAGTTGACGTCCTTTACATCCTAACAGTTGCTTCAACCTCAGTAAAGACGTTTGATACCAATTTTCCTCTAATATAGAAGCCTATTTGATTTCCCTTTATATCCAATAGATCAAAGCTTGGAAATCTGTTTACAATAGACAAAGCTAGCAAACCTTACAAATCCGGAACACTTACGCTCAGTTAGCTGAGAATCCTGGACTACTAACTACCTCTCAAAAATAATATTAAACCAATCAACAAAGAAGGGTTTTAAATATTTATCTTTAGGAATCACAAAGTATGGGATGAAGAGAACTTTGTAATTTATACCTTTCTCGTTCCTGAAGGAGATTGACAAAAACCTCGACAAAAAGAAAGAACAAGATCAGGATATACGAACTATCAAGGTAAAGATAATCGGACCTGGCTTTACGAATCCCTAAGTGAAGTCTTTGAGTCGTAAATCTAATTATGTTTCTCAGAGGAAACCTAGGTTAATAGAGAACGACTCTAGCATATAACTAGAACACAAAATTGTCAGGAATTAAAGTTCCCAGTTGTTTGAGTCTCTCTATTTATAGACTTTAAAGACTAAGGGTTGCTTTGATATCAAGCTATGATAACTTGAGATTCAAGCAAACACTTTCTCTGTTTAGATGAAACTTTTGTTAGGAGTTTCTACAGTCATGTGAGAAGTTTGTATTAAAATTACATATCGAAGAATGAACACTATGGTCCAGGATTCTAGAACCGTGTACAATGATAGTTTATCGCAAATATTCCATAAGAACTTATAAGCATAATCGTGTTCATTTAACGCTTAAGACTTGAATCATGATACATAAACACAAAGTAATTTAGTGATCAAAGATGTCTTAGAGGTGTTTATGAGAGTCGTAGCAATGCCAAACATATTTGTGAAAATAGTTTATGAGCATCTGCTTAATTCGTACTGGGTAGGTATTTATAGGGGTACACGTACCTATGAACCAGTTCGTGAACTCAGAGAGCCGGAGTACGTGTACTGGGTATGCGCATCCTTAAATTATTCATGAACTCAGGCCCTTGGGGTACGCGTAATGGGTATGCGGTACCTTCCCCTTTACAATTTTCAGAACCTTAGGGTATGCGTACTGGGTATGCGTACTTACCCTGTGTCCATATTTCGTTAATTGTGAAAACTTCTCTTTTCATGTTCTGAAACATTCTCAATCGCCATAGATATAAAATACCATTTCTTGGGAAATTTCCAAATGATCCATTTGAAACAAAAATAGTTCTTGAACAATAAATCATTTTTAACCAAGATTACTAAGGATCTATGAACATCCATTGCTTGAATCATATTTCGAGATGCTTAAAAAGACAAACTTGACTCGGAACTTCGTTTTTTGCAATATTAAATCTAGTAGAAGTCATAAAGCGTAGTCTCATATAGATAGAATGGTAATGTCGTGAATAAATAAAATGGTTAAGTCTTCATATATCTCTTTGTCGATGAAGTTCTCCAAATTTCTTCGTTTAATCTCCAGTCTTCAATATTCGAGGGTTATTCACTGATGTTTGATACTCAACTACTGTTCTCTAATCCTAGTCCGAGAATTGACTTTAGTATACTAGAAATCAAGATATAGTTTTGTGCTACTAACATTGACAACAAGCTTGAGATAAAAAAACTTGCGAGTTCGACCGAGCAGTGCTCTAACATTTATTAACCTTTAATGAAGTTCTCCATATATATCTTTATGAATCTTTAATCTTCAGTCTTCAAGGATACCTTTGATTTTGTATTATACTATGTAAACCTGTTCTAGTACAAATTGATTTTGGTAGACTAAATCAAGAATGAGTTTTGGCATCCAAATTTGACAAATGACTTGACATACCAACACCATTGGGTTCAACCGAGCAACACTCTAATAATCTCCACCGTTGTCATTTTTAGTGTTGAAATCAATTTACATACGGACTGTTAAAAAAATTATGCTCTAATTCCACTATGCTTCTTGATTTATTGAATCTTCAACGCCTTCGGTTATGCATGTGTTCATTCGGTACTTTTTGAAGACCCATAACATAATAACAACTTAGGAGAATACTCAAGTTAAAGTATTTTATTATGACTAATCAATCTACTCAAATTTTTAGAGCAATACTTCGGTGATATGTTCCAGCCCTTAGTCTTTACTTGTTTTTTTTTGTAAGATTTGAAGTTTACCTTCACACAAGTAATTCATTTCCTCTTAGATAAAGCTCAGTAAAGCCATATGTCTTGGTAGTTTCTACTAAATAATTCTCATTTTTTTTCTTCCATATGTTGACAAAGGTTTCGAATAGAGATTGTAATGAGATACGCCTTAAGAGATTATCAAGACTAAAGATAGCATACCCGTATTTAGATGATTCCACCAAGTTACGCAGCTTATCATCTTCACTAAGGAGAGATTTTTATAGGTATTGTTATCTCCTAAAATTCCATACCGCACTCACCACAAAGATATATCAATTAAGCACAAGTTCAAATTGAACTCTCCCCCTTTATATGTCATTCTCAAGAGATTAACAGGGAGACCTTTACAAGTAAATTTGTTGTCCATCATCATCAAAAAACTCCTCTTAAACAATTACGAACATAGGAGCTAAGAGCATAACTTTCGAGGAATAATAAGCATAAAATGGTATTCTTATTCACAAAAATATGATGACAAAGAACTAGTATCTCTATGAAATCAAGAAATGCACAAGAATAATCACTAGGATCAAGCATTGTGATCCTCTTAAGTGAGATACAAACTAGTATTAACAAGAGCATTGTGATCATATTAAATAAGATACACACTTCTATTAACAAGATTTGATTTTCCCCAGGGTATTACACCAAGAATGCTAACCATAACCGTGCGAAAAGAAATCTTTGAAATACAAGAAAGAACGTGCACAAACGCAATTGTCGTTTAGAACTGTGCACAAAATTAACACACAAAAATAACCCATTAGGCTCATGAACCATCAAACAATATTTGGAGTTCGATTATTCTCAGACACAAACTCAATTCATGAACTGTGAAAAACAGTTTATAAACAATATTGTCGCCTCGGAGCTCAAGAAATTTTTATATTTACAAGTTCACGAACTGTCCAAATCAGTTCATGTACTTAAATTATAAAAGGGTCCATGAATCACACAAAATCAGCCAGGTCATGTACTGACCAAATCAGTTTAAGTACTAGAGTATACAAGAGTGTCAAGGAACTCTCAAAATCGACCAGTTTGCAAACTGACCAAAATAGTTTGTGTAGTGAGTTAATTAGAGATTTATTCATCAAGTATATTCAATAAGTTTGTGTACTGACCAAATCAGTTTGTGAACATGAATGTAACTTGATGTCTCCCCTTTGAACATCCAATGCTTGAATTCCTGTTTCGAGATTACTCAAGTACTAGCTTGAACTCGAAACTTCTTCTTTGCAATTCAATAAATACAAAAGTCATTGACTTTGTTCGTTTCTTTTAACATGTAAATTTAACAACTTAAACAGAATTCAAGTTAGCTGGTAAACATGAATCATACTCAAGGTATATGGATCATTAGTCGTATTGGTTTGTCTATTATAAGTACTCATGGTAGATCTATTATCTGTAATTAATGGTGAATGACGTACCCATAATATATATAATTATCATGTCTTGAGATATCTACCCATAAATCGCAACCTAAGTATAAATATCAATATAATGATTAAATAGATTATTTAAGTGCATATTCTTTTTAGCTTGTTGTATAGATATTCCCATGGATGTTGTTTTTGTCTCTTGCCTAGGAATCAGATATATAGGGATAATTCTACAAAGAGCATAATAAGTGTTGATATCATATTGAATCATTACATTACGGACTCACTATTAGCAATGTGGTAACACCTTGAGTCGGATATAACTATACTGAATCTTTTCAATTTATAGGTGCACATAAGACAATTATGACAACCACTTTGAAGATTAACAGTCATAATCATTCTCATAGGAAGGTCATGTAACCTCTTGGCATGGATTTATCTATATGGACCAATGACTCAACATGAATAAGAGATGTAAATTATTGTCATCGGAAACATTGGGTATTTAACCTCAAATTGATGTTTAAACATTTAATCATGATGATATTAGGATTTCCATCAAATCACTTAGCGAAACATAAGAGCATAAAAACAAAAAGTGTCTTTGATAGCAATAGATCACGACATCAAGTATAAAATAGAATCATAGAACTTAATCAAGTTTGTAGATATACCATCATGAATCCTACGGCTTCAACAAATATTCAATATTTTACCCAACATAATATGTACGCCTTAATTCTTATGTTTCCCTCACCATTTTTCGTACTAGCGCGTTCTTGGTGAAGATTCCAAGTTGTGTTGGGGTGAATATTGTTTTATTCACCATAAGCGATTGAAACAAACTTTTCTACCTCTATGGATTTTTCACCATAGGTAAATTTTGGCTCAGTTTGTTTCTTCTTCTTGTTTCGAATTATCATGTAAGGGATCAGTTGTAAAACCCTTGAGATACATATCCATCTTTCACATGATATTTTTAGCAACCATAATTATGGAGGTCACCTTTTCTTTTGCCGTGGATTTTTCTGGGAGATCCTTTCTCTTGTCACTTAATGCTATATTGATGTTCTTTGGTATCCACTTCTCAGTGAGTTTAGGAACAATTAAAATCTTCTTCCATTATTCTCTCAAAGATTTGTAGGGAGAAAATTTGTTTGACTATTCTTTTGCAAGTAGTGTTTCTCCAATTGAGAGCATTAGATCTTGTCTTCGCCATTACAAAGTAGTTCTCCTTTCTATGATCCTGATAATTATGAAAGGACTTCATAGAGCATTTATAGGAAAAATTAGGTATATCACAACACTGATTCTTTTGCCAAAATGTTGGACGTTTATAAACCAAATAATCAAGGGGATTAGCCTTGTTATATGATCTAGGTTTGACCACTTCTTGTGATTCCCAAATAAGAACACCATGAAGTTTCTTCTTCCTTATGCGAAAATGATATCCCCTTTGCAGGTGACCTTTATTTCCACAATAATAACAAACATAAGCAATGTTCTTACCTGGATATGTGGGTGCTGGCTTTGGAGCTTGATAGATTTTCGTTAACTGGCAGTAAAGGTACTTTTTCTGTAGAAGCTTTCGCAGAGAAAAATATTTGGCCTTGAATTTTTTTACCTCTTTGCAAGTACTAAGAGAGTATATTCTCTCATAACCCAATCCTCGTGTATCACGATGATTTATACATGCTCCTTATATCGAGGTTAATTTATCTGCGCTACTGAGCTTAATTTCCTTTTAACTCATTCTTTCTTCTTCCAACCTTTTGATCTTTTCAACAACAACATCTAGATCAACCTTAAGGAGTTTTCTCTAGAGATACAGGGACTTTCTCTATCTTTAGCTGCAGCAAGTTTTTTTTCCAACTTATAAAAATCTCGACGAAGATTATCACATTTAAATTTATTTGAACTTAGGTCTTCTTCATGATCTTTAAGAATAAAACTGATAAGACGATGACCATAATCAAGACCTTCGTAGATCCTTCTCAATTTCTTATTTTCTCGACACATAGGAGTCAAAAGAGTAATGAGATCAAAATTCGTCCTCATTTTCTTTGTCAAAGGGGTCAACAACTTAACATACTCTGAGATTTCCTCATATATTTTTCTATCAAGATATGAATCACTTTTATTAGAAAGTTCATCCAACCGTTTTCCTAGACATGTTCTACGTTATCAACAATTTCTACATTGTCAACAAGATTTTGACTAGAAGACTCATTCAAGATGTTTTCATGAAGATTTTCAGACCTTGAATTTGATGTGCCATCAGAATTTCTAACTACAAAGGCGTCATTGTCTATCTTATAAGAAAGACTACATATTATTCCAAAATCGTCCTCCAAAGAGGTGCTTTTTTATTGTGAGTTTCGTTCGTTTGTGACTCTCAGTTTCATCTCAAAAAAATTATTTATCCTCGTTTACAAAGCATGCCGTTTTTAGGTTGTTTGAGTGTACAGTCTATCCGAAACCAACTAAAAACTGTGAGTTTATAGAAAATTGTTGATATGATATAAGAGTTTGACGTCAAACCAAACAAAAAAACAACCCCGAGAGTTTATGTTTGGTCATTTTTGCACACAAAAAACTTATTATTATCATATATAATACATGGGTGCTAATAGGATATTTGCCCGGAGGTAATAAAATTCATATAAGACAAGGTATTTCTAACCACTGAGTGGAACAAAAGGTGGGCTAGACTTGGCTCTAGCCCCAAAAAAAAAGTTCTTAAAATCACTTATTAGTCCTTCATTTTGTGCATATTTTATGTTTAATCCTCTAAAATTTAGTGTTTAGTCCTCTAAAAAAATAGATTTCTATAACTTAGTCCATCCAAATCAATAATTTTTTTTTGCCCCCTTAATGCTAAAAACGTGTTTGGATTCAAGAAGCAGAAGTACTATTGCTTTTTCAGAAATAGAAGTCAGAAGCAGAAGTCAGAAATAAAACTATTTTACTTCATAAAAAGTTAACTTGTTTACTTTTGGAAATCGCTTTGAAACGTTTTAACCAAACTGACTTCTTGCTTTTTGACTACTAGAAGTCAAAAAATAACTTCTGAATATGTATCCATACACCCTGTAAAACTTGGCTACGCCATTGAAATTGGTACACCAATGAACCAAAATATATAGGAACACGAGGCTATAGTCTAGACCACTTGAAACCCGTCACCACCGTGGTATTCCCACTTTTGTGTGGATTGCAAATTGCAAAGAAACCATTTTTTATTTATTTTGTGGGACCAATTGGAGCCATTCCCAGTGAAGCAGAGTCACTCATGGTGTGCCAATTCAGAATTTTCCCTCTCTCATATCTACTTGTTAGAATCCACAAAAATCAAAAAAAGAAAAAAAGAAATCAAACACTCTAGAACCTCAAAATTAGAAAAGAAAGAAACTCACACATAGTCTCAGTTAAAATTGTACAGTAAGCTATGGCTTGGACATTGATATCTCCATCTCTAAAGCTTCTCCAGCGTTCAACAATGTCTAATTACAATTACCCTGTTGTAACTAGCAACAACAACAGCAACTCTCACTTACAATTAGTAGGAAGCAAAAGAAGAGTCGAATTTCAGGTTTGTGCATCTTCTTCTGGTGATAGTAAAAACAAGGCGAAAAATGATGACACACCTGATTTCAATCCATTTGGATTTGTCACTGATAACCCTTCTAGTCGAAGCGCTATTCAACTACCTGAAATTCCCGCAGAAGATGGAAACGTCGGCCAGATGCTCTACGTAAGCTTGCTTCTCCGGTTGTGAATTTGTAACACTTAATTGTGCTTTGTTTGTTTTTTTGTAACTGGAATGACTAAACATCACTTATTGACATTGCAAATTCAGAGAATAGAAGACAAGGGAAAGGAATATGGATCTTTCATAAGATCAGGAAAACTTAAATGGTTTGTCAGAGAAACAGGTAAATTATAATTGAAATTCGGGCACTGTATTTAGCTTATGAATTATAGTTCAAGATGTTTGTTGCTTCATGTAGGATCTTCTGATGCCCGACTTGGTCCGCGCAGTACCATTGTTTTTCTCCATGGAGCTCCAACTCAATCTTATAGCTATCGAGTCGTTATGGCACAGGTTTTGCTTCATTGCTCCTCCTCCTTAGCAAATGTGTACTCATCAGCGTAAATGTGTCTGTAAAACAGTTGTTGTATTGTATTTATTAGATGGCAGATGCTGGATTTCATTGCTATGCACCAGATTGGATAGGATTTGGATTCAGTGACAAGCCCCAACCAGGATATGGGTTTAACTATACAGGTTTTGGTTATATACATTTCTTTGACTGAGTGTAAATTTTCTTTGCATAATTTGGGTGCTTTTGCTTGGTGCAGAAGAGGAGTTCCATTCTGCATTAGATAAATTGCTCGAAACGTTGGGTATCGAATCTCCATTTTTCCTAGTGGTTCAGGTTTGATAAATTTGGCGACTACCATATTAAGTATTTCCACATTGTTTAGTGCAAAATGACTGGAATCTTTGCTTAACTAATCTTCATTGCAGGGATTCCTTGTTGGTTCATATGGATTAACGTGGGCCTTGAAAAACTCGGAAAGGATTTCGAAGCTTGCGATTCTCAACAGTCCATTGATAGTTGGATCAAAAGTACCTGGATTGTTTAATCAGCTAAGGTTCTCTATACTTGACCGCACATTTGTAGAAGAATTCTTAGCTTATAACTGTTAATTTGTTTGGTTCCTTTAGAGATTTTTAATTGAATTTTGTTTCCAGGATTCCGTTGCTGGGTGAATTTACATGCCAGAATGCTATTATGGCTGAGCGTTTTATCGAAGGAGGTAGCCAGTATGTACCAAGCCCTTGCAATGTAGCACTGTTTCCTCTTTATCAAATCTTTACCATCCTAACTATCTTATTATGCTGGACTGAAGGGAAACAAATGCAAGATTTTCTTGAACAAAGTTTTGCAGAAAAATGAAAATGCTGCTATCTTAAGCAAATCTCTCGAATGTCTTAAATTCTTACTCAGTGTTTTTCGACAGATATGTATTGAAGTCAGAAAAGGCCGACGTATATCGATTACCATATTTAGCAAGCAGCGGGCCTGGATTTGGTTTGTATTCCTTAGCTAGATTCTAAAAAAAAATGCTGAAGCAGTTGACAAATACGCTTGAGTTATCAACATATTTAATCTACATGCAACTGCAGATTTTTGCTCTTGCAATGCATGTTCTTAGCCTGTTTGATGAACTTTGCAGCTTTGCTTGAAACTGCAAAAAAAATCAACTTCAAAGACACATTAGGCCGTATAGCGAGCGGGTTTTCGGCAGGAAGGTAAAACAATTGTTATCAAGAACTATGTGCAATCACAAGACTTTCATATAATCACTAGTTCCTTTCCTAGTGAGCTCTGGTTAAGTTCAACTTAGGAAAAACTCTGGTTAACCATGTATAATTTTCTTAATTTTGACTCCATCAATTTGGAAATTAGTTGGGACAAACCCATACTACTTGCTTGGGGAATGTCAGACAAGTACTTGCGTCAACCGGAAGCAGAAGAGTTTCAGAAAGGAAACCCCAGTTATGTTAAACTTAAGTTGTTAGAAGGTGCAGGGCATATGCCACAAGAGGATTGGTACTATTCTCTTCTTCCTGACATTTAACTCTATTCATCTTATCTTTATTTTTCTGGAACCGTGACAAATACCCCATTATTATGCAGGCCCGAGAAAGTTGTTGATGCTCTGAAATACTTCCTTTAAACTAGATGCACACAAATTCTTTGAACCAATTGCTGAAGTAGGAATGTACAGAATGGAATCGAGTAAACACCAAGTGTTTTCCGTCCAATAGACTACATTTGAGCCTACATGTTAGCTGTAGTAGTAGTACTTATACCAATCAATATTCAAAAGTTATTGCATCAGGATGATGGCCATTTAAGGTATATAATCTGGAGGTTGAAGAAATATAGAAAAGGAGGTTGAAGAATCAACTACTTGGTGATAGAGATCGTTTGGTGTTAGTTTGATCTGTATTTTTAGTACTCAAGCTTGAAAATATCTTGTAATGGTATAATATACTTAAGAGGGGTTGGGCTAAAGCCTGTAAGAAACACTAGTACTACACTACATTTTTCTCCATGTATGATCTTGTTGGTTGCAAGAGTCACAGACATGCTTAATGCCTTAATCGAGTCCAGTGTAAGGATGGAAAAGAAGGATTAAGAGACACTATAATTCTCAACTATCTGAACAAATAATATCACATGAAACAATCAACTAACAGAGGTGTTAACCATTGTCATTTAACGAATTACAGTTTCAGATTACTAAAGCCACCAAAACAAGCATCTTTATCTTGTCTTTTTCAATAGGTATCCACACAAGCAATTTTAATTTAGGTAAAACTATATATCACAACAAAAACAATAATATGTTGTTTCAAACATGAGATACAACCACTCATTTGTTCATTTATCCTATGCAGGAGGGCAGTGTAACACCATGGCACACAAAGGCGAGAACGACATAAATAACCACTAAAATAAGAATTATCAACGCAATCCTGCAACAACGCAAAGCACAAAAACAAATGAGTCATATTTCTTCAAAAAGTACTAGGGAGTAGTAAAAGCTCTTGCTCCATATCAAAGTCCCAATAAGAACTGCTTCACTTTCAGGACAATTTTGAACGTTTAAGTCCATGATTACTTCATGATGATTGGGGCGCAGTCGACATTAATAAGAGTCAAGTAATTCAGAAAAAGAGAGAATCCAGTAAATGAATAAATAACATATCGTGTAGGATATAAATCAAGTGGTAGTAGTGATCTAACTGGCAGATACCACCAAATTCCAAGGGTTGGTTCTAGATTCAATAGTTCCTATGGTAGGTCATATAACCAACAGATTTTGTGTTTATATAGCTTCATTTTCAACCTCTTTACCAGATTTACCAGTCTCATTAGTACTAAAGAACAATAGCCAAGCGTAGCAGGTTTACTAAGCTACAGATATAGGAAAAAAAGATCACAATGGTTAGGTATAAGTGACATACGTGAGCTTGACATTTCTCCACCACAGAGTGTTCTTGAATCGCCGGGCTTGCTTTCTGAAGCGAAATGTATTTCCTTGCATGTTAGCAGTTTTATCAACAAGTAACTCCAAGCGATCTCCCCTTTCCAGAACTTTATCAATATTATCTATCATGACGTTACGTACCTGTCAAATGGTACAAACCATCAATTATAGGACTGACATAACGATTTATTCCAGAACAAGACCGCATCTTAATAAACATCGTTGGACGTCCAACTGATATCCACCCCATTACAGCAATGTAAAACCAGCAAATTGGCTACCTCAATCAATTGGCATCTTAAGCAAATTCAAGAACCCACAACCACACAATGTATTCAAATAGGCCAACATGAATGGACATGTAAAGAAAAATCCACAATGCGTGATCATTACCTGACTCATTTCACCCTTCAATCTATTTATCCTATCAGCATTTGGATCATTAGAATAATATTCCATCTGTTGATTTAAGACCCTTGAGAACTCATCATTCATGGCATAAGCAAGAGCTGTGTGAACAGCACGACCGTAAGTCTTCGCAAACCTCCCATGAACATCTTCAAGAAATGCAAACGGGATCCTTCCTGCACACAAAATTTTGTAAAACGAATCAACATATGCAACTCCAAGAGCAAATGAAAGAGGTCTTGCTCCAGCAAGTGCAAGAGAGATAATAGGAACATATGAATTATTCCCCCCAGTCTATCAAGCCCTTAATAATTTACACAGAGGAACTTTACATCTACAAGTTGCAAAATTCAGGTTAATACGCATGGTGCACGCTCAAGTCATCACTCTGAAACTCCAGTTCATAATAAAAGTCGCGCCTTTCTACTGTTTTAAGATGATGTCCCACTGGGAAGGAATAATTCTTTGAGGTGATTTCTCTGATTCTTATACCATCACACCATTCAAATCGGAAGATTCATCTAGACAGACATTCCATTGCCCCCCACCCCCCATAAAAAAAACAGTTTCCAATCCATGTGCAAACAAAGAGCAAGAACAAAAAAGGCAAGCAGAAAATCACAGACAACTGAGCAACACAATTCAACACCACACAATAAGCACACTCATTCAACACGAGAAAAAAAAGAAGAGAGAGTAGAAAACAACTTCATGTAAAACTGAAAACCATGGCAGCAAGACTGATTAATTTACATGTTAAAGCTCTCCTCTAGCTAAGTAAATACAATATCTGAACAGTCTAAAGAATGAAACTATTCATTACCCCAAAATCCATGTCAATGAGAATCAAAATTATACTAAAATACATGTAATTCAATCAAAATTATCAAATTAACCTCTCCAATCTACACAATCCAACTAACACAAAATCTCCACACATAAAAACTCTACCTTCCAATTAATTGAGCAAATTCAACCAACACAAAATCTCCAACACATAAAAACTCTACCTTTCAATTAACTGAGCAAATTAAACATGAAAAACACAACACAAAATAAAAAAATAAATGAAAGAAAAGAGATAACATCTTACTTCCAGCAGTTTCATCAGCCATACAAAGAACAGTAAGACCATCAGTTCTTTTAACATGAAAGATATATCGATCTTGTGAGTAAGAAACATGACTATCATCATTCCCTGGTATTTTCTCCAATATTTGTCTTGCAATTGCGCTCGCATTCGTCGATGTCGTACTAAATTCAGCTAATACTACTGATCCCCTTGCTACCAATGAATACAAGATTGCCATCTTTCTCTATTTCAAATAAAAAAAATACCTTCCAGAATGATTCCAAATATTCTTTCTTTCTTCACTGAAATTGAAATTCCCTGAAATTGTTTATCTAAATCTGAATTGACTCATCGATTGATAGAAATTATTAGGGTTTCGATCTGGCTTCACCGCTGGAGGGATGGGTTTTTAGAGAAGCCTGTCCTGGCTAATTGGGGAAGAAAGGAGAAAAACAGAGTGGAATTAGAATTATGACGAGTGGAGAATTCGAAGACTTTTTCTTATTTATTTTATTTAGTAAAACTTGACACTAATATCTAACTGTAATTGAATACGTATTTATTATTTCTCTCCCTCCCGGTTCGTCACATTACGACGTGATTGTTTCGACATTATGTGACCGACCTCAAGGTGTCGACCAGTCCTGCTGCGGTACTTCCTCCAAGAATTGGAATCCAACTCAATCCCATTAGTGTTTTCCGTGCTTGCATATGTTGCATTTACATCCCGTTGAGATACCAGAAGTTGAAGTCTCCACGGAAGTCGGAAGCAAAAGAAATTTGCTTCACACAATGCCAAATTTTTAACTTTTATATAGAATCCATTATGAAATTGTGTTCTAGACTGATTTTTTTTTTTTTTTTTTTCTGTTTTTGCTTCTACAAGTCAAAAAATAACTTCTGAATTGTTAGCTTGTAGTCTTATGGTCAGGTGACACCAATACTTTTAAATTTATTACCCCTAGTCTCATTTGGAGTAATTGGGAAGATCATGTGTGAGTGATTTCCTTTGTATTTTGTAAAGGCTTTTTCTTTTTAATATATAACCTTTTATTTGGATAAAAAGAAAAGAAACTTCTGAATTGTTATCCAAACATACTATTAGATTGCGCGAAGGAAAAGAGATAGGATCCCTTCTTCTATATACCTATTGCCCAAGAGTTGACAAAACTAAGTGTGACTTCTGATATGAGTTGACAAAACTAAGTGTGATTTCTGATATGGATAGAGGGACGCAAAGGCCCGT
Source organism: Papaver atlanticum (assembly GCA_023531105.1). Lineage (NCBI taxonomy): Eukaryota > Viridiplantae > Streptophyta > Magnoliopsida > Ranunculales > Papaveraceae > Papaver > Papaver atlanticum. Next base: position 513,788 of record JAJJMB010013400.1, on the reverse strand, counting down.
GGTAGCGACGGAGCCAGGACACTTCAGTTGTGAGCCCAATTATTTTTTTCCTTGCATGTAATAAAAAGGGAGAGAAATTATAAAGAAAATTTGAAATGTGTACACAAGCATGGCCCATCGGTTTCAGCATATATACCATGCTACAAGTCATATATATTTTAAAAAAAACTAAACTTATTTTAACTAAAAATCAAAATCAAGTGGGGTTTATCTCACTTGCACGCTCTCCCTCCGTATGACCTCTTACAGCATGAAAGTTAAACGAAGACCTCTTGGCTCTTGTAAAAAGACCGACAAGTTGATTACCAGTTATAATTTTTTGATGATTTTCAATTCGTTAATAGGAAACTATATATATATATACAAAGAATATATTAACTAACCTTCTACATATTGGGAAAAGTAACAACTGTCTCAACATTGTTCCAACATAATACATCCGTAATCCTATCAACTTAACCAATACTGTAATTCAAATGCCTTTAGGGTTCCACAACTAAAATGAGTTTTTTTTTATTAGGTGGGTTGAGAGAAATTATGCAAGCCTAAAGATCATGGGCGCTTAGCCATAAGAAATCTAAGATTCATTAATAAAGCTCTATTAGCAAAATGAAATTGAAGATACTCTAGGAAAAAGCAGGTATTGTGGATGAAGATGATATTTGCCTCAAGACCATAAATTTCCTTTTGGCAAAGGATTCTGGAAAGGTAATCATAAGGAGAAATGTCTATTGGAAAAATCATCTACCATTAAGATTGCAAGTGGAGAAGCAGTAAACTTTTGGTTTGATAAATGAGTCTTTCCAAACCATTATATTCATCCAAAGGTATTCAAATTGGTTGTTAAGAAGTATGCTAAAGTTGCTCACTTAATTGAGCGAGGGATGTGGAAGATCACCCTATCAAGGAAACCTAATAAGAAGGAAGTACAAGAGTTTTTTTGGCTTATTCAACATTTTTCGAGACATACCATATTGATAAGGATGTCTCGCTTAATTTCTGCAATGCTTCAATCTACAGTACAAATGAGGATACCACTGGCTACTGCACCAACAAGATTTTACAGGTAACTTTCCGCGCAGGTGTATAAGGGTAAAAGATGTACCGCAGAAAGTGGAAGTGTTCGTCCATTCAGTTATGCACAATGTGATACCCACATTGGACAATCTGTTAAAAGGATAATGTGAAATAGTTAAAATTAACTGTTATCTGCGCTATGTGAGTGAGAAGAATGGATACCAAGTCCCGTTGCATTGTGTTTTTGCACAAAAAGTGTGGGTTCAATACTAATATTTGAGATTTCATGGACTCATAAACCAACAACGAAGGAGAAGTTGTAGGTATATATTATCTGACAATTAAATAGGAGAAACTGAAGATGAAAATCTGTCATATGCTTCCTTTTGGGATCAACTGGATTATTTGGTAGGAGAGAACAGTAGACTAATGTTTTTTCTAGGTCGGGACTGAGACACTGGTACAACGTTGTCTCGGGGAGATTTCGGTTATAAATCTCGGTGAATTTCCGGTTTTCAATTTTATACCTATAATATGTATATATAACATTTTTCTATACTTGTTAAGTTATGTATAGATATGTTCAATTTTAAGTAGGGATATTTATCCAATTTCCCCTTTATTAAAGTGGATCAAATATTTCAATATTTCATATAAAGGGAAATTCTATTAATTTCTTTGTTTTGTCTTTTGCCAGCGTTTTAACTTGCTGGACATACCAATGTTTTATGATGCCAGCTTCTCCTCGTATAGTGCGGTGCCCGTATATTTACATCTTGTTCTTCTCAAAAGTTATATAGCTAGGGTACTCCAACCACGTTCAATATCAAGAACTTCATGTTTTGTTTCAACTTTAAGCCTAAATATGTGCGGAGAATACATGGAATCATATACCTCACTAACTCTATAGAGACATAGACAGATGCACGAAGTCCGAACTTAACGGAATCATGTTATGATAGTTCTAGTAAAATCTTTACCTTTTCAACCAAAATACAATCATACAACAATGTCTAACTGCGAAATTAGCTAGTCAAACTGCAATTTGATCAAACCCTTGTACTAAGATCTGATCTCGCCATTAAGTTTCCTAAAAAGGTTTTCGAAGACGATGGTACATTGAGAAATCAAACAAGGATGAGGTTTGTAAAATAAGAAAAATGGATAATATGTTTTTGATTTATTGATTATTGCAGCGATTGATATATTTGACTAAATCTAAGTTAGATATGTGTGAGCAGGAAAGACCAAGTTCACTGAGCGTTTTTCTCGGTCTCAGAGATTCTCGGCCGAGACAAATGATTTTTTCGACAGAATATCGTCTCGACGAGATTTATCATACCGTCTATTCTACATCCGAAAACGAGAATTTCGCGATAATCTCGGCCGAGATTGACTACACGGGTGGAGACAATGATGCTATCATCAATGAGGTCAGACGTCTGATTTTTCATTGAGGCTCTAGCTCAAACTGGTTTAGTTCAATCCCTTTCGGGAAATTTATCACTAACTGAGAATATATGATACTTTTAATTAGGAGTTGGGTATGGTAGCCAAATTTTCTGCCGCTGAGTTGTATTTTGTGTTGATGTATTGGCATGTCGCCTGAAAGATTTTCTATGCATGCAACCCGTGAGAATGGTGACAATCAAAAGTTTTTTCTCTTCTAATAGGATTTAACCTTTCTCACTTTAAAAAAAAAAAGGCAAAAAAAAAACTCTAATGCCTATAGACAAAAACTGCACGCATTCACATTCATTATCCATACAAATTAAAGTCTAATAAACTTTAAAAAGACAACAAACTATAATTAAGTAACATTCGTGGGGGAAATGACACGACAATTATCTTTCATTTCTCCGGTACACTTTGTAACTCCTTGATTTAATAAATCTTTTCTTTCTGAGCAAAAGAAAACAACTAACTAGGTTATCTGCTAATATCAACACGTAAGTTAGATCTAATTTTTAATGGGTATGATTATTAATATCAAATTCTATTCTTACAGAGGTTAGTCAATTGAGATTTGTAGCGATATCAGGAGATTTCTTATGAAAAAGATTTTAAGAACCCTAGGGAATTCTATACATTTTCGGAGAGTGATTTTTAAGAAATCTCAGTGATGCATAGAGACAAAACTTATTGAAATTTCATCTTATGTGCATTAATTTATATTATTATTTTATAAAAACTAATGCACAAAAATTGATTTACAATATACAAATGTGCAATTAATTAAGTGATAAAATGCAAGTCTATGTAAGCCTAACATAAATTATAATTTTTTTTCTTCTTTTTTTGAGATTCTTGATTCGGCACAGCCGGCCCCACTCTCCTAACCAAACTCAGTCAGCTAGACCAGCCCCGTTGCTGATCCAGTGTCCATCCCAACAACATGATTCCCATCTCTCTCAGAGATGGAAAAAGTAGAGAATCCAACCCTCCCTATTGGGAATTGATCCTTACCTCTCGCCCTCACTATGGACGAAAAAGGGTGTGTTATCCGTTGTACTAGATAGTGAAACACAAAATTTTAGTTATTCTGTTAACTACAGATTAAACCAAACTGAACATAAACACGAGGGCTTGGATATTTTTTAAAAAAAAATTGGGTTTAAAAAGTTTAAATCTCAAAGAGGTCTACTACCTACAAGCCCAAGTAGCTAGGAAAAGAAAGTGAAAAATCCCCCATCCCGATGCTGACGAGTTTCGACCTCAGATCGCTGGTATCATCACCCAACAACTTTACCATTGTACCACAATGACATAAACACGAGGGCTTGGAATTTATCATAAATCTTATACGTTTCGGAATATAAACTTAGATCATCTCCAATGGTGTATGGATTCATATCCAATGTGGAAGCCTAAAAAACAGGTATTTTGTTGATATGAAATACAAACAAATGTTTGTTTTGATAAGCATCTCCAGTGGTAGTTGTATCAAGATTTAGTTTAATACAAGTGTCATTCAATTGTTAAAAAATCTAAAAAAATAAAGTTGAAATAGTCTAAAAAGGAAAGTAATTGATGACGTGGGTTTGGAGAAGAGTATCTAAAAATACATACTCTCATCGAAACTCAAGTTGCCAAATCAGATACAATTTTAACCATACAACAACCACCGAAGATGTTTTTTTAAATATGAGTCTCTAAAATCCTAGGTGTCATCAATATAAATACTCATCTCCAATGGAGTATGAGTATTTATCATATATGGAGACCTAAAAAAAGGTATTTAATAATATATAATTCAAATACAAATCTTGTTTTGATAAAGCATCTCCAGTGGTAGTTGTATTCATATCTATTTTGATATACTTGTCACTTATTTATAGAAAAAATAATTCACAAAATCTAAAAAATTAATTAAAATAATAACAAATTGATGACGTGGATATGGATGGGAGTCTCCAAAAACCCATACTCTCCTCGAAACTCAAACTTCCACGTCATATTAAATTTTGATTATCCAACCACCACTGAAGAGATTTTTTTTGTTGAGAGTTTCTAAAATCCTAGGTGGCATCAATATTTTTTAAAACTCATCCTCCATTAGAGATGCTCTTAGTTTTCTTTTTATTTTTTCCAAACCTTTTTATGGTACATTCTAGCATAAAAATATCTGCAAATCCCCACTGATTTCAAAATCTATAGAAAATGATAAAGACTTCTGGAATTTGGAAAGTCTCTATTCGATAAAACACTCAGATGTTTGCTGGGATTTGGTACCTGTAGTATTTGGCTGTCTTTATCAAAATGGACTGTAAAGTGTAAACTCGTAATATGATAGCAATGATCAATAATTTCAGATGTGGCTCCACATAATTGCCTTTGCCGGTTTTCTTCTTTGGATAACCAATAATTTCATGAGGTAAGCATATGGATAATTGATAATTCTGTTTAGAATGAATGTCTAGATTTGTACAACCTTTCGAGACACAAACCATGGCCTACAAATTTTTACAAGAAAAGCATGGCAACGGAGTTATAAGTATGAACCATTTTCTTGCATGTGTACGCGGCAGCGTGATAATTAAATGCTTTCTAAAATTGAACCCTTACAAAAGGTGGTGTAATGATCTGCCAAATGTTCCGAGCAGACGATTTGAGAATATTTGCCAGGTCGATATGGTTCTCCTTGAAGAAAGATGGCCTAAAAAGAAGAAAAAGAAAAAGATTTATGGGGTGAGAGAGGCTCGAACTCTCGACCTCAGGATTACTCGTATAGCTATGAGACCTACGCGCTAGCCAACTGCGCCACCACCCCATGTTTGTTTACCCACGAATGTAAAGATCCTGCCGACTTTTACTGAATGATAAACATAAGAAGAAAAAGCATCCAATATGCCCATCAAAACCCAAAGATTTATACTTCTCTCTCTTTCTCCCTCTCTAGAACCAGACGATTTCCGGTGAGGGTACAACTTTCTCCGGCAAGTGTGTACTGCTCAGATTTGCTCCTCTTGGAGTAGATCTGGGCAGGTTTTAGCGTTTATTTATAGTTTTTCATAGATTAGCAGAGTAGGGTTAGGTTTTAGTTAAGTTTTAGTGTTATCCGGCGATGGTTTCTTCCTGCCGTCAGGCAGTTTGGCTGCGTCTTCATGGCGTTTCTCTGTGCGTTTTCATAACGTTTCTTCCTAGCTTTAATAGCTATTCTTCTGTGGTTATTTGGTGGTTAAAGTACTCCGACGACGAACTCCAGTCACCGGTTTCTGAAGTTCTCTGGTCAAAAATTAGGCAACACACTCTTGTCTCAAAAAGAGTATCTCTTTTCAAAGAAGACTCTATCAAATGGTCAGACTATATCTAGAAGACCATCTCCTTCCGATTTAATCGGCTCTTGCATATTTGTAATTTGTCAAATTCCGGTATTCCTTCTCTTTCTCTTGTCGGAATACCCGGCTATGTACTTTTTACCGTATGTTCTTCATGTTCTTCAACGGGTTCTTGATGTACTTAACCTCTATGTAATCATGGCTTGCTATTAATGTTATGGAAGTTTATTAAAAAAAAAAGATTTAGGTCCACGCTCTGACTTTCACTGTGATATGTTTGATACAACTTACAAGGATGAATGACCAATCTCTCAGGAACAAAATGAGTTAGGTGAGTGATATATCATATACTAAAGTATATCTCTTCCAGTTCCAAGTATTTTTCAACCCTTAATACAAAATGCAAAATGTTCCTTTTGTAGTCCAAGACTCCGAGGAATATACTTATACAGGACCCACGTACACTCTTTTACTTTGTCCGATACCAATATCAACATTTTAGAGCAACCGCCGCGTTGTTCCCAAAGCCATATTTATCAACAAAGCGAAATGCAGTCTTGGTTGCTAAAAGCTATTTTTGTTGCCAAAATGCCATATTGTCAAATGAAGTTTCTATATTTAATTTTTTTTTTTGACAATTCTCAAATATAGCATCACGCTATTATAAAATCCGTCAAACGTGAAACGCATTTTTAAATAACGTCGAATATTAGACGCTATTTTTAATTTTGTTTCGAAACTATATCGTATTTATAAACCCGTCTGATATGGACGGTTATTAAAATTGCATTTAAGGAAACGGACTTAATAAGTGTGTTTCAACCAAGACATTACTTTAGATAACGTTCACTTCAAACTTGTTTATTAATAGTGCTACTTAAAAATGGTGTTTTATTTAAACGTAACTGAAATTTGCATCTCCTTTTCAGACGGATTTATAAAGGGAGTCCCTCATCCGACGCTTTTTTAAATCACGCCTTTTACCAAACAGTTTTATAAATCCCGTTAGCGTCATACGGGTTTATTAATAACATTTGTAGTGAAACGCTGATTTAAACTTCGTTTCAGTTTAGAAATCAATTCCCCACTGCGCCTGAAACCAAATTGTCAAAAAATAGCCAAATATGGGATAACAATTTGGTAATTTGGCAACTCATGACTGCAGTTGCTCTTATCGAGCTTTGCCGAATTGGAGCTTTGTGAATCAGAGTTCTGTGAATCAGGCGAAAATTGAGTTAACTCAGTTTCCAAAAATTACTTCCCCTCTTTTCGTGATCCCGAAACTTTTATTTTCTGTATTAAGTTTTACTAGATTTGTGCCCGTGCTACGCACCAGGATTTTTTTTTAACATGGTGTGCGTGGGGCTTCGCCCCACCCCGTGGCGATGCATTTTTGATTTGGTGTGTGCGGGGCTTCTCCCCGTCCCATGACGATGTATTTTTGATTTGGTGTGTGTGGCAGGGGCAATACATTAAATAGCTTGAGAATATGTGCAGATTTTATTTATTTGTGCAGATTTTATTTTCGCAGAAGACATGTGTGAAATATTCGGATTTTTTCCCCTTTATATATTAATTTGGAAAAATGAGTCCTAATATGGTAGGTACTCAATTTCCAAATTGAATTTCGACTTCCATAAAATTCCAAACACCGTAAATTAGGTTTTCCTTTTATAATTTTTAAACCAAGCATACGTTGCCAAGTGTCCTTACCTAAATATTGTCACCTCATGAATTCCAAATTGATTTTTTTTGTAATCTTTTTTCTATTATTTTTAAACCTATCATAAGTTGCCAAGTGTCTTCACCAAAACGCTCGTTTCACAAAACTCAAAAAAGACCTATTACGACCAATAGGAAGTGAGGGTTTCCTCACCATTCAACGTGAGAGCTTTATTTGTCTAGGCCTTTAAGTCTTTAGATTTCTTTTCCTTGTTTGATTGATCAGTTTCTTTTCAAATGATTTTTGAACGGTCTTTCAAAATATAATATTTAAATTTTTTGTAAAAGTTTGCTAAATATTGATTTATCCGTACTTTTTTTTAAAGCAAAGACCTTCAAAAAGGTTAATGGTCCCCCTCGACAAACGACATAAGCCAAATGGGAGGAACAGACCAGTACATAGTAGAACTGTTCATCTTAGCCCAAAGGGCAAGTTCATGAGCCACAGAGTTAAAGATACGTGGTTCAAAAGTAAATAAACAAGCTACAAGACTAGAAGAGAAAAACTGAATATCCTTAAAGATAGCATCCGTTCTAGAATCTCCATCAAACAGGCCAGCAGAAAATTGGTTGATCAGATTCTGAGCATCACTTTCTATAATGAGATGAGTAAGCTTTTGCTTCACAGCTTTTTTTAAGGCCGCCCAAATAGCTCTAGCTTCAGCATCTTCAGTAGACTCTACTTCAAAGACTATCGAAGCACAAAATGAGGCAGTGTTGGTGAAGTCCCTCATCACATAGCCTTCATCATTATTCCCAGAAATTTCATCATAAGCTCCATCAGTGTCGCATTTTATCCAACTTGTTGGTGGGGGCATCCATTTATCACATACTCTGACAGAGACCGTAGGAGAAACAATGGGGGTAGGTTTTCTAGTTAATAACATAGCTCTAGCTCTCATAAGGACAGCAATATGATTTTCTCTGATGTTGGAAAACCAGGTTATTTCTACTTTGCCATAGAGACCAAAGAATAGCAACAAAGAAACATTGATCATCATCAGGGAGTTTAGATACTAGGTCAACTAACCAGAATAACATCCAATCAATAAAGGATTTATTACTAAAGATCTGAGTGTTCACACAGAAAGAAGAGAGAAACCAGACACGACTAGCAAACGGACAAAGGACCAAAGCATGCAGAACCGATTCATGAGGGTCAATACATCTAGCACAATCGACTGAATTCATAGGCATTCTAGTATGTAACACAGTTCTAGCAGGTAAGGCATTTCTGGAAGCTTTCCAGGTAAAAACTTGAATTCTGTAAGGCACATTAATTTTCCAAGTGTGCTTCCAAAGAGTACTACATGGGGAAGGCCTGAGCCCTCGAAGTCCCAAGTAAGCAGATTTAGAAGTAAATCATCTATTCTTTGAAAGATCCCAAACCCTCCTATCAGGAGTGCAAATCTGGCTTAAGGGAATAGAGACAATCTTCTGAACAAAAGCATCATCAAAATTGGTGTTTAATCTATTAACATCCCAAGATCTAGTAATATGATTGATAAAATAAGAAACTTTAATATTTGGATTAGGAGGGACCAGAGGGTTGGGGACAGCAGAACCCAATGAAGGAATCCATTTGTCACACCAAGGGTCAATAATTTGACCATCTATAACAATCCAGGTGATAAAAGGTTTAATTAGTTCCTTTATGGCATGAAGGCATTTCCAGGTCCAAGAACAATTAGCAGGACACTTGGCATTTAAAAAATCAGTTATACGGAAGTATCTAGCTTTAAGAGTAGTAGCTAGCAGGCAGTCAGGGTTCTCAATAATCCTCCAAGCATTTCTAGCTAACATAGCAAGATTATAGAGTTCAGCTTCCCTGAAGCCAATACCTCCTTCATACTTAGGAGAGCAAAGAATATCTCATCCCAAAAGATGAAGTTTTTTATCTTTGGGGTCAAGGGTTTTCCCCCACCAGAATTTACATAAATGGGAATTCATTTTTCTGCAAAGGTGTTTGGGGATGAGAAAGGCACCCATCTGATACAGGGGGATAGCCTAACCAATATGTTTAATCAAAGTAGTTCTAGCAGCTTGGGAGAGAAGCTTATGAAGCCAGATGGAAATTCTAGCATCAACAGCTTGGAAAATACCCATATAGGTTTGAATTTTAGAAGCCTTAAAAGTAGTAGGAGTTCCCAAATATTTTTCTCGTAAGTCCCTGTTGCTAATATCAAGGATACTAGAGAGCTACTGCTTAAGATATTCTGGGATTTTTTTACTAAACAGAATTCCAGACTTGTCAAAATTAATTTCTTGACCAGAGGCCAAGCAGTACTTTTGAAGGTACTCTTTGATAGTCTGGAAGTCTTCAATAGTAGCCTTAGAAAAGAGTAAGGAATCATCAGCAAATAGAAGGTGTGTCATAGCAGGAGCATTTTTACACACCTTTATGCCTTCAACCAAACCTTTACTAGTAAGAACATCAATATAGGAGGACAAAGCCTAAGAGAAAATAATGTAAAGATAGGGAGACAGAGGGTCTCCTTGTCTTAAACCTCTTTCAGGTTTGATAAGACCAGTAGGACTACCATTAAGAAGAATAGAGTAAGAGACAATGGAGATGCACTGGTTAATAAGCTTAACCCAATGGTCAGAGGGACCCATTTTTTTCAAAACTTTTTCAATAAAAGACCATTCTAACTTATCATAAGCCTTAGACATGTCAAGCTTAATAGCAACAATACCAACAACTTTAGCATGATGGTTGACAGCATAAATGGCCTCATTAGCTAGAAGGATATTATCAGATATACTCCTTTTAGGAACAAAAGAACTTTGGTTTTGGGAAATGATATTATTCATAAAAGGTTTTAATCTGTTAGCTAGAGTTTTAGATAGGATCTTGTAAATAAAGTTACATAGTCCTATAGGTCTATATTGAGAAACCAACTCAGCTAGAGGGACTTTGGGGATGAGAGCTATATTGGTATGATTGAAAACTTTAGCTATATGTCCTATTCTAAAGCAAGTTTGAGTCATATCAACAACAGCTTCCCCCACAATATCCAAGTGTTTTTGATAGAAAAGACCAGCAAAACCATCAGGCCCGGGAGCCTTTTTTCCTCCCATTTGGAAAATATCATTCTTAATCTCTTCAGCAGAGAGAGGGGAGTTTAGGGAGGAGTTATCAACCTCAGAGAATTTAATAGGAAGGTCTTGAAGAATTTTATCTTGGAATTGTTGGGGGTGAGAAGAATACAGCCTCTTAAAATAATCAACAAAGGATGTGCCAATACTATGTCTATCAGTTAGGATAGTACCAGCAGCATCCTTAATCCAGCTAATAGCATTTCTTTTTCTCCTGAAGAGGGTGACCTTATGGAAATATGGTGAGTTTCTGTCACCTTTCATAAGCCAAACCTCTCTTGATTTATCTTTCCAGTAGAGTTCTTCCAAATTGTAGAGATATTCCAATCTAGCTCTGAGTCTAGAAATGGCTCTAGAATCTGTAGGAGTAGAAGTCTGGGTTTCCACTAGCTCCTCTCTAGTGGTAGATATATTAGTTTGTAAGTTTCCAAAAGAAGATTTTTTCCAATCACGTAAACCTTTTTTTGTACTAAGAAGTTTATCTTTAAGCTTATAGGCAGGGGATCCCACCACATTAACAGACCAGGAATTAGCTATAATGTCTCTACAAGTGGGATCCTCAATCCACATAGCCATGAAGTGGAAGGGCCTAGGCATACAAACATCATCATAATTAAAACCAATATGCATAGGGCAGTGATCAGAGGAGTCTCTAGGCAGGTTATTCACATAAAGTTTAGGAAATAGAGTCTCAGCAGTAGGGTTAATAAGACATCTGTCAAGTCTCTCAAGAATAAGATCAGGCCCCTGTTGCATATTAGACCAAGTAAATCTGGGGCCTGAGAAGCCAGGATCATGCAAATCAAAAGTATCACAAAAATTCCTAAGATTAAGAAAATCAGAATCATCAAGTTCTAGCCCACCATTCTTATCCTCAGTACCTAATAGAGCATTGAAATCAACTATAAAGAAAACTGGTTTATTTAGAGGTATTGGAGGTAATTGACATTAATTCTCCCAAAAAGCTTGTCTAAGACTACTATTAGGTTTTCCATATATGAAATATAAGTGACAAATTTTGGAATGAATAATGTCAGTGGATGTGACATAGATGCCCCTCAAGCTAGAGGATAGAACATTGAGTTGAATTTCCTTTTCCAGGCAAGAACAAGACCACCACTTCTTCCAATACTTGGAACATTAAAGGTACAGGGGAAGCCCATATTTCTTAGTCTTCTAGCAGCCAAATCTTTATTCATTTTAGTCTCCGACAAGAAGATAATATCAGGGTTTATGTTTCTACATAACAGGCTAAGCTCTTTATTAGCAGTCTTTTTACCCAATCCTCTAATATTCCAGCAAAGCACATTAACATTGTTGATAGGAAAAAGATTGACAGGGATTGCAACATTAATAGGATCAATAATAGGAGGGGAAGGAGTTGAGTTTACCTGAGTGGTGGAATCAGAACCACCATCGAGAGTTAAGTCACTAGAACCACAAATTTGAGTAGTCCCCTGGGTAGAACCGAGACTCAGAGAAGCAGCCGCATGAAGAGAATTATTGCGGACACCATCATTGCTTGGGGTATCATCAGCAGGTATATTATAGCTACCATAAGGGTCAACCATGGAATGGGTATTGATAGTACAATTGGAGAGCTTAATTGCAGGGAGATCTCCTAATTTGGTAATAGGGGGACAAAGTTTTGAGTAATCAGGTTCAGTGTTATCAGATTGATTTGGTATAACCACAACACTAGCTAGAATAGAGTTACTTGCTCTAGTGCGTTTCTTCAAGTCATCTATGGGATTAATCTTTCTCTTAAGATTCGATAGGGCATCATGCTCAGCAGCTGAGGAGATAACTTCTTCTCTGGTGATGAGTTATTTTGTTGGAAAAGCAGTCGTTTTGAATCTTCTGGATGAGTTGGTGGTTCGAATCGGACCCTGGTTTGAAGACTCAGGGTTAACACTAGAAGTTTCAACTGTAACATTCTGGGTAGTAACTTGCTTGAAGATAACTGGAAGGCCGTTATTAAATTGAGTTGAGCTTTGTTGGACCGACCCAATATCGAAAATCTTTAAAGCAGTTGATCGATTAACAAAATGACCCATATGGAGATTATTGACTAAACCTTTTTCAAACACATTATCAGTACTTTGAGATAAATCTTTAGCTTTTCCTTTGGTGTTGACATGATTATCCATAGTGTCAATTTGAGTTTCTAGCACTACTTCATTAGGAGACATGATAGTATCTTTGATCACAATGTGGGTGGTAGGTGGAGAGTATTGAGCCTCTGATTGTTTTGGCATCATTAGCCTTGAAATTGCTGGGAGGACATATTTTGAGCTAGAAGCAGCTGAATCTTGTAGTAGCTTCTGTTTGGATTTCCAAGATGGACAATTGACATCTTTATGATCTAATACACGACAAGAAGTGCAGAAGTACCTAGGACCTTTATGGTATTTGCATTCAATAAGAAAGGGTTTAGCTCTTCCTGAGGTGAATAGAGGGATTCCTGTTAGTAGGGCTTTCTGAACAAATACTCTAACACAAACTTTAACATTCTTCTTTAAAGGATGATTTCCATAGGGTGTTTGGGCCTCTACTAATTCCCCGAGCTTGAAAGTGAGCTTTTGGAGATCCTCAAACTCAGTGCATTCCTTTGGGATGTTACATATGATAAGCCAAAACAATTTGATGATTTGTTGGCCAGCCATTAAGGGGAACAACTTTGAGAACCATTAAATAACCACAAGCACACCAAGGTCTCTGCTCATTAACCCTGTTGAAATCATTTTCAGCCAAAAATCTGATAAGGACCTTGTTTTTCAATCCATTGAAAGTAGTGACAGAAGGTGTTTGAGCTAACAGCCATTGGTTGCAGATATAGTAACAGATAGAAGAAGTAGGGATGAGAGTTTCACAGCAAATGTATCCAACCATACACCATTTCCAGTTATTGTCATTTTCTGCTAAGACAACTGTTTTATCAATGAAAACTGGTTCTGTTAAAGATGAAGGTAAAATAAGTTTTTCTGCCATTTGGGTTGTGAGATTTTGAATTTCAAGGTTTTCAGGTGTAGTAGTATCCTGAAATGAAGAGGGTTCCATATAAATTATAAGAGTGATGGTGAAGATAGAATTGTTATCAGAGAGGGAACTTTGTTTAGGGATTAAAATATGAATATGGATACAAAAGATTCTTGTAGCAGTGCTGGGATAGTCATATGCTCCTAACATACAAAAGTGAAGATACAACCAAGAGATGTCATCTGAGGTGGACTGATCCTTAAAATGGGAAATCAGAGTGGGTTGAAAATAGTCTGAAAAGTAAATTGATGAAGAATGCTATAATTCTGTGTAAGTTTCCCAGTTTTTGTGTTTGAATAAGGAGCCCTTATCAGAGATACTAGATGGCTTGGTATCTTTTTCATGAGCAGCAGAAAGGGACGTAGGCTTTGAGATCACGTGGACCTTGTAGCAAAGGACCAGACTAACATATCCATCCAATCCACTTAAAAAAAAAATTTCTTACGTAGTGCCTATACATGAGCATGATAGATAGAAGTGTTGGTGAGTATTTAAGAGCTCTGTCTTGACTTGGTTGGTAAACCAGAAAATTATTGCACAACCCTCCAAATGTCATAAACACTGTTGGATGTGGTAAAAATAAAGGATGGTAATTATAGGAAAGATGTTTGTTGGGGTGATTATTCGGTTTACTGGTATTGAGAGAAAAAGTTTTTTTAGTATAGTATGAAATAATGTTGGCCTGAGAGGTATGAGGAATAATCCAACTGCTGATCATACCCCAATTAGCAACAGTGCCTCTCAACAGGTGTTGTTTACTCTGAATCTGCATAAAACCAAAAGTTTTAGTTAAAACCCACATAGACTCTTCAAAATTAGGTGACCTAATGATGCATCTCTTAATGGCAATCCCAAAAGAAGTTAAGGCAAATGAAGCGTCTAAAATTAGACTTTGAAAATAGAGTTTAGTAGAGTAATGATGGTATCTAAAGAGTTGCGCATGGCATATAAGTGGCGTGAATAGCCAAGCGACTTGACACTTGACCAAATGTCTTGAAAGACCATTTATGACTAATCTACCACCATTATTTAAGAGAGATAGGGAGATAAACAAATTATTATGCCAAATTAAACCAAAAATAGAAATCAGAGAAAGAGAGGTTAAAGAATAAGGAGATGGCCGATAATGCAAACAATGCCGCATGTGGAAATAACCCAGAATCTCCACCCGATTCCGATGCAATGCGACATGCAAAGAGTTCAATTGGGGCTTTAACAAGCTCAGATATGGAACGATTGATTGCTTTTCTGAATCTGGAAAAGACCAAGAAGAAAGACACAAGAAGAGAGAGAAGAATTTCAAAGGTTGAGGATTGAAAATGATGAGGAGTTTCAGTTATGGATGAGAAAGTTAGATGTTTTTAATGCACGTTGATACAGAGAGAGACTTCAGCAAAGAGGTGGATTGGATTGTTCTTGGGGGGAGACTCAAAGTGCGACTGAAAGTGATAGGGAAGATGAATAAAATAACTGTGAAGAAGAAGAAGAAGAAGAAGAGAGCAGTGATGATTCAATGAAAAGAGAAGAGAGAGCAAGAAATGTAGAGAGGAAGAAGAGGAAGAGGCAAGAGTTTGAGGAGGTGATATACAAGTGTTATCTCGCCGAGAAGAAAAAAAACCCTCGTAAGTTTGCTCGAATCATTTTAGAACCCCTAAATGTAGATTCTGACGGAGAGGAGATTCCTGGGTTAGACATCGATGGAAAGCCTGAGTTTGCCGGTGAGATGAAGGCCTGCAGTGAGATGGAAGATGAAGAGGCGGGGACCGAGGATGAGAATCTTCAGGGGCCCTATACATCTTCAGACAATGATGATGGTCAAGGAGTTTACTATGAAGAGGATGAGCTTGACTACAGCAGCAACAGTGATGGTGATTCTTGGTGATTGCCTTGTAAGTATTGTCAAATCCCTTAGAACTAGAGAACTGTGATGTTTTAATTACTGTATCTCTTGTGCATCTTCGTGAAAACTTGTGGGTATATTGATGGTACATAGTGTTGTTGAAGAAGTGCATAGATAATGGGGTTTCAATCGCAGCCATGTGGTGGTAGTTTCTTTTGTTATTTTTTGTCGTGTGAATGTTGTTGATGAAGGTCTTAGAAGAAGTCAGGTGAGTTTGGGATACAATTTGCACTGAGTACAAGCACTGGTTTTCAGCAGGGGGAGTTGCAGTTATGATGATAGCTGAATTTTTTTTTCCAGGACAATTGGTGAAGATGCAACTTTGATTTTGGGTTGTATAAAAGAAGCTGTAATAGAACTGATAACCTGTCGGATAATTAGTAGTGGTATTTTTCTCCTTTTGTCTTTCTTTTGATGTAATTAAACTAGTTGTGTTCTTCCAGTTGTTTGAATTTTCAGTAATGTAAAAATTATGGTGGTTATTGATTTGAGGGGTTTGAATTTCACTGTAAGTTGCTCTTACTAATTTGGTTTCAGTAGTAGTGAAAGGAGTACAATGGATAAACAAACATGTAATGTTCTTGATGAATGATTCAGAAATTCCAATGATTTTTGAGTAAAGATGGAACAGGATGAATGAACTGAGTACTTTAGTTTTGTTTTTCTTGAAATATTACTCCAAAATTTAAATGGTTTCTCTAATTTCTATGTAGTCTTAATTTGCTTGCAAGTATCCAAGTTGTGCAGTTGCCAATAGTGGGAACCAGTGGTCGTTGTTTCTTTAATAAACCTATTGTTATGAGTTTTGTCACAGTAGTGTTTTGTTTTATTCAACATTGGTGTTACTTTTCCTTCACTTTCCGTGGAATTTCAAAGTCGGTTGAATTGTGATTCTCCTCCGCTTGATTACAATTGTTCTCTCTAAAATCATTCATTTGGAGTTCCTTTTGAATCATCATGAATATGAGCTACATTATCTTTCAAACTCGGTGGCTCAAACAAACTAACTCGGTCAAGCAGATGAGCCGTAATTATAACAACAATATTAGGAAACTTACCCACCCTTTCAAAATTTACAATTTTAGTCATTCAATTTTTGGTGAAAAATCAGCACCAAGATATTGAGTCGCAATATCTTTGGAAACAAACTGATTCCATTTATAGTCATCCTCCTTAGATATCCCCCCAATTCCATTATTGTGTTACGTGCTTGCATAAGTTGTAATTATAACCTTGTTGGAATATCAGAAGTAAAACTCCCCACACAAGTCAGAAGCAAAATAAATTTGCTTCACAAAATGCCATTTTTTATTTATTTCTAGACTAGAGTATAAATAGTATTCCCAAACTATTTATTTATTTTTTTTTATTTTTTTTGCTTCTAGAAGTCAAAAAGTAACTCCTGAATTATTATAAAACATGCTACTAGATCGCGCGAAGGAAAATAAACTATTGCCAAAGAGTTGACAAAACTTAGTGTGATTTGTGATATAGTTAGAGGGATTCAAATACCTCTGGTAGCGACGGAGCTAGGACTTTTCAGTTGTAGGTCCAACTTTTTTTGCATGTAATAAAAAGGGCGGAGAAATTAAGTGTGTATACAAGCCTAACCCACAAGTATTATAAATTTTAACATAAACCGTGCATATTTGCAACTACAAGTCATATATATATATATTTCAAAAAGAATATAAGCTTATTTTAATTGAAATTCAAAATCAAGTAGGGTTTGTCCCACTTGCACGCTCTCCCTCCATAACTGACCTCTTGCAGCATGAAAGCTAAACGAAGACATCTTGGCTCTTGTAAAATGACCAACAAGTTGATTCATAACTTTTTTATTTTCAATTCGTTAATATAGTACACTATATGTATAAAAAAAATTAGATCCACATAACCCATCCACAATCCTATTAACTTAATCAATGCAGTAATTCAAATGTCTTTAGGATTCCATAAGTAAAACGATTCTTTTTTTTTATTAGGTGGTTTGGGAGAAATTATGCAAGCCTAAAGAGCTTGGAAGGCTAACCATCAGAAATTCAAGATTCACTGATAATGTTCTATTATAAAAATGAAACTAGAGATACTCAAGGAAAAAAACAGGCACTATGGATGAAGGTGATCTAACCAAAACCAAATCAGATGTAGGTGATATTTTCCTTAAGGACCATAAATTACCTTTAGGTAGTGGACTTTAGAAAGGTATTCATAAGGAGAAATGGCCATTGGAAAGATCATCTAGTATTAACATTGCAAATAGAGAAGCAGTAAACTTATGGTTTAATAAATGGGTCTCTCCAAACCATTATAATTGTCATACCCAAAGACATTCAAATTGGATGTTAAGAAGTATGTAAAGTTACTGACTTAATTGAGCAAAGGAGGTGGAAGATTACCCTATCAAGGCAATCTAATGATGGAAGTACAAGAGTTTTTTTTTTTTTTTTTTTTTTTTTTTGTCTTAATCAATATTCTTGGAGACACACCATA
Organism: Papaver atlanticum; assembly: GCA_023531105.1. Lineage (NCBI taxonomy): Eukaryota > Viridiplantae > Streptophyta > Magnoliopsida > Ranunculales > Papaveraceae > Papaver > Papaver atlanticum. Next base: position 495,740 of record JAJJMB010013400.1, on the reverse strand, counting down.
TTTAGAAGATGAGGATGATTCACTCAATTTTGCAATGTTTCAAGACCTCCGGCTACTGCACCATAAAGGAGGTAATCTTTCAAACATGTTGGCTCAAACAAACCAACTTGCTCAAGCATATGAGACGTAATTACAACAACAATTTAGGAAACCATAAGAATATTATTTCCCTCTGGTGACATTTTTAGCCTCTCAACAACAACAAGTTGGGTCATGGATGCTCACAAAAAAAACTAGGTAGATATTTTATCGTCCATAATGAAATCGACTAACATTGGTTCTAGTGTTGTCAAACCACTCAGAAAGGCAAATGCTACAGCTCAAGCAGTTAATGAGGCTACGAAGGAATGGTCATATAGTTTGTCGGGGAAACTTATGTCGAAAAATCCATTGAATCATGAAGAAGTCAAAGAGGAAATCAATGTACGCTGGAAGTGTTATAGAAGTTTTGAAATCATCTCAAAAGGAAAATTTATGTGTTATTTGATTTCAAAAAGAAGAAGCGTATAATGATGTTATGAAGAATAAACCATGGTCTATGACGGGAATTTATTCGTTATCCTAAAGTACAACCCAAAAAATCTCAATTTTGGACCACAAATTTACACATCATATGTGGTGTTAAATTAAGGAACCTTCAATAAATACTCTTATATGAGCAGCTTCTTGAAGACATTTGCAAGGATATTGGCAAGAGAGTCCTATAGAATGAAAAAATAAAAATACCAAGAGGACATGTCTCGGATTAGGTTTATGTTGAGGTGAATCTCAAGGATCCATTAATAAGAGGAGGATGGATCGATACGACTGCAGGGGAGAGGATCTGGATAATTTTCCACCTCGAAATGCAACCATATAAGATATATAAGGAGTGTTGGGCAGTTGATCATGTGGATGAGAATTATGGAAGAATAACACAAGAACTTAAGGTGAAAAGAATGGATGATGAGGATTACCATGAATATAATCTTACATAATAAGAGAAAAAAATTTCTTGACTACTTATATAACGGAGGTGGGTGTAGATAATAGTTTTTCTTTGATACAAGATGAAAACGTATCATGAGGTAGTCAGAATATGGAATTAGGGATTTTAAACGAATAGGAAAGAAGGAGGCACAAGAGAGCTAGAGAAGAAAATTGTTTTTCTTCCACAAATACTGAAATTTAAAATATATATATATATATATCAATACCCATAGCTACCATATGTTTCAAATGAATGATTCTATCATTGACAATGTTGATGATTGTGATAATCCTGATGATGTGCCAAGGTAAAGAAAGGAATTTCTCAGAAGCAATTGACAGCTCAGAACGGTCTCTGAAAGCTCGACTACATCGAATCAACAAGGGGTACCTGAATTTCATCACAAGGTTTTCTTCCCAAACCCAATTTCTAAACCCTAATCTTCTTAATTTTGTGCTTTTCTGTAACTTTAATTGCTCTTGTTTTGAAATTATAATTCAGTCGTCTAGTACTTTCTGTATTTTGAGCCATTATCTTAGCATGAACTTAATTTCAAACCCTAGTTTTAATTTGATCTATGTCCAATGCCTTTTCAGTAGATTTCCGAATGAATTATTATGTGTGGTTTTTATACCCCACTTTTTCAATGAGAAACAATTGGAATTTAATGAAAGAGGATCTCATGCCTTTAAACACACATTTATTTCATAATCATCTAAAATAGTATTTGCTTCATGTTTTCAATTACCTCCACAGCTGATGTTGTTACAAATTTCTCATCATAAGAATGTTAGAATGGTATACTTTCTCAAATTATAGAAGTGGCAGCTGAAACATTTGACACAACTACCAGGAGACTAGATGGAGGATCGTACTATGCTGGAAGACCTGTACTGGAAGACCATTTCGAGTACATTTTAGCTCACACATATCTGATGTACTCTTCTTGCAACTGGATACATGTTTATAGTTCTACGGTCTTTGCTTATCTTGGTATCTTTCGCTTTGTATACTATGTTAAGAGCTGGTTTATGATTGTGTGTGGAGATTCATAGAATATGCACTACTGTCTGTTGTTATACAATTTGTTACAACTGTGAGCCACTTAATGTTTATTTTAAGTGTGCTTGTTATCAGGCATAAATACAGCTAAACTTTTGCGTGAATTATAGTCTGGTTGGTGTAATTTTACTTGCTCCTGTTTATAAATAAGCTGTTGTATTGTGACAAGTTGAAAAAAACAAGTTTCCAGTCAGTATGTTTGTACCAAACCACTCACAATGATAGTTATGTCTAACTCAGAAGCATTGCTTGAAAAAATTGCGTCAACTCCTCTATTTGTATCAAACATACCTCCAATATAACTTGGACATGTTACAAAAGTACCTACTATGAGAGTATCATTCAAATACAGTTGTTACATGAAAAGCTGGTGTCACGGTTTTCTGATCATTGAAGTCCTTGACAATTTTTAGCTGGACATATACACCTAACCCTAGCCGAGATTCAACAAAACCCAAACACGGCGGATGGCTGTCTTGGTCACAAGATGTGTCTAATGAACCCAACCCCTTGGACACATAACCAAATCAAAGTAGCTTAATCAGATTCCTTTCTGTCACGATTTAATAGGCGTGTCTAAAGCCAACCTTTAAACTTGCCACGTACATAATTGTTTAATGTGGCCATATTCTCACCTATGGCTACAGGTGATGGGTTTAGACTTAAACCCATGACCAAAAGGTGTTTATGGTTACAGTTGACGGGTTTACGTTTAAACCCATGAACAAAATGGTGCATTATGGCTACAGGGTAACACAAAACGTGGCTATAGTGTTAGAGCATTGCTTGGTCGAACTCGCAAGCGTTGCTATCTCAAGCTTGTTTGTCAAGTTTAGTTGCCAAAACTATAAGTCTTGCTTTCTAGTCTACTTATAGCTAAGTCTCGGACTAGGATAGTAAGTGTAGTTGAGCTCTAGACCCCACGAAATTCATCATGCAAAGACGAAGAACTACTCAAGGAACTGGTGGATCTTCATCGACAAAAAGGTATGTGGAGACTTGAACTTATCTATCACTAAAAAGTCTATCTATTCTATCTTCTATCTTGAGACAAAAGTCGTATTGCTATATAGACTTCGATTATACACATTTGCTATTTCGAGCCGAGTTTATCTCGCTTGTATATTTCTCGAAATATGTGTTGGTAAGCTTTCGCTTTGGCCAAGTTCATCTTTACTCATGACGAAAGTCATGTTGATTGTTTCAATCTCTTGAAAATCGCTTTGATGAAAAATAGTGTGTGAATAACCACTATATAACATCCTCTAAGAATGTTTTAATGATTGAAATGAGAGTTTAGAATATATAACCATGAATGGATATAAACATTGTATGTGAACTCATACTTGTGTAAGTCCAAAATCCTTGAACCAAAGTATGCGTACTTTACTGGTTTAGGATGTCCGGAGCTAAGTCCGCGTACCCGTACGCGTACTGTCGGAAGTTCACATCCTGTGAATTTCTGCTGGAGTTTGTGAACTAAAAACAAGCTCAATCCGAGTACTTAAGTATGCGTACCGTTATGCGTACTTAAGTGGGTTATTTTCTAAAAACGGTTTATTCGTGAACTAAGACATTTATCGATTGTGTCTTATATACTTCTATGAGATCTAAGCAATTGAACAACTCTCTAACTAGTTCTTTTGAGTCATTTGAACTGGTTATGGTGAAGATGAATAAGGTTGATATGAAAGTGCTCATATGGCTAACCATTGGTTAACTATTGTTGAAACAACTAGGTGTACACGTTTAGGTACGGTTACTCAAACCTAAATGAAGTTACATTTCATTTGTGTATAACAAGCTAAGTTTGATCTAATGGTTGAAAGATATTAGCTTGAATCTAATTAGGTTTTCATCTAACGGTGAATATTGAATGCTTTGTTACCAAGGTAATTTAGATTGCAAACCCTGATTTGGAAGACTATATAAAGGAGAACTCTAGCAACTGGGAAACCTGATCCCCACACCTCCTGTGTGATACTAGTTGTATAAGCTAGAGTCGATTCTCCTTTAACCTTAGGTTTCTATCGAGACTCTGTAGGTTAACGACTTAAAGACTTCATTGGGATTGTGAAGCCAGACCCAACTATTTTCTCTGTAGTTGCGTGATCTGATCTTGTTGTTTCTATCGTATCTGAGTACAATCGTAAGACTGGCTTGAGATTAATTTCTACGATAGGCAAGATAGAAAAGTAGTCACAAACACCTTCGTCTCATCGTTTGTGATTCCACAATTTTTTTTTCCGCTAGTCGATTAAGATTATTGTGAGGTGATTGACAATTCTAGGCTGTTCTTCGGGAATATAAGTACGGGTTATCGATTGGTTCCTGTTCACCTTGATTTATCAAAAGACAAAACAAAACTCGTAGGTATTTCTGTGGGAGACAGATTTATCTATTCTTGTAGACTTTTCTGTGTGATACAGATTTTTTTTATTAAAGTCTTCGACTTTGGGTCGTAGCAACTCTTAGTTGTGGGTGAGATCAGCTAAGGGAATCAAGTGCGTAGTATCCTGCTTGGATCAGAGACGTAAGGAGCGCAACTGTAGCTTGGATCAGTGTGAGATTGATTGGGGTTCAACTACAGTCCAGACCGAAATTAGTTTGTAGTAGGCTAGTGTCTGTAGCGGCTTAATACAATTTGTGTTCAATCTGGACTAGGTCCTGGGGTTTTTCTGCATTTGCGGTTTCCTCGTTAACAAAACATCTGGTGTCTGTGTTATTTCTTTTCCGCATTATATTTTGTTATATAGTTGAAATATCACAGGTTGTGCGTTGTATCGATCAATTGGTAAATCCAACCTTTGGTTGTTGATTGAAATTGATTGATCCTTGAACATTGGTCTTTGGTACCGTTCAAGTTATTTCTCTTGTATTCAATCAGACTCGCAGATTTCTATTTGTTTGAGTTGGGATTGAATCGAGAAATTGAGATATAACTCTTTGAAATACTTTTTATTAAGATTGAGTCTAACTTCCTAGTTGATTCTCTTAAAAGTATATTGGAGTTAGTCCATACAGATTGCTAAGCGAAATATTGGGTGAGGTTGTTAGACCCCCGCATTTTCATATAGTTATACCTATGACCAATAGCCACACAAATAACCCGAAACGTGGCTAGGCTATAAACCAATAAACGTGGCCTATGTGAAGGTTTGTAATAGTGCCCAAAATGAATAATTCCATTAAGGTGCAGATTGCTAATACCTTAGGAATCAAGAGATTAGCCCTTCAAGAAAATATCTAGGGAAACCCCTTCTCATTCAGAAAAAAAAGGATAAAGACTTTTGGTCATTCAGAGGGTAAATTTCATGATAGGTTATCATCTTGGAAAAGCAATCATTTAAGCCAACCTGCTAGGACTGCTTTGACTCAAGTTGTGCTTCGGTCTTTGGCCTCTCATCACCTAGCAGTTTTTCCTTTGCCGAAAAACCTCACAGATAGGTTTGATAGTTTCCAGCGAATTTTTTTCCAAAACAAAAAGCAAAAGGAAAAAGGTATTAGTCTAAAGGGTTGAGATGGTATTGCGATGTCGAAATTCCTAGGGGGATTGAATATCAAGAAAACAACTGATTTGAATAATGCTTTGCTTGTTAAGTTAACATGGAGAATGTTAACTGATTCTGATTCTTTGTTTGCTAGGATCTTAAAGCATAAATATTTCCCAAATAATAATCCTCTTCATACTGCCACTAAACATAAGTCATGGGTTTGGAAAGGGATATACACAGGCTTAGAGATAATTAAAGAGCATTACTGGCTTTACTGCTGGGAGGTCGGAGATAGTAGTAGAATCTCTATATGGGATGATAGGTGGATCCCTGGTAGGTCTGACTTCGTATCTTTGAGGTTTAGGTTTATGGCTCTTAGAACTGTATATCAACTCATTATACATGAAATTTGTACTTGGAATTTGGATTTGTTGAATGTGTTGTTTGATAATGATACTGTGCGAGACATTGTAAAGATCAAAATACATATTAAGGGTGAAGATACAATGAGATGAACTCCTTCTCATGGTGCTCTTTTCTCGGTTAAGACTGCATATAGAGTGATAAATAGTGCATCTTATAAACTTTCTTATGTGGCTGAACAACTACAATTTCCTTGGAGTAGATTTTGTAGGCTCCTCTTCCACCTAAAATGTTGCACTTCATGTGAAAATGTGTCCATAACTGCCTCCCTGTTGGAGACAGAATTGTTAGGCATGTAACGAGTATCAATTTTATGTGTCCTCTTTGTAATTCTGAAATTGAAACTATGGATCATTTATTAATCAACTGCCACAAAAGAAAACAGGTGTGGAATGCAGTAGACTCTAACATTGCAAGAATTATTGGTAGGCAGTCACTCAAGAGATGGATTGATAGTTGGTTTACGGGTAAAACGATACAAGAAAGTATGATTATTACAACATGGTATACTATATGGAATATCTGGAGAGCTAGATGTTCTTTGGTGTTTGATAACTTACAGGTGCAAGAAGATGTCGTTAAAATCGTGAAAAAAGAGACGATGGAATGAAATGAAATGAACACCTAAGAAAACAAGGGGCTGCTAGGTTAAATGCTAATGCATCTAGAGTGACAATTATCTGGAAACCACCTAACTATGATTTTATGAAAATTAACTTTGACGCAGGTTTTTATAAGGAGAATAACACTATGGGCCCATGTCTAATTCTTTTTGATGGTGCAGGTGCCTTCCATGGAGCTTGGTGCATACCGGGATTAGCAGAGGACAAGGAACAAGGTGAGGCCATAGCTGCTTTGGAAACTGTCAAATGGGTGAAAACAAATAATTGAGCCGACCGAGCGAAGCGATGGAGGATCTTTATAGGGATAAATATCGTTTGGTCCTGTTTTAGGTGGTCCCAAGTCAGTTTGGTCCTTTGGGAAATCACCTTTTCCATTTGGTCCATAATTATTCAAAAATATTAAATGGACCAAAGTACCCTTTTGTGTTAATTCCTACTTATTTTTTGTAGCAGTTCATTCTGTATGATGAACTCCGGGGTTCATTCCTTCAAATGAACACCTAATAAAACCTAAAAAAAATTGTTTACTTATTTTTTGTAGCAGTTCATTTTGTATGATGAACTCTGGGGTTTATTCCTTCAAATGAACACCTAATAAAACCTAAAAAATTCTGTTTACTTTTTTTTTTTTAGCAGTTCATTCTGTCTGATGAACTCTAGAGTTCATTCTTTCAAATGAACACCTAATAAAACCAAACAAAATCACATATGAAAACAGAATTCATTCTTTAAAATGAACACAACAGAAAACTTCATTATTATGAAAAAAAACAGAGTTCATTCTTTCAAATGAACACCTGATAAAACCTATATGGAAACAGAGTTCATTCTTCAAATGAACACCCGACAGAACCTATAAGAAAACAAAGTTCATTTGACAAAATGAACACATATCAAAAACTAACTAATTCAAACCTAGAATTGGGTTCATTCTTTAAGATGAATACCTACCAATTCAAGATCTAAAAACAGTGTTCATTCTTTACATGAATACACAAAAAAATCCATAAAAATCAGAGTTCATTCCTAAAAATGAACTGCAACATCATCTTCGTCGTCTTCAACAGCAACAACAGCAAAACATCATCGTCTTCAAACAACAGTAGCAAACAATAGAGACGAAAAAACAAACACAAAAACTACATCGTCTTCATCATCTTCATCGACTTCAACATCATCAATCAACAGCAGCAGAGAAGAAACCCTAAAAACTCCGTCGTTCATCATCTTCTTTCGTCGTCTTCATCGTCTTCACATCTTCATCGTCTTCAACAACAACAATCTTTATAGAATCTATAAATCAATCTTCAAAAATCAAATCACCGTCATCAGTAGCAACAGATCTTGAAAGTCTTCATCATCATCATCTTCATCTTCTGTAAATAACAACAGCAGAAAAAAAACAACAACATCATCACGAGTTCATCTTCAACAGCAAACAACACGAGTTCATCGTCGTTTTCATTAGCAGATTGAGTTCATTATCTTCAACCGCAGCAGCAGATCAAGAAACAAGGTTCATATTCAACCGCAGCAGGGAAAAGAAATTCGAGAGCAAAGAGAACCTAGATCTGAAAACAGGAAGAGAGAGAAAGTAAATATGAAAATAAGATATTTTCAGGGTTTTTTTTTCCTATATATGTGGTCCTAAAAGGATATTTCTGTCACCACACAATGATAATTACATCATCCATGACGTCACCCTAGGACCAAACCATAATTTCTAAGACCAAGCTGTAAAATATATTTTGAAAATGGACCAAACAGAAAGTTGACTCAGTCAACTGGACCAAACTCTCTCTAATATATTATTTCTAGGACCTATTCGTATCTCCTAAATCTTTTTTTTTGTAAATTGTAAGTGATCAATTCACACAAAAAGATTGGATTTGGTGTCCCAAACTTTTTCAATCAACAATGAAATGTCAAAAGAGCTCCTCCGTGTTTCCATTTCTCACTAAAATAACTATAAATATGACACAAAATGAAGGGTAATCGTGTAAAATTCAAAAATGCCCTTATACATAAAAATCACTTCCTTCATTATCTTGGGAGCGAAAGTATCACTTTTTCTGAAATAGGCGAAAGTATCGTTTTTTTTTGAAACGGAACGAAAGTATCACTTTTTCTGAAACGAGGCGAAAGTATCACATTTTCTGAAACGAGGCGAAAGTATCACTTTTTCTTAAACGAGGCGACAGTATCACTTTTTCTGAAACGGGGCGAAAGTATCACTTTTTCTAAAACGAGGCGATAATATCACTTTTTCTGAAACGAGGCGAAAGTATCACTTTTTCTGAAACGGGGAGAAGGTATCACTTTTATGAAACGGGGCGAAAGTATCACTTTTTCTGAAACGGGGGAGAAGTATCACTTTTTCTGAAACAGAGCGAAAGTATCGTTTTTTACTAAAACGGGACGAAAGTATCACTTTTTCTGAAACGGTGCGAAAATATCACTTTTTCTGAAACGGTGTGAAAGTATCACTTTTTCTGAAACGGGGTTAAAGTATCACTTTTTCTGAAACAGGGCGAAAGTATCATTTTTTTCTAAAACGGTGGGAAAGTATCACTTTTTCTGAAACGAGACGAAAGTATCACTTTTTCTGAAACAGAGCGAAAGTATCGCTTTTACTAAAACGGGGCGAAAGTATCATTTTTTCTGTAACGGGGCGAAAGTATCACTTTTTCTGAAACAGGGCGCAAGTGAAACGAGGTGAAAGTATCACTTCTTCTGAAACGGGGCGAAAGTATCACTTTTTATGAAACGGGGAGAAAATATCACTTTTTCTGAAACAAGGCGAAAGTATCACTTTTTCTGAAATGGGCGAAAGTATCACTTTTTCTGAAACATGGCGAAAGTATCACTTTTTCTGAAACGGGGGAGAAGTATCACTTTTTCTGAAACGGAGCGAAAGAATCATTTTTTTCTGAAACAAGGCGAAAGTATCACTTTTTCTGAAACGGCGCGAAGGGATCACTTTTTGTGAAACGGGGCGAAAGTATCACTTTTTCTGAAACGGGGCGAAAGTATCACTTTTTCTGAAACGTGGCGAATAAATCACTTTTTTCTGAAACGGGGCGAAAATATCACTTTTTCTGAAACGGTGCGAATATATCACTTTTTCTGAAACGGGGTGAAAGTTGTTGCAGACAAACCCCATCTTCAGATTTTTCTTCGGTCGACCCTCCCACAATGGCAACGGTTGTACTAGTATACAGAAGCTACACTTAAAACTAGTATACAGAAGCTACACTTAAAAGGTGACCGTCTGAATGTAGTTTTGTCTATAATTGGTAGAGAAGCATCACTTAGGTGTAAGGCTGCACAAGAACCGGTCAGCATACCCTGTAACGGACTGGAACCGAAAAAACCATACCGGAACCGGTTTAGACGATACAGGGACTGAGACTAGATATGAGAACCGGGATAGGACTAGGTACAAGTACCGGTTCTGCAAAAATTCCCGGCATGTACCGGACCAAATTACCTGTTCAATTTTAACCATTGATTAGAACTCTAAAATTGAATCCTAACCTTACAATCCAGGTATTGTAATAACAATTATAAGATAGTTCCTCATCTTTATGGGTTCTTCTTCTCATGTTTTCTTCTTCTGGATGTTGATAATGATGTTGATAAGAGAGCGACTCCTTCAGTTTCGTTTTCTTTACCTAAACCCAGAACTTTAATTCACAATCATCTCTTCCCTCAATCAAAATCCATTCACCTCAATCACATCTTGTCTTCAATTCTATCTGAAAGTTAGCACAGAAGAATATGAAAAAAACAAAAACAAACAGAGTGTTGATTTCAAAAGGTTGCAATTTTTACTTATTTTTCCAATACTTTTCTTAGTGATTTTGGGTACTGAAGAACAGAAGAAGATCGGGTTTGAGTTTGATTGAAGAGATTTAAATCCCTGGAATTAGGGTTTCTATAACTGGAGAATTGGGATTTGTTGGTATGATGACGATGGCGAAGAAATTGAAGTAATCACAGGAATGGGTTTGCTGGTAGTTGATTAAGAATTGAGCTACAGATGTATTTCGATCAGGGTTCAAGAGATTGAAGAAGGAGATGTCTCTAAAGTGGAGGAATTGGTTTCTACTGTAATTGAATAAAAACTTGTTTTTTTACAGGATTTGGAACCTTGGGTTTGAGTCGAATCTGAGTTTAGCAGTAAGATGATGATGGGGTTGGGGGTAGATTAGAGTCTGTGGTTGGAGATTGAACTGGTGGGTCTCTGAGAAATTGCAGACAAAGGTTTGCTGTTGTTGCAGGTGGTTTGTGCTTGGGATTCGAAGCTGGATGGATTTGAAGATTAGGAAGTGAACTCAAGGACTGAAAAGATGGAGCTACTACTGTGGTCGATGTCAACTGACTTGGTTCTGTAAAGATGGAGCTACTACTGTGGCTGCTGTTGATTTTGAAGATTCAGATGGTGTTTGAACTCAAGGAAGAAATGAGTTTGCAAAGAAATAGTTGCAGTGGGTTCTTGGGATGGCTCGAGTCTTTGGTTGTGTGTGAGTTGCAATGGTGAGCTGTGTGCAGTTGCAGTTGAGAACAAAGGATGTGTATGAGATTGCATAGACAAGAGATAGGGTAAAAACCCGGTACCGGTCTTATACCGGACCGGTCTTATACCGGACCGGTCTTATAAGTACAGGTCCAGGTCCAAGTACCGGTCCTCAAATTGAGATACCGGTCAACACAAGGTACAGAGACCGGTTCTATAAAAAATCCGTACCGTACCGGCCCTCATGCAGCCTTACTTAGGTGGATATTATATGGGTTGTAAGGAACTTTTAAAAGGTTTTTATAGTTGGGTTTGTACTCATGTCACACTAAATACGAATGAGGTTGCGCATTGTCAAGCTAAGAAACAATGCATAGTAATTCTTACTTTCGGGGGACTGCCCAAAATGGTTGAAAACTCTCTTTAGGGAGAAAATTCTGTTTAATTTTTATTTTTCCTATTTTTAGAGAAAAAAAAAAGACTTTGTCCAATCAGTTTATACAGCGGGCATTTTAGTCGAATCATCTCACAACACCTGGTAAGGTAAAAGAACTCTCCTTGCGACCTGACCGTTTCTCAATCCAAACTAGTACGTCCATTCCTTCTTGAGCGAAATGTGAGAGAAAGAGAATGTAATTTGGCGTGATGATTTTTAACTCTACGCTCACCCACTGGCATATTGACGTTACTGCCTACAAATAGAGAGCCATACACGTTGATATTTGGTGATAGCCTTGGTCAATAGGTCGAATTGTCGAAAGCCCCACATTAAGTTACGTATCATCAGTCTTTGCCGGTTTTCTTCTGTGTAATGTAACCAATAATTTCACGAGACACGAGGTAAGCATGGATAAGTCTGTTATTCTAGATCTGTCAAACATTGCAGGATACCATGGCCTATTGGCCTACAAAATTATTTTAGTATAAGCATCGACAACAGAGATGGGCCTATATGAATCATTTTTTTGAAACCTGTCTTCCGCATACTGATTTTGTCTAGAGGCATACTAAATGATGATATCATCTAGAGTATCTTTATAAGGGGTGTCTAAGCATACTAAAATTACTAGGTTATCCTTTAATTAGATTAAATTATTTAAATATCCTTCAATTTAATTTAAAACTTAAACTTAAATAAATTAAGTTACTTGAATATGTTCAGATCCGCACATACGAACTCAATTTAATCAAGCAAGTTCTAGGGAAAGTGAAGAACAAATCCAGTCGAGTGGCGTTAATCCACGAAATCCTAATTTGGGTGCCCCGATGATGTATGATGTATATTAGAAGGTATTTCACAGCTTAGTTTGATCGATAAAATAGGGTTTCTTTGATTATCAGAAGTTGGTTCGACCCAAACGTTTGCGACAAAAAAATAAAGAACTTAGTTTTTTTTTTCCTTTTTCTTTCTGCTATGTGGAAGATCGGTTCGGCTCTAATTAGTAATTCAATTGTTAGCCGAACTCAGGCTAATGCTTAGGGTTCAACGAAGTTCGGCTCATTCGACTTCTCGATGTTTTCGGCCGAACAGTTAAACTTGGCAGAGTTTTGTAATTAATGCAATACAGTTTGGCTGATTCTACTTGTATAGGTTTTAAGCCGAACATCACTCCGTGTGTCTCAAAAAAATTAGTTATTGGCCGAACAATGTTCTTTAAGGCCGAACTTAGTATATACTTTAGGCGAATTTTGAATTGTTAGTCGAACCTTATATCGAACAAGACGAACTGTTCTTCCAGCGAGAAGTTCGGCTCTTATATTTCAGCCGAACCAAGTATTGAACTCCGAAGAAGTTTGGAAAATTTCAATTTTTTGGAGCTAAAAAAGAGAGATTAGACGTCGTATACGAGTATACCTGTGTATTATTAGCAGGAGGTTCTTCATTAATCTATTCGTCCTCTGGATTTGTCTCATAAAAACCATCATCTTAAGTTTAGGCTGAAGTTGAGTTAAAGTTTGAGCAAAATCATTCTCATAATCCAAAAAGTTGGCCAGATCCGGATCATTGTTGTAGTTGATGTGTATTATATCTTCTTTACGAGATGAAGATTCTCTGGGATCATTTAAATCATCCATTTTGAATCACAAAAATCCCCCGAATCTCAAAAACCCTAGTTTTTTTTTCACTTCTTCTTCAAAACCCCATTCTCTCACTCAAAAATCAGATTTTTTTCGACTAATATAACACAAACAACTTAACTTACTCAATCATTAACATTATTATTAAAACTAATCATAATCATTAACACTAATTAAATAAAGGTAGTTATGCCATTATCAAAAAGGGTAGATAAGGGGTGATGGTGTTTTTTATTTAGTGACCCTATTTTGGCATTATTGTAGTATGCCTAAAAAAAAATCAGTATTCCTCAAAACAGGTTTCATTTTCTTCTACGTGTAAACAACGTCATAAATTCGTAATTGAACTGTTTGCTAGAGCATGCAGGAACTCGTGTAATGATCTACCAAATTGATGGAAAACGTAATTTTATTTCCTACCCGAATTACAAAAATAAAAATGATCGGCACTCGGCACTCTTAGTCGGTGATCCCAACGACCGTCAATCTGGTTCCAAGCAGCGTCAAAGCCATTATTAGAAGGAGAACAATTTTTACTTGGGCCCTGGGTCAACTTTTTCATTTTCTTTGATTAACTCTTTTTCAAAGAAGGATTTGAATTCTGGAACAAAACTGAACTTGCAATCCACGCCAAATTGCTTAGTCGATATTGTTGTCCTCAATCAAGCTGCAAAAATATTTGCAATCTCACATTTGAGATACACACAAAAAAGAAAATTATGGGGTGAGAGAGGCTCGATATTGCTGTCCTCAAGCTGCAAAAATATTTGCAATCTCACATTTGAGATACACACAAAAAAGAAAATTATGGGGTGAGAGAGGCTCGATATTGTTGTCCTCAATCAAGCTGCAAAAATATTTGCAATCTCACATTTGAGATACACACAAAAAAGAAAATTATGGGGGTGAGAGAGGCTTGATATTGTTTTCCTCAATCAAGCTGCAAAAATATTTGCAATCTAACATTTGAGATACACACAAAAAAGAAAATTATGGTGTATGCACATAATCCCGCAATCAACCACGTGGCATGGGCATTACACGTGCAGCACATGGGGCAAGTGAACATCAACTTTCGATGCCTCGTTACCACACCCAAGGGGCATTGCCGCCATCGCCTGCCACGTGCTCGTCACTGGACAAGATCCAACGATAGAAATATCTAGGAGCATCAGATATGTAAGAAATCACAAAGCACCATAGAGGATCCAAATACCCACTTTCCCATCCCAAGATAGATCCGAAATGAACTGAGGAGATGGGTCTAATAGACACGGATGTGACAGCAACAATAGCACTTGTCTGGCGCGTGCAGTCTGCTCCCAACCACTCGCCATAAATGCTACATGCATAGAGTACGTGTCAACACTTCTATGGAGGAGACAAGGGCAGACGATCTTCACACTAGGATACCGTTGGACATCATCAGGGAATGACGAAGATACCTTCGGGATCAGCATGCTAACCAAGACGATAAGGAACAGCTGTCTCAGAGAAGAGGGCCCTCCCATACAAGGAGCCTATAAATACCCAACTCCAACAAGAGAGAGGGGGTCGACAAAATTTAGGAAGAGAGAACTATAGTTCAGGAGAGAGAAATTGTAAAGAGTAAGTATGGGTTTTATCTATATCCCTCTACCATCGTTCCCTACTCAGAATCATTCGACTATCTTTTGTAACCTTATATGATACATAGTGAAAAACCGAACCCCCCGTGGACATAGGCCTTAGTGCTGAACCACGTAAATCATTGTCTCATTTACATTTTGCACTCATAGTTTTCTTATACTCATATTATGCTTCGTTTGAATCATCATAGACACATCTGTGATGTGAAACAAGGATGAGCCTGAAGGCTCAGAGTTTCTCATATAATTGTCATATATTGTTTTATATGCGTTTTAATTATTATAGTAGTTTTATCGGCATCGCGAACATTGGTTGTGAACACGATGATATCACCGTTACATTTGTGTTCACAATTTGGCGCTAGAAACAGGGAGACATGAGCCCGCTTTTTCTTTTTCGGAACAGGAGCTGTTCGTTCAGAAGGGGCAACCCCTGAAGACGGTGTTTTACCCGATGATGTCTTTTTCGGAGGACTCATCTCCGAAGCCTTTCTCTTTGTCGATGGATTCCTAGACAAAGCTGCCTCCTTTGGCAAAGACTTCTTCAACGAAGTATCTTTCGACGAAGAAGTTTTCGGTGGAGCTTTAAACTTCTGAGAAGACGGCGGGGCAGTAGGAGCAAGAGAACGTAGAGGTTGAACTTCCAATGGCTCCAAACGCTGTGAAGAAGGTCTAGTTGTAGGACGCTCAACCGCATAGCGAGATCCTCTTGACTGATCTCCCCTCTTTTGCGAAGAAGCCTTCGGATCAGACGACGAAGAAGTTCTATGAGGATGAAGATCCGACTGGGAATATCTGGACGGCCCACCCTTCGGCGGAGATATATCAGGACTTCTAGTTGGAGGAGATCTATAAGGACTCGTCGGCGGGGATTTGCAAGGGACACGTCTACGATCATGACCCGACATAGCTATCAGAAAGGGGCATAAAAGGGAAACGAAGGTTAAAAACGGATCTGTGATCAACTTGTTGCATCAAGAACACCATTGAAACATGAGAGAAAAACCCAGAAGTAATCAAAACACAAGGCTCCAAATTTCGCGATTAAGAACAGGGGCAAGTATATATACTTTCGTATATTATGTTCTCCATCACGAAACTCATGAGCACAACGGCAACAAGGATACACAGCAGATTACAATTGAAGTCGAAACAACAACTGAAAAATCAAAATCAAAAGCGCAACAATGAAGAACAGCATACCTGCAACAATGACATAACTCAAATAAATAACCAGTTGAAATCACCGACCACCAATCAGAGCTACGTGAACAGGAAGGGTACTCGCAGAAGATGATCAGAACGAGGTAGATATAACACTAGCAGAATTGAAGAACAAAAAGACAAATATGAAATCGAAATAGATAGAAACAGGAGAATGAGAATGAAGAGAATAAAATTTATTTCAATCATCCCCTCTCTCATATTTATAGCCGCCCTGGAAAGAAAAAAAACCGCCCCATAATTCAAGGGGAGCTAATGCAAAGAGTGGGAAACGTGCCAAAAATTCGAAGAGAAGTTATTACGGGAAGATAATGGAGAGTTTTCTTCAAAATTCGACCTAATTCAAACTTAAGAGAAAAGGGGCAAATTGTATGCACATAATCCCGCAATCAGCCACGTGGCATGGGCATTACACGTGCAGCACATGGGGCAAGTGAACATTAACCCTCGATGCTTCGTTACCACAACCAAGGGGCATTGCCGCCATCGCCTGCCACGTGCTCGTCACTGGACAAGATCCAACGATAGAAGTATCTGGGAGCATCAGATATGTAAGAAATCGCAAAGCACCATAGAGGATCCAAATATCCACTTTCCCATCCCAAGATAGATCCGAAATGAATGGAGGAGATGGGTCTAACAGACACGGATGTGACAGCAACAGTAGCAGCTGTCTGGCGCGTGCAGTCTGCTCCCAACCACCCGCCATAAATGCTACATGCATAGAGTACGTGTCAACACTTCTATGGAGGAGACAAGGGCAGACGATCGTCACACTAGGATACCGTTGGACATCATCGGGGCATGACGAAGATACCTTCGGGATCGGCACGCTAACCAAGATGATAAGGAACAGCTGTCTCAGAGAAGAGGGCCCCCCATACAAGGAGCCTATAAATACCCAACTCCACCAAGAGAGAGGGGGTTGACAAAATTTAGGAAGAGAGAACTATAGTTCAGGAGAGAGAAATTGTAAAGAGTAAGTATGGGTTTTATCTATATCCCTCTACCATCGTTCCCTACTCAGAGTCATTCGACTATCCTTTGTAACCTTATATGATACATAGTGAAAAACCGAACCCCCCGTGGACGTAGGCCTTAGTGCTGAACCACGTAAATCATTGTCTCATTTACATTTTGCACTCAGTTTTCTTATACTCATATTATGCTTCGTTTGAATCATCATAGACACATCTGTGATGTGAAACAAGGATGAGCCTGAAGGCTCAGAGTTTCTCATATAATTGTCATATATTGTTTTATATGCGTTTTAATTATTATAGTAGTTTTATCGGCATCGCGAACATTGGTTGTGAACACGATGATATCACCGTTACATTGTGTTCACATATGGGGTGAGAGAGGCTCGATATTGTTGTCCTCAATCAGGCTGCAAAAATATTTGCAATCTCACATTTGAGATACACACAAAAAAGAAATTATGGGGTGAGAGAGGCTCGATATTGTTGTCCTCAATCAAGCTGCAAAAATATTTGCAATCTCACATTTGAGATACGCACAAAAAAAGAAAATTATGGGGTGAGAGAGGCTCGAACTCTCGACCTCAGGATTACTCGTATAGCTATGAGACCTACGCGCTAGCCAACTGCGCCACCACCCCATGTTGATTCCTGCTCAAATTAATTAATCAGTCGAATCACAAAGTTAACAAAAGGCATCCAGTGGGTCACAAAGTTAACTACGCGCTACCACAAAGTGTTGTTCAACAATCTGCTGAACTCATCCGAAAGAACATTCGCTAGAAGTTCTCTTTGGATTTGCTTGATTTGTGGACTTGTTGTCTAATCACATGAGATTACTTCCATCATTAACTTCAGCATTATCATAGGCTTGTGGAGTATCGCCATAGGAGTTGCTCTTATAAAGTTATCTAAATTCCACTGATCCAGAGCATATGCATCATACACACAATTTCGTCGAAAGTGTTAGACGCTTACAACTCTGTGGTCCTATATCTTGTAACATATTGTGACAGCACATGATAATAGTACAACATATCATCCAAGCAAGGGACACAAAAGCAGCAACTGCAACAAAGAATGGCCTACATTACATGTTACTGGCAAGTTGGCACCATATCCCATCCATTCCATTTCCATTCTCATGCAAAACACCAACCTAAATTCTCCCAGTAAGTAATTACTTCACCCCTTCAATCACTTCAAAACAAACAACTTACAATCTCTATCTTACAACCATGCAATTCCCAGCTCATCACAAATCACTTTATATAAGGAGCTACATAGCTACCAGCTTAACCATGCCTTAGAAACAAACCTATCATATACACAAGCTTTACAAGTCATCATGGCTAAAAGCAACATCTCTTCCATTCTTCTGACCATTCTGCTTCTTTCTGCAACTTTTGCTAGTACCTTTGCTTGTGAACCCAGATGCAAGAAACCCAAAGTTTCTCCTCCTAAAGGTCCTCCAGCAAACCCTTTCTGTCCTAGGGACACACTAAAACTCGGAGTTTGCGCCGACTTACTCGGGGGACTAGTCAATTTAGCCGTTGGTACACCACCCTCCAGCAAATGTTGTGCATTGCTCAAGGGACTCACTGATTTGGAAGCAGCTGCATGTCTTTGCACAACAATTAAGGAAAGTGTGCTGGGTATAAACCTAGAATGGTCTGTGAGTCTTAGCTTGCTGCTCAGTACTTGCAAGAAGTCTATCCCCACTGGATTTAAATGCGCCTAGATTTCTCTATCTCTTTCTCTGGAACTCTTTAGTCTTTATTATCTCTTTGAAAGTGTGTTTATTTTATCCCTAAATGGCTAAATTATTCAAAGTGTGGTTAAGGCTCGCCTTGGTTATGGAGGTGATGAAGCTTGTGCGTCATGTGTGTAGAGTGTGAACTTATTATTATTACTAGTATGAATTTATTGCTAGTTATATCCAATTTGTTGCTTGTTTCGAAGTTAAATGAATCTATTTTTTTCTCTCTCAAATGCACCTATCTTTTAAGTTTTAGGGTCACAGGCGCAAAGGGACCTATATTTTGCCATTTGAAAGAAATTCAACATCCTTACAAACTATGGAAATCATAATTCGTGGCACCAAGTTGATGCTTCTCGACTTCTCGTGTGAATAAAAATCTTGCCTACAACGGGAGGATGTTTCTCTCTCTGTACGACTCACTCTCTCTCCTTCCAATCCGATTAGTTACCTGATTTTCTAAAATCTCCGGTCTTGTTCTAGCCGTTTTAGTTGTCTTCTAGTTCTTCAACGGCTCTTCCTTACCGGAGCTTACCGGGATTTTATGCCGGAACTCTTCACCCTTTGATTTTATTCTCCTGTTTGTTTCACCAATCTGAGTTCCTCAATGATCAATACAATAATCAACCATAGTTGCACTTGTAACTGCATCAATCTTAACATGAATCACATTAAATCCCCCAATTACACAGCTCCAGAAATCACAGACAACACGGGAAACTCAGGCAACACAAACATCACAGGAATCACAGGCATCTCAAGAATCACTGGCATCTCTAGAAACACAGTCACCACCAACAATGTTCTAATCACCATCTCTACTGTTCAAACATCCATCAACACATATACCAGTCTGATAATGTTATCAGAACCAATTTCTGGTAACAATACCACTACTTTCTCTGCTTCTAGGCTATGGAATAATAACTATAGCTTTTTACTGTGGTTTATCCCTGAAGCATCTCCCTTCACCCCTCTAAATACTACCCTCAATCCAATTTACTTCAACACCATCTATGCTAATCAGATACCCTGGCCCCAACCCTCTCAGATTAATTATACTATCATTCACAATCAACATCCATACAAACTCAGGAAACATCAAAACAAAAGTAATTTCAGAATAACCAAATCCAAAAACCATAAATATCCTTACACAGATACACAACCAAGAAGACATTCAAAGTGTTCCAACATAAAACAAATTAACAAACCAACTAGTTCAACATGTAAACGGTGCATTCTCCATAGCCTAACCCACTTACAAATAAACTAGCATCTTAAAGCTCATTCCACCCTCAGGATTGTAAGTAAGGAAAAAAATTTGAATTTCTTCTTACTGTGGAGAGAGACGAGCCTTGCTCCGAGTCCCCTGACTGACACTCCGAGTCCAGCTCCGAGTCATATGAATAACTGGTTCAACAACACGCCTCCTTTGAACTGGAGTCTGCTGATCTTCTCCTGGCTCGACATCGCTGGCTGCAACATCATGGGGGGAATCAACAGGTACGCTTGTAGGAGTTGCAGGCACGTTCATCTCAGGTACAAAATCTGGATAGAAAGGATCGGTGACTGGAACGGTGGTTGGATCGGTAGCTGTACTCCCCATCCCTACAGAAATAGCACGACCAATCCTACCAGTGGCTGGACAGAGAGCATCCATCACCGGAAAGCGCATCGGCTCATCATATCGCCAAGGTCGACTAGCCAATTGACGAACCACATACCTTTCTTCAGCAAGGAGAGTTATTGATTGAAATCCAACCCTACCCAAACCAGATACCAAGAATCGATCGGCAACAACTGCAACTCCTTCATGCACTTGGAATGGCCCAAACTTTGGATGGTATGCATAATGGATCCAACCACCATTAACACTCAAATGGGGATGCTCAGAAGAAATCGGAATACCAGTAACATACCTTCGTTTCGCATTCCTATCATCCTTCAATGGAGATTGGCTATTAACATCTGGAGCACGCTGGCTACTACCACACCCCTCAAAGGATGCTGCATCTCCTTCAAATGGATTACTAGCATCCTGATTTATAGGAGCAGGCTTTGGCTGATTAAAATATTATCGCAATCGCTCAACTGGAGAATCAAACAACAATTCATGTAAAACCTCTGGTGGACCGTCCTGCTGCAAACACTCCTCTATCTTCACATTCACATTATGCTGAAGATCATCCAAATACCAAGATAAGTTTTCTTCAAATCCAGGCGACTCAGATCCTTGAGGAAATGCAATTCCATAGAGCAACCAATCAACAACATATTCATGAGGATACCAATGAATCCTTGGCTCGATGTCAGCCTCAACCATCTTACGCTTACCTTTTTGATCCAAATTTCTCTCAATATCAGACATGATAAAGGATTTGCTAGGTGGTACTTTAGGAGCAGAACAAAAGATTTCGAAACATAGTTACAGAAGATAAAATAGTTTCTTTCTATTGAAGGAGGACTTATAAAGGAACACATCGTTTGGTATTGGGTCTCCTCACCATTAATTGGCGACGGTTCCCAAAGAAAAATCCTTCCCATCTCCAACACACTCCTCCCCTACTCTGTCGTTTCAATTTTCACGCAACTAGAGCATGATAACCTACAGCCTATTAGAAATAACTGCTCAGTTTTATCGCTAATTAATCATAATTTCCATCTCTTGACAGATGGAAGGTGGAGGTTGGCAACTACAACACTTGGCACGACCAGAAGTTCGGTGACTATAACATAAAGAAAGCTAGCACAAACCAACCGCACACTCACGACTCAGATGGTCAGGAAGCTGACTGGATTAAAATACACAGCTGATTGGCAACCTGACTCATCATTGATTTCCATCAAGCTAGCTATCAAGGCCGGCCACAAATAACACTACATATGGCTCAGTATCTCTCTGTATCATTCTCTCTATTTAAATTTTGTTTCACCAGATAATGACATTACGTATTATCATCAAGTTGAGCATAGGCTAGCTAGCAAGAGCCGTCAGGAATCAAAAATTACTCCCCATATGCTTATGATACAAAATAGACAGGCTAAACTCTGGAGGAATTCCTACCTAGAATCAATTACCATACTTAGAATTCACGGACACAAAAAACCATTATCATACGCATATTTCTTTGTTTTCTTGTTATTGGTGCATTGACAGGTCACCCACACAAGGTTTGCTAGTAGTTAACAGCACCAACTTGGTCAGCTTTGCAAATTTTCACAGGACATGGAATCACATAGATAGCACATGGAGCATGTACTTCCTCTCTGTTAGTAATTGGACTATTGAGCGCTGTCCCTTTCACCTGCAGAATACAAACAAACAGTACCTTCAACATACCAATTGTTTACACTTTAAATTTCAAATTAAAGTGCACTACCTCAGCACTACCCAGAGTAATCCCATCCACTTCACCATCATCAGCATTACCACAACAAAAAAAATTTATCACTTCAAAACTTTCATGGCTTCCACCTCAGGAACTAAAACTACTGATCAAATTGAAAATATGGTTGAACAAATGAATTCCTCTCTAAATATTCCTGAAGATCTATTTCCCAAAGTTTTCATAAACTCAGAGAACACCTTACCTAAAAAGCAAGAAAATTGGAAATGGATGTTCATTGGTAGGTTCTGCAGCAAAATCTCTCATAAAACAAGAACTATCTCTAGATTCATAAAATCTAACTGGGAACTTAGAAGAAATCTGAGGTTGCTCTATGGAAGAAGAGGAGGAATTATTATTCAATCAGACTTGGCAGCATAGAAGATTACAAAGTTTTCAGAAGAGGAGGAACTAGAGGTATTTTTGACAAACTCATTGTCTTAACTGAAGTCCCCCATACTGGACCTGAATTCATAGATGAAGCTAACTTTTATAATGTAATAATTTGGGTCCTGGTGAAGAGAGTTCCCAGAAATATCATCCCTGATATGAGTAATATACTTAAACCAGCTGGAATCTTTAAAGAAGCTAAAAGAGCATATGGCAGAGATGAAGATGAAAAGAATATGGAAGTCCTTATGACTATTGATGTTACTAGAGCTCTAAAATTTGGGATTGATGCATATGAAACTCCAACAACCTCTCACTGGCTTGAGTTTGTTTATGCTTTGAATGGTATTGCCTTCTACAAAGTGTGTAGAATCATAGATCATCCTGGATTCCTCAAATAATATCATCCACAAGACTCACCCATCTAATCTTAACAACCCTTATCCCTCCAATTCCACATCACCCAATATATCTGCTAATAGTAGTCCTCAACCCATTATCAAGAGAAGGTCTTACTCAGACAAAGATGCTGGTGAGGACTTTGCTATCAAGATGAGATTAGCACAAAGACAAATTGGTATCAAGAATAGTTCTGAAGAGTTGGATGGTCCTGAGGATTATGTAATTTTTAAAGCTGGTATGCAAAAACCCATCAGTGAGGATATCCCAACTACAAATATTGAAGTCATTGCATGTCAAAAGAAGCATAGAAAAATTCTTGACAACAACAGAGTTAAGGATAATATGATGAGGAAAAAAGGTATTAACATCAAGGTTACTGCTAGGAAAAATCACTCCACTCCAGAAAATGGACAAGAGAACAGTATTAATCCTGACAACATTTTTCCAAGAATCAAACCTTTCATTCCCAATTCCTTTGATCCCACACCTTCTTTATCTGACATTCAAAACCAAATCAACACTGAATTCAACAACCAGAAAAAACTCCTTTGGGAAAGAAGAAAGAAGGAATCCAAACTTAAGGCTGTTGACACTGTTAGTCAACATCAACAGATTGAACCAAAAAGGAAACTTCATGCTCCCTCTTCCACTCATGAAAACCCTCCTCTTCATTTGGACCAGATCCACCCCTCTAAGAGGAACAACACTCAAGTCATGCATATGGAAGAAGATCATCTGACCAACTTGACTACTAGCAACCTTGGGGGAGCTAACCCCTTCCAAATTCCCAAGGTACATCTCTACCCTCATATTAAAATGATAATTATCCTGCAAATTTATTTCAGCATGCATGGTTTAATTCTAATAAACTTTAATATACTTAGCTCTTCCGATTATAGAACTACTAAGATGCATAAACATCAGTGCATAGGATACATCATTCTTATTTTCTTCTATCCTAGTGTTTCTTACTTCTGGCAATTCTTTTCCATCATGACATGGAACTGTCAAGGTCTAGGAAAACCAAATACTAGTAGACATCTGAATAATATGCTGAACAAACATAATCCTGACATTTTTTTCCTATCTGAAACTAAACAACAAACTAATAACCTAAAAGCTATACTTAGCAACATAGGAGTCACTAAGTTCTGGTTTGTTGAACCTAAAGGAAAAAATAAAACTGCTGTAGGACTTGTATTAGCTTGGAAAACCAATTTAAATGTTACTATCCAAGATTTTTCTAATAACCATATTAGTGCTACTGTTTACCCTAGTACAGGAGACCCTTGGCTTTTCACAGGTTACTATGGAAGTCCTTATACTACTCTAGATAAACTCCATTCTTGGAAAATGATTGAAAACACTAATAAACAAAATAACCTTCCTTGGATGGTGATGGGAGACTTCAACTTTTTTTTGCAGGATCATGAGAAATTTAGTCAACATGCTATCATTTCTTGTGAGGCTAACATTTTTTATGGAAAAAGTGGAGGAAGCTAATCTTACTGATTTGGGATACACTGAGTGTCCATTCACTTGGACTAACAGAAGACTGGGAACTCAACTTACAGAACAGAGACTTGATAGGGGCTTAGCTCCTGAAGACTGGTTAGACTTATTTCCAAACTCAACAATATCTAACCTTCCTGCTATTGGCTCTGATCATAACCCAATCATTCTCAATACCAATCCTAATTGGAAACATGGCCATATCCCATTCAAATTCTTTGGCCCTTGGTTGGAGCATAAAGATTGTAAAGACATCATAACTGAATGCTGGAAGAAAAACATAAAGGCTCACTTGCTATCAAGATTGCTAGGAAACTAAGAGACATCAAAGTTAAACTCAAGATTTGGAACAAATAAGTTTATGGTAATATTAAGACTAATCTTGAGGAATGTCTCCAACATTTGGAATGGATTACCAAAAATCAATGAAGCCAAGAATTCCAGAGGGCATGACATCAGAGAAGCCAAGAAAGAAGTTGAGCACTGGCAGAATGTACAAGAATATTTCTGGAAAACCAAAAGCAGAGATTAACTCATAAAGTTAGGGGACAGAAATACCAGTTTTTTCCATGTTTCCGCTAAGAAATGATATAGAAGAAACAAGATTGTCTCCATTCAAAAAGAAGATGACACCTGGCTTCATAATAGTAAGGAGATTGCTACTTGTTTTACTAACCACTTTGCTCATATGGCCTCTGCTGAACCAATAATCATTAACCAATCCATCATCAACCTCATTCCCACTACTATCACTAATGCTGAGAATACTAATCTTCTAAAGACTCCTGATGCTAATGAGATCAAGTCTATCCTCTTTGGCATGGCAGGGGAAAAAGCTCCAGGTCATAATGGTTTTCCACCAAACTTTTTCCAAGCCAATTGGGAGATAGTTGGTGAGGATCTAATTAACATGGTTCAGAACTTCTTCACTTCTGGATTCCTCCTAAAAGAAATGAATTCCACCTTTATTTCCCTCATCCCTAAAACTGAGAATCCTACTACACCCTCTCAATTCAGACCCATATCTTTATGCAATACTACTTACAAAATAATATCCAAACTTCTAGCCCAAAGACTTAAACCTCTTCTTCCCAAACTCATTTCCCCATTTCAATCTGCTTTTATCCATGGCAGGCAAATCTCTGACAATATTTCCATAGCCCATGAGCTTATACATCATATGAATACCAGGAAAGGGAAAAAAGGAGCTAATGGAACTATAGGCATCAAGATTGATATGGCCAAATCCTTTGATAGAGTTAACTGGGAATTTCTCATCAAAATTATGCTTTAAATGGGCTTTAGCACTCAATGGTGCAACTTAATACAACAATGTATGTCCACCACCAACCTTGTTGTTTTGGTCAATGGATCTCCTGGCACTTTTTTCACTCCTACTAGAGGTCTCAGACAAGGAGACCCCTTATCCCCATACCTATTTATATTCTGCATGGAAGCTCTCTCAAGATATCTTGTTTTTGCATAATCCCAAGATCTTATTCATGGAACTAAACTCTGCATTGATGCTCCAGCTATTAGTCATCTCCTATTTGCTGATGATTGCATGATATTCTGCAAAGCCAATAAAGAAGAATGCAACAACTTAATGAAGATATTCCAAGACTTAAGTCAATCTTCTGGGAAATTGATAAATTTTACTAAATCTGGCATCTTCTTCAACAAAAATACTGATCCTGCTATTACTGATAGCATAAGCCAATCTCTGCAAGTTCAAAGAATCAATCCTAAGAACAATTACTTGAGATCTCCTCTCTTCACCAACAGAAGCAAAGTGCAAAGAATCAATCCTAAGTTAAAGTTCAGGCTAGCAGGTTGGAAAACCACTCTGTCAACTGCTGGAAAAGTCATAATGATTCAAACTGTCACCCCCACTTCCAGTGTCTATCAAATGAACTGCTTCAAGATTCCAAAGGCAACCTGCAAAGAAATAAATGCTATCCAAAGAAATTTCTTCTGGAATAAGGACCCTGATAAACCTAAAGGTCTCTTATGCATAGCCTGGGATGCTGTCAACAAACCCAAAGAGCTTGGAGGTCTAGGCTTCAAGAATATGGAATACTTCAATATTACCATGATCACGAAAATTGCTTCGAGACTAATTGCTGAACCCCACTCTCTCTGGAGCGGCACAATGAAGGCCTCACACTTTCAAAACAATGAAGTCATCAGAATGAACATCAAACCTAGGAATAATGATTCTTGGATTTGGAAAGGAATTCTGGAAGGCATGGCTCACATATAAAGTTACTACATCTGGAAGATTGTAAAAGGCACCTGCATTCATATCTGGGGGGACAGATGGATCAAAAACTATCCTAACATTCTTCAAAAACCCTCTCACCGCACCTCAACCCTTATTACTGTCAATCAACTTTTCAATACCACTGGAGAGACTGGGATTTGGATCTGTTAGCTCTCTGGTTCACTCAAGATGTTAAAAACCTTATTATCCTCACCCACCACAATACCAATAATGAAGACACTATAAGCTGGAGCCTTACTCATACAGGGAATTTCACTGTGAAATCCTTATATGATAAGCAAATCAATGACAAATATGCTAATGATAACTTCAGAACTCAATGGGGGGAAATTTGGAAGTTGGACAATACCCCAGCTATTCAGTCATTCATTTGGAAATGTGCTCATGGCATTCTTCCAACTAATGCCAAGTCTGCTAGTATCCTGAGCTATATTGATCCCATATGCACTCTATGCAATAATGCTCATGAAGACATTACTCATGTTCTTTTGGCTTGTCCAACTGCTTCCAAAGTATGGGAAAAACTCTTTGGGAATTCCCACCAACTCTTCACTGCTTTTAACACCTTTCATGATTGGCTCAATAGCTGGCTTTGCATGGGAAACCCAAACTCAAGCTGGAATGCTACCTTTTCTACTATCTGTTGGTTTATCTGGAAAGCCAGATGTGACATAGTCTTCAGAAATTCTATATCAACTGCTGAGCATACTACATTGAAGATTACTCAACATCTATGCACCTTTAACAGAGTGATAAACAATCCTGGGAATATCCTGAATAATCCTTACTACATTGACAATGCAGATGAACAACAACTGAGAATAGAGAGATTGGTCAGAAATCACAAAGAGAAATTTGGCATCACTATTAGCATGAACATTATGGAAGCTAATAATATCATGATTAATGGTGATCTACAAACATTCAGTAACTTTGCTCTTGTTGCCCTGTCCTTCTCAGGTCAATGCGTGGGAACACGAAACTACAAAGACCCTGCAATTGGACTCAGCAGAACAGATATAGCAAACAGATGAGCTCAACTAGCTATGGATTGGGGCATGGAGATGCGGAAGTCCAACATCGATTTTGCTGCAGAAGATGAAGAAATTCTCCAAGCCATAAAGAAAGGTTACCAACTAGAAGTTCAAGAAAGATTTCAAGGAAGCTCCACTCACAGCAATGGTGGAAACTTTGAAGCTATTGATTTCGTGTTAGGCAAACTAATCAAGTTAATTCCTCAGCAAAATACTAATGATATTAGACTAGCTCTCATATCTAGTCAATCTCCTCTTCTCCATAACCTGAACTGGAAAGGTCCGAAACTTCAACCGTTTTTTGATGCTTTACAGTCTATTCAAATTCCCACTACTATGGATAACTGTAATAACATTAATCAAGACTTGGGGGCTATTCATGGTGCTAGATATATCCCAGATGGCCATCTTATGTACCAGTGAGGTAGTTGCTCTTTTGAGCTATTATCTCTATTTTCCTATAATAATAAAAAGTCCTATATTTTGCCAGCATCATTGTGCCAAAAGATTGATAGCTTTTCTTTTTTGGATAGGCAACAATATATATTGAAGGCTTACCAGAAATATCAAAAAAGCATGGTTATGTAGAAAAATATCGTCTCTCAATTTCGACACTGAAAAATAATTGAGCCCTAGCCAGAGCAAAACCGGTTATATATATAGCGTACCTTTACTGCTCTCCATGGGACCATGGTTGTAGTAGCATGAGCCATAGGCCCATAACATATGCATGAACTAGGTGTAAGAGGTCGCACCTTCGTAAGCATCAAAAGCAGAGATTGTTAACTAGCTAGCTTCGAGGAGACTAGTATTTGCTAAAGGAGATTATATCAGTAACCTTATTTTGAGCGGAGTTAAATAGTAAAAGTTATTTTTAATGATAGTAGTATTTTGCCTCAATATTACCATATTAGCTTAAAACGCTTAAGTCTTGCGCAATGAAATTTCCGGATGTTCTTCATCATCGCAAACATAAAAATGAATCCATGAACATGAACTCATCCAAAACAGCCGGATTTCTGCATCAAAAAATTCCTTCTTGTTTGTGATCATAAATCGTTTTTTTTTTTGTTGATATTTGCAGTTTAGATTTTAGTTAATAAAATTACCACCCACAAACTCTCTAAGGTGTTCAACATTCAGTACCATGGACTGGTGGGGAACAAAAAATTACAAATTTGAGCACCTATGACTCTCTCATCCCCAACTCAGGCAAGTAGTTGAATCGGCTTGGGAGCAACAACAAGATAGTGAACCTACCCTCGACCTCGACCTCCAACTCAAACTCATAACAACCGGACAAACTCTCCTAGAATGGAATAAAATAACTTTTGGCCAGCTACCAACTATGATCAAGAAATCAACAACCAAGATAAAACACGCTCAACATCAATGTGCAATCCAAATGGGATCAGACCTGGAATATTGGCTGATTCAAGAAAAACATCTAAGATTAGACCATGTAGAACTACTACAATGTCATGCAACATACTGGCAACAAAGATCTAGAATTCAGTGGCTACAATCAGGAGATCTCAACACAACCTTTTTCCACACTAAAGCTACCATTCACAGAGCCTGTAATAATATACAACAATTACAAGACCCACAAAACAATTGGATTAACAAAAAAGAAGACATTGTTCAGCTCATTTTAGATCACTACTCTCAACAATATATGACACCACCTACAGTGATAAATGAAGATCTCTTTACAAATATCAGACCAAGATTAACTACCAGACAACCGGACCTACTTATGAAGGAAGTAACTACAACGGAAATCATACAAGCCCTTTTCTCCATAAATTCTGAAAGTGCTCCGGGTCCAGATGGCTATACAAGTAAGTTTTTCAAATTTTTCTGGGAAACAACTCATGCCCAATTGATAGCAATGGTTAAGAGTTTTTTTAATAACTTAAATATGCATCCTCTCATGAATCACACAAACATAACACTTATACCTAAAGTCGACCATCC
>JAJJMB010013400.1:361631-465588 GCA_023531105.1 Papaver atlanticum | reverse complement strand
TTGTAGAAAGCCATCAATGAAGGACTACCAACCTTCTCTCTCCTACACCACATCCATTTGACCAACTCATACATTTGCCCGAGATGTAACACAGATCCAGAATCGGCAAGTCACCTTCTAATTCATTGTACAACGACAACTAATTCATGGAACACCTTATTCAACAAATCTACAAGTTTACCAACCTCCAACCTCCCCCCAACTTTCACCTTAACACCTCAAACAACCATATCCCAAATCCTTCAACAACCAGCATCAACATCTGCAATCTCCTCGTTTTGTTTCTTATTTTGGACCTTATGGCTGGCTAGGAATGATTTAATATACCAACAAAAGTAAACAACTTCAGAAGAAATCCTAGCCTGGGCACAAAAACTGCAATAAGAATACTACGGGGCTATACACTCTTCACCACCAATCATTCCAGGAGATACACCAATATTTAACCACCCAATAAGAGATAAAAGGATATCAACAATATCGGTGGGATGGTCCATTCCGAACATCAACTGGATCAAGATTAACACGGATAGAGCAGCCAGAGGTCACCCAGGATTTGCGGGGGCGGGGTTCATCTGCAGAGACTCGGACGCACGAACTTTAATAGCTCTAGCTCAACCACTGGGAATTATGACTGCAGAAACTTGGGCTCTGTTATTGGCCTCAAGAACAGCAACAGAAAGGCAATGGCCAAAAGTTCTCTTTGAAACAGACTCAGAGAACCTTCTGCGTTTCATTACTTCCTCTACCCCCCACCTTGGCACATAGCAGGAATGATTGAAAAAATAAAAAGTAGACTTCGACAGATCCCGCAAGCTGCTATTCAACACAACTACTGGGAAGGAAATCAAGCAGCCGACGGAATGGCCAATCATGCAGCAGATGGAAGCCAAACAGGAAATTCTTCAACTAAAATATGGGACCAGGCAATCCCATCTTTTATTAGTCACATTTTATTTCAGGACTCTGTGAATACCACATACCCACGACAAATTGTAATCTAATTTCCTTTTAATAATATGCATGCTTCAAAAAAAAAAAAAAACAGTACCATGCTAGAACGAAAATACACATCAAGATTTCTAGAGCAAATCCACACATGCACCACTATATATGTCAATCATTCTTTGGTCACGTACGTATGGTTTCTCTTGTGATACCCACCATTTCAAAAAGAGTTCGCCATTCTTTATATATGTAGCGGTAAGATGGTGCACATAGTGGTGTACATGGATTTGGTGCAGTAAAGTCGGTAAGCAATGCTGATTCCCTTGTATATAGCAGCCAAGACGGTGAATACACAGTGACATTGATGGCTCAACAAATGGAACAGGGAGATACATAGAAGTAAGAGGTAGACAAATCACATCAAAGTGAGGAAAGCAAAGAACAACTCACGGGATTCCATTCATTCACAAAACTCCAACATGGTTAATTAAATCATGTACAATTTAAACCACCAATTGGTTTCAAAATCAAAATCAAAACGAACCACAAATACATTCCCTTTATTTCTCTAGAAAACAAACTAGTCCATTCCATACTGCCACGATCCATAGATTCATTATAATAACGCAATATGCGCCAACTGGTTGCTAGATAGATCTAGCAGTCACGGACTAACAGTACAGGGATTTATATATATGTACACAACTTGACACTCTTACCTCCCCCACCACAATCACATGCATTCTTTCAATCTCTTTCAATCTCCATCTTAATAATCTTTATTTTCTTTGTTTAGCACAATTTGCAATGTGATAGGTGTATTGTCAGGAAAATTCTACTTCCTCATTATCTTCTTCATGTTCATCGCACACGCATGTCCCCATCTACTGCTGTTTCATTATTTATTATTGGCGCCATACTGCCATGGTCAAATAATATTTTACCCGTAATTAGCGCCAATCTCTAGTCCTAAAGAACGCTTCTGGAAATTAGTCTAAGTCATGAAGCCGGATTTGAGCAAGTGGGAGAATTTTCACCTGTTCACCTGGTTATTTAAATATATCTTTCACGAAAAAATTCTTGAATTTCCCATTTGCTTCACTTGATGGGTTTTTTACCCCCCTTGATGGAAGGACAAAAAAGAACGATTAATGCCACTTAATCAGTTGATTACATTAACAAGAACTATATACAACACATATATTTATTTTAACAGCAAAATCTCTATATTGTATTTGAGTAAGTTGTAAGTAGCAGTAGTACTGGTAATTATAGTACAGTCTGTCGTTCTGTTATCTAATAATTACAAGTCAAAGAGTTAGGTACATCTCCTACAGTTTGT
This sequence comes from Papaver atlanticum, assembly GCA_023531105.1. NCBI lineage: Eukaryota > Viridiplantae > Streptophyta > Magnoliopsida > Ranunculales > Papaveraceae > Papaver > Papaver atlanticum. The sequence goes on along the minus strand of JAJJMB010013400.1, from coordinate 463,298 downwards.
ACTAGAAGATCAGTAGTCGTCCATCTAGTATCTTAGATATCAAACACTAAAATTATTATTGTCCTACATTTCACAGATATACGAGTATCTTTTGTATAAACCTTCATATACAAATTAAGGAGTCCTATAATTACATACGCATTTTACATAAATTCATTGCACTCTTCGTTTCAGTAGATTTTGTAACTTCATGGTATGTATCTCCCACTTGGCATGCATATGGCTGATACGTGGAAATCGATCTCACATATATATCCGTTTAGTGGTGTCAACAGGTCTGGTTCCACTTGATTGTCATAGGAAGCGGAAATCGGTCTCGGTTCCGTTTAAAACCCCCCTCATGGAGTATAAAATCCGCAAACTTAAAAGAACCATGAACACTTGCCCAACCAAATACACATGCCTTTACTTGAATGACGACCAGCTCTACCAACACACGAAATTCTTTCTTTCGATTCCTCCCAAATTTGATGCCATATAGGGAAGGGTTGTGCAACATCACTTTAATAATGACCTTAGCGAGTTAAACATCACGTAGGTAGTATAGCAGTATGGAAGCCCATGCAATTAGCAAGTTTTACGAAATATCAAATTGGTCACATCTCAAGTGTAGACACAAACTATATATTTTGATCTTGAATATCTCGTACTTAAGTGGCTCCTTAGTTTGAAAAGGAAACTAGATTAATATAGCATCAATCAAGCCAAGGCAAGTCCATACAAAATACTACTAAGTCCCCCAAAACAGAGCTACATAGATGCGCTCAATAAGGATTTTCCCATTAATAATCAAACAATCGGAATTACATTCCTCAGCGGCTCGTTATGGCTGACCTTTCTGACTCACATGCATTTCTCTCCCTCGTGAAGAAGCTATATTTACTGTAAATCTGTAACACTGTGACCTGAACAATTGCTGCTTCCCATATATCTAATCATGTATATACGACATACTTTAGAGGCTTAAACATCAAATTTTATATAAAACACGCCACTCACCCACCACTTGCTTCTTGGTGGTAAATTATTTTTTTTATCGTGCATTTCCCTAGTGAATCTACATTTAGCCAGACAGTTTTCTTGTCCAAGGGTGAGTAGTGTGTCCAAGCAGGAGAAACAGCATGCACTCTATCACGACTCCTTGAATTTGTATTTCAGTATCAAAATTACGTACCCCAAGAATAATTTACTAAATGTGATTTGCCTTCCCCAAAAGACTGTATATGTAATTTTATCCATGGACATGAAGATCATGATGAATATGGAGGTGCACATGATCAATTATTAGAAAACAACAACAGGAAACAACAAAGATAATATTGATACATATAAAACGAAAATCATAATAACATATATTGCCGTATATACACGTACTGAGTATAGGTTTGTATAATTGGATTAATGTTTTTGTAAAGTATTGGCCAACTAGCAAAACCCTTGGCATTTACCTTCGTATGTTCACGTGAATTTCTTTTAGGGTTTTCATTTCATATTCACCATCTCTATAAAAACTCAAAATTGTCTACTGATCATCCTCACTCCCAACTCTCATCATACACACTCTCCTTCATTCTTCATCAAACAAAAACTTCTAAAAGCGAGAGATCACTTAGATGAGAGCCATGGGTTCAGCAAGAGTTTCAGCTCTTCTCTTCATTTGCATGCTTTTCATTTCATCACTTACTCCCATTCTTGGTTGTGACTGTCCTCCTGGTAACAAACCACCACACAAGAAACCTAAGACACCCAAGAAGAAGACTCCCAGCTACAAACCTCCCAGTCATGGTAATCCACCAGTATCGCACCCACCCAAAGTTAAACCACCAGTCACACTTCCACCTATTGTGAACCCACCAGTCGTGAAACCTCCAATTACAATCCCACCAGTTGTTAAACCTCCAATCACAATCCCACCTGTTGTTGGTCCACCCGTAACTCTGCCTCCTGTTGTTAATCCACCGGTAACAATCCCACCATATGTTAAACCACCAAAGACTGTTGTACCTTGTCCACCACCTCCATTGAAACCAGCTAGTTGCCCTATTGACACTCTTAAGCTCGGTGCTTGTGTGGATCTTCTCGGTGGGTTGGTTCATATCGGTCTTGGAGATCCGGCTGTTAATGAATGTTGCCCTGTACTTTCAGGACTTGTTGAACTTGAAGCTGCTGTTTGCTTGTGTACTACCTTGAAGGTCAAGCTTCTTAACTTGAATATCTTTGTTCCTCTTGCTCTTCAACTTCTTGCTACTTGTGGAAAGACTCCTCCTCCTGGCTACACCTGTTCTATCTAGACTCAGGTAAAGTACATTTTATTTTTCCTCATGCACTTTGAATATATACTTTTTTAGTAGTCTAAACCTAGAACTGGAGATACTAGTACTAGGTTTAAAGCTCAGATCTCACACACAATAACTCATACTGTTCATTTCATTTTTTTAATGTTAATCATGGGATCAACTTATTTAGAATGAATGTCACTATCTTAGAATAAACTTAGAATGTTACTGTTGGCAGTGTCATGGACTTAACAGTATACCAAAGCTTGTTTAACTAGCTATAGCTACTTAATATAGCTTGTTCTAACAGCCAGTTCCATTGGAGATTTGGGTTTTAACTACATATTGCTCATCTGTTAGATATCCTTTCTGTTTTTCAGGTTGCTAGATTTGAATGATCAAGATGATGTTGATGAATGGACATGAGAGGATGTCTGATAGTAGCAGTGCTGATGAAGTTTTTACGCATTTTGTCTTTATGTTTTAAATTATTTCCTTGTTGATTGGTACTATTAATGGTGTTTGGTTTCATCATTGTACACATTTTCTTGTTTCCTTGTCATTGTACATGTTGAACGTGAATTTGTGGTAGTAAAGCAACAGTAAGAAAAAGAATTTGTTTTCTTTTTACCAAAAAGTGTCTTTTGCATTATTCTCCCTTTCCATATGGTCAGCTGAACAATTATGTGTTTCTTTGATTCGTAAAAGGAGGAAATAAAATAAAAAGTTTAGGCAAAACATGTCCCTGTTTTTTCATTAATTATCATGATGTCATTAGATTAAGATTTTTTTATTTTTTTTGATAATAATAAAAAAGAAAATCTAACCTCTAGTAGAAAATATACGCAATATATGATTAAAATAAAAAATAAAAAAATGCAAGATTGGGCTGAGTCCGCTTCATTGGGTCCATGCCATACAACTCCCTCATTGGGTCCATGCCATGTATACTAGAGATAAAGTAAAATTTCTATCTTTTGTAATTTAGTTGCACCCAAGAAAAAGTCTCCCCACAAATAGGGAGTTTTTTTTTTTTTTTTGACTGGATATCAAAAAGAAAGGAATGACAGATAGATACAAACAGAGAGAATTGGTTGGTTTAGACAAGAATGAATTCCGAATTAGATGGCCAAAACAGAGGTTGGAATTTATTAGGATCCGGGAGGTGAAGAAGGTCTCTCTTCTTTTCTTAGTTTTAGTGATGAGAGATATATAGAGATAGAGGTGGAGTTTTTCTAGCGCATTTCATCAAATCTTGCTCCCATGCCCAAGCTAAATGCTTTTGAGATGCTTCTACCCTTATGAAATCATCCTGTTTCCCATTCTCTTTGGTGTTTGTCTATAATCATCTCTGTTCTCGGTATCAGCCGAAGTTCATAAGCAGAGCAATACAACCCAACTGATTAATCAATAATCATATTTGTCCTCCAGTCCTGCGCATTAATTTTCTTGGTTGCTTATTCAGCAGGTAATATTGTGTGATGAAAGGAGCAGTAAAAACAAAACCAGAAAAATGTTAAGTACTTTTGAGATTTTGCGTCTTTTAATTGCTGCATGATAAAAATTGCAGGTGTGATGAAGGTTTGTTGGCCATACTTTGATCCAGAATTCGAGAACCTCACCGAAAAGATATATGGTCCAAGGTTAGTCCTCTCCTCCATAACCCCCAACTACCCAATGGCTTATGAGCAGTTGCGGAGCGAGCTTGTGGCATGGAAAGACGAATTTTTGCCTAACTACTCCGCCCCGGCGTGTTTCCCTTGGGGAGAATTGAATTAGAAATCTCAACCAAAGGAGGTTCGAGGTTCGATTCTCCCTAGGATAATAATTTATTAGAGTATTAATTATGGTTTTTTAATCAAATTTTTTTACGGCTATTATTTATTACAGCTACAGAGTTTGTATCGACAACGAGAGCTGTAAAGAATGTACAGTTGTGAAAGTAGACACATTGAATAAACAAGGTCTACTTCTTCGAGTCATTCAAGCATTAACAGATATGAACCTTACAATCTCTAAGAGCTACATTTCATCTGATGCGGAATGGTTCATGGATGGTACAATTTACGCTAACTCTGACACGCTATACGCATCCCCCCTCATCATCAAATGAATCGTTTAAATAGTTGTTCTTCTCTGCAGTCTTTCATGTCAAAGATGATAAAGGACACAAACTTACTGACCATAGTGTTGTCAATTACGTTCAGCAGGTATCATTTTTCAAATTTATCTATTATGTGTGCCGTCCTCTTGGGCTTCTGCATCCAATAACATGTCTAAAGTTATTAATGTATGACAGAACATTCAAGCAATTGGTACAACAAGTAAAGAGTTATTTCGGGACCCACACAAGAGTGAGGTTGAGGCATCGGGGGTAGGAGCAATTATCAGGTCTGATGCGTTGACAGACCACACAGCGATTGAATTGACAGGAGCTGATCGACCGGGTCTTCTATCTGAGATATCAGCAGTTTTAGCAGACTTAAGATGCAATGTTGTAGAGGCCCATGCTTGGAGCCATAATGAGTACCTTGCTTGTGTTGCCTACATTTCTGATCAGTCCAACTCCAGCCGTATTGAGGATCCCAACCGGCTTGCAGTCATCAAAGATCATCTATCTACTGTCATCCATGCAACAACTCCCATCGATGACATTGAAGCTTATAATGATCAAAGAGTTGAAACTGCAGATTTGCCCGGTGGAGGAAGGGATAGAATGACAACAAATGTTGAGCATCGATTGCACCAACTAATGCTGGCTAGTCGTGACTTGGAAGGACGAGTTGGATCAGTAAGCAACAATTCTTCATCATCTTCTATGTCAATAAATGTAGTTGGGGATGGAAAAAAGATAGTCGTGTCAATAGAGGGTTGTAAAGAAAAGGGGTATTTAGTTGTTCGTGTTGAATGTAAAGATCGACGGAGGCTTATGTTCGATACAGTTTGCACACTGACAGATATGCAGTATGTTGTTTTTCATGCTTCAATAAGTAGTCATGGAAATTATGCAATTCAGGTATCTCTTTACACCATATTTTTGAAATTATCTTCCTTAGCATGTTAGTACCAAAAAAGTAACATCAAAATAATGTTTGCAGGAGTATTATATCCGACACATAGATGGCCACACGTTAATCTCAGAAACAGAGAAACGAAGAGTTGTGAAATGCTTAGAAGCCGCCATCGAACGTAGAGTATGCGAGGTAATGATTCAGAAAAATGCACCTAAAGAATCTTATTTATAGTTTCAAATAAACTTATATTTTTTTTATTGGTTGGTGTAGGGTGTCAGACTAGAGTTATGTGCTAACAATAGGGTAGGTTTGCTTTCGGACATAACACGGATTTTCCGTGAAAATGGCCTTGTCATTGTTAGAGCAGATGTGGCGACAGAGGGTGGGAAAGCCATGAATGCATTCTACGTTCGTGATGTCTCTGGAAGTGAAGTAAACATGGAAGTTGTGGAGTCAATGAGGAAAGAGATAGAGCCTCTTGCACTTGAAGTAAGGAATGATTCACCTTCCTCTACCTCTCTGGATGGGCCCCGATTATCTTTAGGTGGTCTCCTGAAATCGCACATTGGACGTTTGTCTCAAAATTTCTCTTCGATTAAGTGAAAAAAACATAGCATGGCGCTAGCTGTTCATATCCGATAAATTTATGTAGATAAATTTGTTTCGTTATTAGTATTATTGTTTCAAATTTGTGGTTGTAAATAGTGGAAAGTAACTTGTCTGAATGAATTACCAATCATGATGTTAATAAGCGATGTAAATACTTGATTAATTAGTCTAATAAGATGACTCGATTGTCTTCCTTTTCTGTAGTTTGATAATGACATATATACCTTGCAAATTATCCTTTTCTTTAGTTTGATGTTTATTCTTCGTTGATACGGAATTTAGCCATATAATGGCATACACCAATACCAATGTGCACTAAATAACTTTTTTTGGCCGGTCAAAATATACTGGTGGCCAGGGTTAGAATTTAACTTCCTACAATTTTATTTCATGCACCTGGGCATGAAAGCATATTCGACATGCTACGGCCCAAAATGATTAGGGCTGGGATTTTTGATTTTTATATTTTCTCGATTAATCTAGGGTCAGTGTTGCCTTTTTCTCTCTAGTTTTCTCATCCTCAGAACTCTGTTTTTTCTTTATCCTCGGGAATAGATGAACAATCTTTTATTCCTCTAAAAAAAGTTGAATCATGAGAAAGCACATGACAGTGTTTATCCTTTCGGTCTTACTCGGAAGTTAAACATGGTCAATATTCTCATTGGTATGGCCAGAGAAAGAGACTCACATATAAATGACCTCAAATTAAGATTGGAGAAAAACGCCTTGGAATTAAGACGTCCACAAAATACTCCTTCAACTTTTTGTAGTCTTACCTGTCAGTAAATCAGAAAGTGTTGCCTTATCTGTATATTCTGGAAAAATTAAGGAACTTGAAGAAGAGATCGCCTACTTTAAGAATGACACTCATAAAATTCATATGCATAATCATCATCTATAAGCATGCGCTCAAATTGTACTTGCACACTCAGAAGCTAAATAGTTCAATTTTTCTGATAAAGAAAAAATTGTTCAACCTGATATCAAAGAATCACTTGATAATTTTAGTACTAAAACAACTAACTCTGATCCCATAAGAACTCATAAATGTTGTTGTTTTTATAAATCGGAAGGACACTTTCGCAAAAAAAAAATTAAAAAAAATTAAAAAAAGATTGGAAAACCACTGAATCAATGTTATTACAAATACATTAAATTTTATTTTCAAGAGTGTGATTCATATTCGAAATTATAAACCCCTTGGTTCTGGAGTAATGTATGCTAATAATCATCGCATTATGAAGATCCCTATGTTTATCAGTTCTACTCACTCCAATAAATAACGAGTTGTTGCTCACAGCAAGTACACAAACCATCCTTAAATGAGCAATGTGAAGAATATGTCTTCGAAGACTTGGGTTCCCAAAATATCCTTTGTTCCTACAAGAACTTTCTAGGAAAATTCATCCAAAGAAGCAGTTTAGTTTGCAGACATGAACAAGGCAATTATAGGTTATAACGATCTCGTCAACAAGTTATCTATTAATCTCAAAGAAAAACATCCAAACTCCGATAAGAATTGCAACTGTATCTAATACTAGGATGATAGTAAGATTTATGACGATTTTCCTCATCATACAAAGGAAAATCCTTAAAAGGGAAGAGTGTGCAAAATTTAAACACTGGTTTATGACTCATTGTGAGTTTGAAAATGCTCATTCCAATGAAACTTGAGTGCCTGGAAATTGCATCCTCATCAGTTAAAAATCATGTTAACGTGATGATTGCATAATAAAACAAGTATTCTATTTTTTTAATAGTTATGTTATTATCGTTCTTTGATTATTGGCTACATCTTGTTATCCATCACCCTTTGTGTATTTTATATTTTACAAAGTATTTGATGGAACCCTTGTATTGTCTAAATAGTTGTCGATTTTCTTATAACTATTGTCATTAAATCTTATGAAGACAATAAGTTTCATATCAACTTTTTCAATCCTTTGCTCCAAAAGAGATGTACCCCCTATCTATAAGTTACGCAGATTGTTGTTTGACTACAAAATCCTATTGTCATTGTCTTCTCTTCACCCTTACAAGAAAAATAAATCAAAGACTAAGTCAAGGTGCTACCACATTGCTAAAAGTTTGTTTCAATCGCATGTGGTGAACAAAGCAATGTTCACCCCAACACAACTTGATTGTGTTGGAAGTGCACCCTCACCAAGAAATTCCTAAGTACGAAACATGGTGAGGGAAGCATAAGAATTAAGGGAGCACATATTATGTTGGGTAAAACATTGTATTGCTGGTGAAGCCATAGGATTCATGATTGGATTTTTCTAAAATGTATGTCTATAAAGTTGATCAAGTATTATGATGAAATCGTGATCTAATATTATTACCAATATTACCTTATTTTTGTTTTTACGCTCTAATGTTTCAGTAATTGATTTGATGGGAATTCTAGTATCATCATGATTGATTGTTTAAGCATATACTTGAGATTAAACACCCATTTGTTTCGGGAAGTTAATAATTTTTATCTCCCACTTGTTGAGCCAATGCTCTAAAGATGAGTCCATGTTTCAATAGGTCAAGCAACCTATTGATTGAATGGTTTCATGACAATAAAATCCTAGGGTGGTTGTCATCATCGTCTTCTATACACCTTTAATTGATAAAGTGCGAGTTTCTAATCCGACTCTAGTGCTACCACATCAGTAATAGTGAGTCTAAAATGTAATGACTCCATGTGGATATCGGCACTACTTATGATATTTGTAGAGTTCTCCCTGCCTGTTTGAATCCTAAGAAAGAGACGAGAACATGATCCATGAGAATTTGCACATGAAAGCTATATAAGATATGCACCTAGTTGAATCTATCTAATCATTATGTTGAGATTAAAATTTGAATTACGATTTCTGGGTAGAATTCTCAAGACATGGTCATCATGCGTATTTTTCACTTGTATCTTCATTTCAAAAATATTCTATGTGATTAAAGTAATAATAGATTAAGGTAATAGTAAAGTCTGATTCATATATGTGAAGATTGCCAAATCTTTTGAATATGAATAAGGAATATCATTCATGTTTACCTAACTTGATTTGTGTTTAAGTTTTTAAATATAGGTTAGAAGAAACAAACAAAGGCGATGACATTTGTTTTTGGTGAATTGCAAAGAAGAAGTTTTGAGTTCAAGCTTGTCTTGTATAAGCTTTCGAGATATGATTCGAGCAATGGAAAGTTCGTATATATTTAATAATCTTAGTCAATAGCAATTTATTGTTCATAATTATAGTAAATTGAAGAATGAGAGAAGGGCGAACTTACTTGAAACAATCTCCTTAATGAAAGAATACCACATAGACATGATTTTGTAAAATTCGGGTACATACTAGGTTGATCTTAGATATTGATTTTTGAGATCATCCAAGAATTCTTGTACACAATGAGGTACCCAGATCTTTGATTTATACTACTAATTTTGCAAGAAAGATAAACTGTAAATACAATCATATATAAGGATTTTTTCTGAAGATCTACTTGTTGACAGTATCAGGTTATTGTGTTATAGGTTCAAACGCCAATTTTTGGGTTGTACTTGGTACCCTCACCTTTTAAGATGAATATTTTCTAAGACAATTGAGCATTTGTATGAACTTTCATATTAAATACTACTGGATATACATCGATCCTCTTTGTACAATCGTACACACTCCTTTCATGGGTTGATGTGAAAAATTAAGGTTTTATATCTTTAATGGAAATGAAGATTCATTTGTTTTAAGGTTAACTTAGTCTATTAGGGGGTCCGGACAAAAAATCAGGGTCGTACCAAAAAGATCTCTTTATATTATTATTATTATTATTAGTTGGATATAGTAATTACATATCTATTACAAAAATTATTTCTTATAAATACTCAATAGGATTTTTTATTATCTTGATTTGTTTATGCATTAAAACTGACTTAATTGTGAAAATTATATATTATTAAAACAATCAATATTAAATGCGATTATTTTCTTTGAAAATGAAATGTTAAGAAAAAAAAAAGATGTGTTCTACGCTCGAGATGTCTTTGGAAGTGATAGACACGGAAATATGAGTAAATAAGGAATGATATAGAGCCTCTTGCACTTGGAGTATGTCATTTTTATTTATTTTTCTTGAACAAAGTCTTTTTTATGATTATCTTCAAATTTTATTTTCAGGAATGGTTAAGTTCTGAAGCTAACTACGAATTTTTAACCGAGACCGTCCTCATCATAAACCTTATGATAGATTTATAAGACTTTAAGATTTACTGCTAATGAACTTGTTGATGAGGTATATAGATTTTAGGTTAAATGGGATTCAATATTTTTAGAGATAGATATTCGATCTTGTTGTTTTACAAAATATTTCTTGCAATCTGAAATTAAAGATTCTGATGAGGACGAAGGTGAAATTGTTGGATTCAATGCGATTCGATATTTGTAGAACTAGATTTTTGATCTCTCTCTTTTAAAAAATATTTTTTATTGCAGTATAATAGTGAAGATTCTGATGAGGACGAAGATGAAATTATTGATAATGAAAGTTTTGGATCGAGTGTGCAGGAGTTTTCTGGATTTTTGTCGTATATTTCATTTATTTTCTAATTTGGAAAGATTAAATGAGGTATGTGGTTTGGTGATTTTTTTTTCAATCTGCTCAGATATCATAAATAATATAGCGCTTATGTATTATGTATGTTTGTTCACTTGACATACATCCAATAAGAAGCCTAAACTTAATTATTATGGTATGATAGAATACGCAGGCCATTGGTACAACAAGTAAAGAATTATTTTGAGACCCCAACAAGAGTGAAGTTGAGACGTCGGTGGGAGCAGTTATCATGTCTGATAAGTTGACAGACCACACATCGATTGAATTGACAAGAGCTGATCGACCGGGTTTTCTATCTGAAATATCAGCAGTCTTAGATGACTTAAGGTGCAAAGTTGTAGAAGCTCATGCTTGGAGCCATAATGAGTACCTTGCTTGCTAGAAAAGATTTGTTCGGTAGAGGAAGACATATAATGAAAACAAATTTTGTGCATTGATTGCACCAACTAATGCTTGCTAGTCATGACTTTGAAAGACGATATAGATTAGTAAGCAACAACTCTTCATCATGTTCAATGTTGATAAATGTATTTTAGGGATGAAAAAAGATAGTTGTGTCAATAGAGGGTTGTAAACAAAAGCGGTATTTAGTTGATTGTGTAGAATGTAAAGATCGACGGAGGCTTATTTTTTATAAAGTTTGCACACTCACATATGTGTAATGTTTTTTATTTTCATGCTTCAATAAGTAGTCATGGAAATTATGCAATTCAGTTATCTCTTTACACCATATTTTTTGAAATTATCTTCCTTAGCATATTAGTACCCAAAAAAATAACATCAAACTACTGTTTGCAGGAGTATTATAACTGACACATGGATTTCCACGCATTAATCTCATAAACTGGAAAACAACGAATCGTGAAATGCTTAGAAGCCACCATAGAACGCAGAGTTTGTGAGGTAATGCATTTTGATTCAGAAAAATGTACCTACATAATCTTATTTGCATTTACAGACAAACTCACATTTTTATTTTCATCTTTGTTGGTGTAAGGTGTCAAACTAGAGTTATGCGCTAACAACGGGGTAAGTTTGTTTTCGGAAATAACATGGATTTTCCATGAAAATAGTGTTATCATTGTTAGAGCAGACGTAGCAACAAAGACTGGGAAAGTCATGAATGCATTCTACGTTCGCGATATCTCTGGAAGTGAAGTAGAAATGGAAATTGTGGAGGAAAGAGATGGAGCCTCTTGCACTTCAAGTAAGGAATGATTCACCTTCCCCTACCTCTCTGGATCGACCACGATTATCTTTAGTTGGCCTCCTGAAATTGCACATTGGACGTTTGTCTCAGAACTTCTCTTCGATTAAGTGAAACAAACTATTACGGCGTCAACTGTTCTATCCGCTAAATTTGTGTAGATAATTTTTTTTATCTATTAGTAGTATTGCTTCAGAATTTGGGTTATAAATAGTGGAAAGTAACTTCTCTGAATGAATTACCAACCATGATGATAATAATCGATGTAAATACTTGATTATTTAATCTAATAAGATGATGAACTCGACCGTCTTCCATTTTTGACAGTTTGAATGACAAACATATGCCTTGTAACTTTTTCTTCAGAATGATACGGATTTACAAGCTTCAAGAAAATCAGTGTGTTGTTATTGAATTTAAACATATAATGGCATACCAACAACACCATTGTGCATCAAGTAACTTTTCCCGACATGTCATACACTGGTGGCCGGGGTTCAACTTTAACTACCTTCAATTTCATTTCATGCATCTGGATTTAGATTGAGCATGCCCAACAGGCTATGTGCCAACATGAATACCGCTATGATTTTTAATTTATATATTTTCTCTATCAACTTAGGGTTAGTGTTGTTTTTCTCTCTAGTTTTTTCATCCTCAAAACTCTCTTTTTTCTTCATCCTAAAGAATTGGTGAATAATCTTTTGTTTCCATAAACAAGTGGAATCATGAGAAAGCACATGATAATATTTATCCTTTTTATCTTATTGATGAATTTGACTCGGAAATTAAAAGGGAAGCATCTAAAGAAAGTGTTGAAACCACCAAGCTTCTGAAATTTCATATGATGTCCTAACGATGAAAAACATAGTCAGAATTCTCATTGGTATGAATAACCAAAGAGATTCACATATCAAAATCTTAATCGAGAAGAATGCTCGTTAGATAAGGAAATAATTATTCTCTTATATGTTTACTCTGAAAAAATTAAGGAACTTAAGGAAGTGATCGTTTACTTTAAGAATGACATTCGTAAGAGTCATATGACCAATCCTATTCATAAGAGTCATAGTATGACAGTAAGTTTTATGACAATTTTTCTTGATCAAATAAAGGAAAATCCTCAAAGGAAGAGTTGTGCAGAAATATAAACACTAATTTATGACTCATGGTGAGTACGGAAATGATCAGCCAAATGAAACATGAGTGCCTTGGGAATTTCATCCTCATCAGTTCAATATTATATTAAGGTGAGGATTGCATAAAAAAAATAAGTTTTCTATTTTTTTTAAATAGTTATTTCATCTCCTTCCTTCAAATTATTGGATACATCTTGTTCCGTCACTCTTTATGTTTTTTATATTTTACTAAGTATTTGATGGAACCCTGATATCGTCTCAATAATGGTCAATTTGGCTTGGAATTTTTGCCATTAAATATTAACTAGACAATAACTTTCATCTCTCTATTTAATTAGTCATTTGATTCAAAAGAGATGTGATATCTTAAGTTCTTCTTATTTGATGGATATTTACTAAGAATTTAGCACTTTTGAGAACTTTCACATTAAGTATTTGTTAGAGCATGGCTTGGTCAAGTCGCAAGTTTTGTTATCTCAAGCTTGTTGTCAATGTTAGTTGCACTAAACTATATCTTGATTTCTAGTCTACTTAAGTTAAGTCTCGAACTAGGTTAGAGTATGGTAGTTGACATTTGGAGAAATTCATAAGAGGTGTGTGAAGATGGAACCATTCTATTTACTCACAAGTATTACCATTCTATCTATATCTGACTATGTCGTATGATTTCTAGTATATTTAATATTGTAAAAATGAAGTTTCCAGTCAAGCTTGTCTTGTTAAACATCTCAAAATATGATTCAAGCAATGGATGTTCATAGCTCCTTAGCAATCGTAGTTCGAAACAATTTATTGTTCAAGAGTACTATATTTATGGATCATTTGAAAAGTGTCCACGCAATGATAATAAGATGATGAACTCGACCATCTTCCTTTTTTGATAGTTTGATAATGACATACATATACCTTGCAACTTATTCTTCAGAATGGTACGGATTTACAAGCTTCAAGAAAATCGGTGTGTTGTTATGAAATTTAAACATATAATGGCATACCAACAATACCACTGTGCATCTAGTAACTTTTCCCGACATGTCATAAACTGGTGTCCGGGGTTCGACTTTAACTTCCTTCAATTTCATTTCATGCATCTGGGCTTAGAGCATGCCCAACAGGCTATGTGCCAACATGATTACCTCTAGGATTTTTAATTTATATATTTTCTCTGTCAACTTAGGGTTAGTGTTATTTTTCTCTCTAGTTTTTTCATCCTCAAAACTCTGTTTTTGTCTTCATCCCCAAGAATAGATGAACAATCTTTTGTTTCCATAAACAAGTGTAATCATGAGAAAGCACATGATAATGTTTATCCTTTTTATCTTACTGATGAATTTGACTTGAAAATTAAAAGGGAAGCAGCCAAAGAAAGTGTTGAAACCATCAAGCGTTTGAAATTTCATATGGATTCCTAAGGATGAAAAACATAGTAAGAATTCTCATTGGTATGACTAACCAAAGATATTCACATATCAAAATCTTAATCGAGAAGAATGCTCGTTAGATAAGGCAATAAGTATTGTCTTATCTGTTGCTTCTGGAAAAATTAAGGAACTTAAGGAAGAGATCGTTTACTTTAAGAATGACATTCGTAAGAGTCATATGACCAATCCAATTCATAAGAGTCATAGTATCATAGTAAGTTTTATGACAATTTTTCTTGATTTATGATTTAGTCATTTGTGCCATAATTGAAAATTGGTAGTTTTTTTTCTGTAGCTTTAACGATATTACTGTTATTATTTACTCATGATGTTAGTCAATGAATTGTCATTGTTCCTAGATTTTTCGTTGCACTCAGTTGTTGCATATGCATGGTAATGCTAGGCAAATGATGTACCATTTTCTAAGGAAATGAAGATTAGAAATTCGTCATATTATGAAATGGCAATCAATGTGTGCAGGATGTTCATTGGAAGTATGAGTGTAATGGTGCTTTCTTAGATTATTGGTTATTCTCTTACTAAGTCGAGAAATTGGTATCATGTTTTTGTTTTTCAGATGATATGTTATAGAGACTAATGTTGAAGTGATCTTATACCTCTTGTTCATGTTGGAAGCATTTGTGTTAAATCGAAAATTGGTATTGTCTCTGTAGCTTTAATGATATTGTTACTGCCTTTATAACTTTAATGATATAATTGTTTTTATTTAGGAACGGTGTTCTTACCTTGTTCCTAGATTTGTATTGGTAGTCGGTTGCTAAATGCAGCGACAGAGGTGAGTGGGGACAAATGGTGTCCACTAACTTCACTTTATTTTGAAAAAATCATTAATTTAGGTTTCCAATTTTTGGAATTTACATGTTTTGCGGGGGCACATGTATAATAAGAGAGAAATTTTATTTTTGATGGGGTCAAAATTTTAAAACACATGTAAGATTAATAAAAATATATCAAATGTACGATATAAATATGAAAAACAATCTAATTTATTATGTCTAATCACTTAATTTTTAATACTAATACGAAATTAAAATGCCAAAAAAAAGGGCGGTCGGCCGCTTACCCGCCATGTACAGACTTTTACTATATGACTTTGCCCCTCTTTGAGAAACGGTCTCGCTCCTCCACTAGTAACATGCAGGGGCAGGGCCACATTGAAAGGTGGGTGTGCAATTGCCCCCCCCCCCCCCAATGTGAGTTTCCAAGCCCAATTTAAGCGATTTTCCCCCATTTTAGCTATTTTAACCCTTTTGCACCCTCTCAAGTGTGCACTAATTAACTTTCCCACCCATTTCTAGAATTCTGGCTCCGCCCCTGGTAATATGTGTGGTAATGCTAGGCAAAGCACTATGGTACTAAGACTAAGTCCTATGGGCCAGATTGAGCTACTAGATTAGGTAAAAAGTGTTACCTATTTGTTAACACTAGTTCTCTCTCCTAGCATTTGTGTGCACTTGAACTAGCAGCGAGATAGTTGCGCTCAATGATTCAACGCCACAAAAATTACATTTTCGCTGAATGGTTCAGCGCATCTAGATTTATTTTTTGATCTGACGGCTGAGATTGGTTGCACTGAACCAAGCAGCGCTGGGCGCTGTTTGATTTTGCGACTAGCATGCTAGATTAGCACTGCCATAGAACTTAGGAGGTTGTCCTAACTGACGTGGACTGTTAAATCTAGCTGCTAGATTAGCACACCATAGGACTTAGCCTAACAATACCAGGGCAATAACGCTTAGAAAACGGTCATATTTTGAAATGGCAATCAACATGTGCAGGATTAGATTATTGGTTATGGTGATAGGCGCCTTAGGTTTGCTCAGTTGATGTGTCAATGATAATACTCAATAGTCGAATTTGGAAAGTATGAAGGCCTATTGTAATTTTCAAGTCCTAGCAAGTATCTCCTTATCGACGTTATAGAAGATGATAGTGCTACGGTACTATGCGGGCAGAAAGTGTATCTTATAAAAAAAAACTATATTTTATTTTATATTTTGGTGGGATGAAGGGATGCACATGGTTCGGTTTTCTACCCGAACCGAACTGGTCCAAACTGACAAAAAAACTTAGAAAACCAGAGACCGAAAAATCCAAAAACCAAGAAACCCAAAAATCGAGAAAATCGATTCTAGGTGGTTGGTTTTGGTTTGATGTCACAAAAGAACCAAATATCCAAAAAAAAAAAAAACCAAAAAAAAACTGAAAGTTAGAACCAAAAAAACCGACAAAAACCATGATAATATGTAGCGAACTTTCCATCATCGTATAATATATATACACTTCAATGAGTATATTCATAAATAAAGAAAATATAATTAAAAATGTATTTAATATTGAATTATATATGCATAATATATATGACTTTAATGAGTATACCCATAAATAAAGAAATTATAGTTCAAAATATATTTAATTTCAATGATTTGCTTTATAATTTTGATTTACGAGTTAAAAATGAAAATTTATTATAAAAAACCCAAAAAACCCAGAAAAATTAAAAAAAAACTGGTGGGACGGTTCTGGTTTTTAATATTCTAAACCGAGCATTTGGTTTTTGGTTTCTTATAAGAGATATTGGTTTGGTCCTTGAGTTTGGCAGAAAGCCAAACCAAACCATGGGCAGCCCTAGATGAAGGCCAAAAGGGGACAGCATCAGAAAAGAGAAAAATAAGAAGAGTGAAAATAGTAACACACTAGGTAGGGACGGGGAAATATCCACATGCCATGGACATTATGCTGACTGGCAAGATTATGAGCCGTTTCATTAGCTCGTTTCTAGGTAAAGTTGAAAATCAATCTGTGGGAAATCAGTAGCTTGGGCTTTGATATCTTGAATGAGTCTGCTGATTCTCCAGGGGATACGCCAGCTCTGACTGTTTGGAATTTTCACAGTAACTTGACAGACACTCTCAATGATGATGTGATGATAATGCATTGTAGAAGCAAGATCAAGAGCAAGAGAAAACACATCGCCTCTGCCACAGCAGGAGTAGAATGATCAATGAATGAAAATTCACAAGAAATGCTTTTGGAATCCCTTGTAATTGCAGCACAAGAGCCCTTACCATCAACGAGAGATGCGTCAATGTTGATTTTGATGATGATACCAGTAGGCGCCACCCAAAACAACCTCAGATGGTACAGGATTAACTCGTGGAGTAAAATAAGAGACTACAATATAAAAATGCGTGAACCAGTAATTAGCCACTTTGAGAATATGATGAATCTGTGGCTTTGCATTATCATATATGACTTCATTTCTCATTTCCATATGGCCCAGAGGATACAAGACCCCATGCAGTAAAAGTAATCTCTGTCATTAGTAGAACACCATTGAAGAATAGCATCATTAAGAGTTAAGGAACGATTCTGCACTCTAAAACTCAGAGGGGTTGTAAAGAGAACTGCTTCGTTAAGTGGACAATGCAGAAACACATGATCAATAGATTCGGTATGGTTGAAACAGAATCTAGAGTCCGTGTATCTTATACTTTTGAATCAAGGAATTAGCTGGTCAAATTTTTGAAGTACCTGGAAAAACCGCTCGTTTCTTGAATGTGTGCAGGGTATAAAAAGCGTCTGCTTAAATCAAGTAAAGCTGAATAAACATGAATGCTTATACTATGCTTTCCTCTTTTCAATAATAGCCTCCCTGGTGTCTCAGTTTCTCACTGGTATTCACCATACATTACCGAATCTCTCTAAAAGCGTTTTGTGCGAACCAACTGGAAGAATGAAAATAAGGCACAAAGATGACAAGGTTTTGCAGAAACAAACGACGCCAATAGAAGCGAGCGAAGCATAAGGAGAAGAGAGGGATAGCTGAAAAAGAAAGCGATGAAGATAGTGAGCTAAACTGGGCCAGATAGAAAAGAAGCAGGTGCCAGATCCAACAAAAAATTAAAGACACATACAATGTTTTGGGGACTAGCCCAAATCAGTGGGGGACTACTTTCTTATTCAAATGTCCACCCAAAATTTTAAGGGGTGTCCTAAAAGATTAGGGAAGACTAATCTGCCCTTATCCTAATTAAGGTTATAACTAATCCTAATAACCCACTAATTTAACCACTACCCACTAATCTAACCCCTAAATAAAAACCAAAAATCAGTTTTAAAACACATTTTTTTTATTCTCCTCTTCTTCTTCTTCTTCTCCTCTTCTTCTTCTTCTTCTCCTCTTCTTCTTCTTCTTCTCCTCTTCTTCGTATACATCGACGATTTGAAAAAATTCATCATCGATTAATCAATTTTATAAAACAATGCGTTCTAAGCAGACACCAAGAATTCCCGGATTGAGTCCGGGTCTGGCTAGCATAGCGAATCTCCCAAATCAATTTGAAGTTGATAAACAACTTCAAGCAAAGTTGGGAGACGAATTGAAGCATCAAACATCAACCAAGGAGTCTGATTCCCTCAAAATGAAAATCCGTAGGTAATTTCCTTCGTACCCATTCCTTTGAATCGTTTTTTGTTGAAGAAATCATCAAAAACCACTGAAAATGAAAGTTACAGTAGAGATTTCGGCTAGGAGAAAAATTTAAAACCCTAGAATTTGGTAACTGAACTTTGAATATGAAGAACAGTTCGGCGAATTAGTAATTTTAAGGTAACCGAACTATGAAGTTCGGTAAGCTCGCAAAAAAAAAACGTAACCGAACTCCTTCTTTATATGAAAAAATTGAGTTCGGTTTAGTCGATAAATTTATATATGTAACCGAACTTTCAATATGAAGAACAGTTCGGCCAATTAGTAATTTTAAGGTAACCGAACTATGAAGTTCGGTAAGCTCGCAAAAAAATAACGTAACCGAACTCCTTCTGTATATGAAAAATATGAGTTCGGTTACCTCGATAAATTTATATAGGTAACCGAACTTTGATAAAATATAGTTCGGTTACCTCGCACTTTCTATGTGGTAACCGAACTTTGATCTGTCACATACAAACTTGTAGTTCGGTTACCTCTCAACTTATACCAGATAACCGAACTTTAGCCTGTTAACATTTTGTGTTTGATGTAATCCCATGTTCATCTTTATCTGATAAGACAATATTCTGTTTAGGTAATAATGTGGTTTTCATTCATTAGGAACAAAGGGAAAAAATCTAATCCCCACGTAGACGAAGATTTGAGAACTCCAACACCTCGCGGTAGGATACATCTGGATTTCCGAAACCGTGGTACCAAAAATGCAAAACATGGAGGGGGATCATTACAGGAAGTCAATCAGGAGGTGATGGAGAATACAATTGATAATGTTATTGAAGAAGAGAATGATGATGAAGAAGAGCAAGGAAATGAAGACCAAGGAAATGAAGAGGTTGAACAACAAAGAGAACATGTTGAGAATGTAGAGGAAGAAGAACAAGGACAGGGCAAAGAAGGAGAAGGACAAGAGGAAGAGAAGGATGATGAAGAAGAGGGAGAGGAAGAAGAGGAGGGAGAGGAGGAAGAGGAAGAAGAGGAGGAAGAGCAAGAAGAGCAAGAAATTGTTCCTGTTAAAGAGAAAAAGAAGCCGAAGCCGCCTTGTGATAGATACTCACACATTCCCCCTGATAATTTGTGTTTGCCACCAGTGAACCCAACTTATGGTACTCCAAATGATGGAGGGGCCACCTTGTTTGGCTACAAACACTCATGGGCTGCGAAGATCTATGCGACAAAGGTATTCTTTAAGTTCATTTTTACCTAACAAAATGTTTTTTTTTTGGGACATGTTTTGTCAAGTATTAATAATGTTATGTTTTTTTCGTAGGATCATAATGATGCAGTACGTCTTATTCGGCGTCAAAAGGCGTCCAAATGGGATCTATCTTTGGAGTGTGACGATTTTCAATCAAAGGTGAAAGAGTGTGTTTTATGGAGAGCTATAGAGGATGCACATGCGGATTTTGACGTTGTTGCCGTATCCGCATTTCTCGAGAGGTACTATCCCGAGACATATACAATTCATCTTCCATTTGGCGAGATGGGAATTACTCCCGACGATTGCTCGAGAATAACCGGCTTACCAGTGGAAGGTAAATGTCTTCGAGAAGGCTACAACCCCTCGATGCATTATGAAGCTCTTGAAGAATTGGCTATAAAATGTCTAGGATGGGATGCAAGAAAGGCTCAATGTGAGTTTAGACGTTCTGTGAGGTCCCCTAAACGTGGCGATGAGTATAATCCAAGAGAGACAAATGGAGCCTTTAAGAAGAGGTTGAAGAAATTCAAGTTGGTAAAGTTGAAGGAAGCCTTTGGAGGGACAAGAAAGAAGGTGGAGAAAGGAAAGAAGGTGGAGAAAGGAAAGTTGGTGATGGACCAGGAGACCCTTAGGCATCATGTCACCGCTTATTGGTTATATCAGCTAGGAACCGTCATTTTCCCAGACACTTCTGGAAATAGGGTGGATGCACATTATCTACAGCTTTTGGAGAATCTCGATGAGATTAACCAATACTCTTGGGCCACTGGGGTGCTTGCTTTTGTTCTAGGAGAGATGAGCAAAGGGTCGAGGATTAAGACAAATCAAATTGGAGGTTACTTAACTCTTATTCAGGTAACTTTCTACATTGTTAGTTAGCAAATTATTCCCCAAAATTTTCTGCTTTCAAATAAATTTTCATGTATGTGGTTAATATTTTCGTATTTTCGCATAGGTTTGGATTTATGACCACTTCCCTTCACTGGGATTGGCTAGGGAAAAGACAGCTTATCCCTATGACGAACCTACAGCAGGAAAATGGTTGTTTTTGGACGCACAAAAGAAGTCTAAAGAAGAGCAGTTGACTTCGTTGAGGGATAAATTGGATAAACTTACGGTGAACGATGTGGTATTTCACCCATACGCCGTACCCGATGATGTCCCTGTAGATGAAGAAGATATGAATGGTTTCTCTACCGTCTCGGCATACTATGGACCAATTTGGTATCCTAATGGCTACGCAATATATAATCCAAGGAGAATACTAAGACAACTTTGTTGTGTCCAAATGGATCCCGACATGGAGAATGAAAATTTCAATTTGGTGGTTCAAGGAACAAAGAACACCGAGAAATATTTTGTTCCAAAACATGAACCAACTCCTACGGTAGGACATTGGAATGCACTTCGTAACTACTACTTACCTTTAGGTGATTGTGTACCTTGTGGTGGAGATGTAAATGCATGTGATGAAGATTATACGGGGTTTTATCAAGAAATTAGTCATCCTTTTGTGATAAATAGAGAACAACAAGCTAAGACTGATAAGGCGAAGGGGAAGGCAAAGGAGAGGGAGGCTAAGAGAGGTCAGAAGGAGATGCCTATTTGTGGAGAAGAAGCAAAAATGTTATGGGATAATGTGGTAAGAAAATGTCTTCTCTTATACTTCCTTGTTGTTTGAAAGTATTGAAAATATATTTACTTATGCTTAAAATTGGAATCAGGTGAAGAAGGGTACGAAATTATTGAAGAAATTGATGGCTAAAATCCGCAGTGGAGAGCCGATGTCGACTAAGGAACAAACCTACTACTACGGCGAGTGGAAGGGTCTTATAACTAAAAGAATGATGGAGCCAAGTAGGTCTAAGCAATTGAAGAGGGGTCGACAACAAGGAGAATGTTCAAGTCGCGCCATGGAGGAAACCGGACGAGTAGATGAAACCCCAAGTGATGAGGAAGTTCAACCTAAAACTCGTGGTAAACAAGGAAGTGGTAAAAGGGTTCGTCGTGGTGGTCGTTAGTGATTTCGTATGGTTTTAGTTTCAAAAAACTTATTAGTTATGGATTTCTTAGTTTGGTATGTATAACAACTTTTATATTTGTTTTAGAACCTTGTTTTTGTTTTTAATTTAAATTGGGTTTGTGTTTTCAATTTTATATGGAAGAAATTTTGAATACAGGATTTTTTTCGGCAACCTGAAATTTAAACACAGGTTAGTTCGGTAACCTGTAACTAATTAATGGTTGCCGAAGACAGAGTTCGGTTACCTCGCAACATTTAAACTGGTTGCCGAAAACTCCCCTGAGGCTTCAACTAAAAAGTTCGGTTTTCTAAATTTCTAGCTTGTAACCGAACTTAATTTTCGGCGAACAGCTAAATACTACAAGGTTTCCGAAGACAGAGTTCGGTTACCTCGCAAAATTTAAAATGGTTGCCGAAAACTCCCCTGAGGCTTTAGGTTAAAAGTTCGGTTTTCAAAATTTCTAGCTTGTAACCGAGCTAGAAAGTTCGGTTAGGAAAGTATTATATCAATGGTAGCCGAAACTTTCTCTGAAGACTCATATATAACATGAGTTCGGCAAACTGTATTTTTCACCAGGTAACCGAACTTTAGTTCGGTTACCTGCACAAAAATACAGGTTGCCGAACTATTATCTGTCAACTCAATAGAATACTAGCATTATCTCGATAATGAATACCACACTTCAAAAAACATAGTATTACATTGATAAGCATACTTAGTTACATTGCATGTGTCATTTAATCATCATCAAGTGAAATTCGACCTTCATGTACAATTTCGTCAGATTTCGACAAAGCTTTCCACATCTCCATGTTATGCTCATACATAATACACCAACCCAACATTATATTGTAGTTAAAGGATGGCCAAAAAGAGTTTCCGGATATTGGAGGCAGTGGACAATCGGGTTTTAAACGAAGGCCTATAAAGTGGTTGTTGTTAATCAATGCCATCACACATCTCCTTCGTTTGAGTTGATCGACACATACGGTTGTTTTCGGGGTGAAGGTGAAACTAGCATACTTTGAGAAATAATGAACCACACAATTAAAAGCCTCGGCGATTAAGTGTCCACATATCGGTATGCTCATCCAATAATCCCTTGTGATCGGATGGCCCCCATGAAGACGACGTTGATACTTAAAAAATTGCTCATTGAGACTACCCACCCCATCGCACAACATTGTCTTGTAAAATGCCGGATTCTCCTTTAGTTTGGACAACAACCTTTGCCTTATATGAGTGATTGCACATCCATTATTTAGCTTTGCACTTTCGATGAAAGGCCCAAGTTGCTGATTGACAACATGAAAACCACAATTACCATCCGGAGGAACGTCTTCGGTGGATATAACGTATTCTCGAATGTATAGAGGTAGATCATTCAAATAGTCTTTATTTGGAGCATCAAGCTTCACGTCTAGGGAAGATGGTTGAATAGGGCAAATTGGAGACTTAAGCTTCACGTCGCCGGAAGATGGTTGGCTTGGTTGAGATGGACACATCGTACCTTTTTTCTTCAAATCTCGCTCACTTGTTTCGCCTTTCTCCTCAATACTCCTACCTTTTCTTGGTTTGCTCCAAGTACATTTCCGCGGTATACTCATGGGCCGATGGATCTCTAGTAAATGGGGTTTGCTCACTTTTCTTCTTACGTAACACCTTTGCATATTCTCTTAGTTGTTTTTTAGTTTCTTTTTTGCTTGGCCTACCTTTGCGTTTGCCTTTTGGCGGTTCATAAACATTCTCCGAAGTTTGTGGATATATGATTTTCCTCATGTCATCCCAAAATATTTGTTTTTGGAGCTTGTTCATGCCACGATACATCTCTAGTACGGTTCTACCCATGTCGTTATCACCAAACTCCTCTCCGGCTTCTTCTCCCTTTGGAGGAGGGATGAAACTTAGATGCTTCCAATATGGATCAATGTCGCTTAAAGGGATTACGCCATGCTCGTAGTTGATTATCATATGGCGACAAGGGAGTCCCATAGACTTCTTCATGTTACATACACACACCTCATCCCTCTTGGTTTCCCACTTATCAATCAACTCGACTTCTATGATCAACAACTTCATACATTGGCGAGATACGTTGTAATGGATTCCCTTGAACAATGGGTGGTCGGCGTATTTTCCGGTCATTTTGAATATACGGCTTTTTTGGAATTTCTCTTTAATTCTATCAATGTCGCGCTTGAAGTAATTTTCCATAGCATTCCACACGGTTACGAAATTATCAACACATCCAAAGAGATTCTTCTTCAACCGATGGTGAGCCGACTCTACTAAACTTGTCGCTTGATTTCCCAAGTGTTTATATTGGTTGGTATAGGCATTAACGAACCTCTCTTTGTGTGGTTCCAACCATTGGCGAAGAACATACGATACAACACTGGGATAATCGGGAGTATCCCAATGGCCGATAAACTCCGCAAGATTTAGATGATACTCTTCCTCGGTAAGAGACCAACACAATGATTCCCATTCACTGTTGAAAGCAACCCATTTAGCGTAATTTAGAGCGTATTGTTTTTCAACTTCCTCTTTTGCATCCGCTCGTTCATGTTCCGGTAGCATCTTAATCTCTTCATATCCTTTTTTCTTGGGTGGAAAAATTATTGGCTTGCACCTATTTATCAAATTACACCATATATGGAATGTACAAAGCATATTGTGTGCTAATGGAAACACTACCTCTATTGCATTCATCAATGCGACTTCATTGTCGGTCACTATAACCCCGGGAATATCATCACCTCGGAAGATTGCCTTAACTTGTTGTAGTGCCCAAATGTAACTAGGTTCTTGCTCGTCTCTTAAAAAACAAAACGCCACGGTAAACGGTGACTGCGTCGAAGTACGCCCAACAATATTCAACAATGGCATATCGTACTTGTTCGTCTTATAAGTACAATCCATTATGAGAACTTCATGAAAGCATTGAGCCAATTGAACACTCGTTGGATGCGCAATGAAGAGTTGTGTTATCTCTCCGTCCGAATCCACATCCTTTTGAACCGTGTAGTCTTTCTCTTTGGCCAAAAAAAACAATTGTTGCATCACTTGTCTATCTCTCCATTCCTTCTTTCTAATTGTCACTATTGCATTATAAATGGTGGACAAAGATGAGTGGTTATCCTTGTTATCCTCCTTTAGTATTTGGAGCATTTGAATCGGTGAAAGATCCATTTTCCTCATTTTAGCTACCTTGTCCATCTCTTCAGGAGTTAGCTTGGCCGCCATGAAATGTCCTTCAAGATGCTCCGGACGAGGGTGGTTATGACAACCTTCCATAACCTTGTAGAGAACCCATCCACCCAATTCTTTGTTGTAATTAAATGCAAGCTTGAATGGGCATTTAATCTTCTTTGAGAAAGTTTTGTTCTTCCTATTTGTCTTTCCTTTATAAACATAACCCTTCCTCTTGTGGCTTTTATCGGGATCACCGCTTCTCTCACAAACCATTTCAAAGCGAGTTTTGGTCTCTCTCCCATTCAAAACTAATACGCACATGTCTTTTAGTGCATGTTGTCTAGCCCAACTCTTTGCCTCTAAAGGACTTTTGAATACCAAGTCATTCATGTAGTGATGTGACGTGTCATCGTACAAAATATCAACATGGGTAGGTTGATTTTCCATTGGTTCTATTGGATCAGATGCAACCTACGAGTAATAGCACAACGTCAATACCAACTAAAAAAAAGAAATACAAATATTTTCGGCAATGTAAACATAATATGCGATCCTGCCGAACAAAAAGTTCGGTTATGAAAAAAAAATTGCGATCTTGCCGAACTTGTTCTTTGGAAATTTCAAAACTATAGTTCGGCAACATAATTAATACAATCGACTAAACCGAACTATAGAGTTCGGTTATCTAATCAATGAAGGTGATTTACGAGCTTGCCGAACATAAAGTTCGGTAACAAAAGGAATAAACTCGACTGAACCGAACCATTAACTGTATACTCTATAAAATTAGTTCGGCAACGTTTTCTGGAAAAAGATAACCGAACTCTCAAAAACCTCCATTAAAACAGAGTTCGGTTACCTGCGTATGCTGAAATGAGTAACCGAACTGCACATACAGGAGAGTTCGGCTACCTTTTTGGCAGAATTGCTAACCGAACTACTATCACCTGGCCGAAATTTCTTCCTGAAATTTTCGATTTGGCCTATTTTTTGCACAATTCAAGCTACATTAACTAAATTTGAGACATACCTGAGTAACCATAACTTCATATTCTGGTTGTGGCTGATAAAATTCATCATTTGGGTCGTTAGCTTGAGTTTGGGGAAAAAAACATTCATCATCTAAGAAATAACTCATACCCGGATCGTTAGAAGTATTGACAAATAGTTTAGGAGATGAAGGAGGTTCTGATTCTGAGGAGGAGGTATCATCACATGAATCACTCATATCATATTTACTAAACTCAAAATAATTTTTTTTGGGTTCTTCCCTATTTTTCTTCATCTTTTCTTCTTCTTCTTCTCCTTCTTCTTCATCTCATTCTAACAAAACTATCCTATTAATAACTCACTAATCACTAACTAATCACTAATTAATCATCACACTAACACTAACTAATCTAACTAATTTAATTACCAAGGGTAAATTTGGTATTAAAAAAAATATTAGATAAGGGGTGACCCAAAATTACTTCAAATATCCACCTCCAAACTTTAAGAGTAGTCCCCCACTGTTTTGGGCTAGTCCCCAAAACATTGTTCTTTTGATAATAGAACAATCCAACTACTGAAGAAAGAGGTGCTCTCAAGCTGTTGAGTTCCTTGCACTCTTAGCTGATTGTTATTTCACAAGTGAGAATACTAAAGTCCAATACTTTTATCATATTTCCCTCGCGTCTTTTTCTCCTAACAATTTTGATAACTGAGGTAAAAAAAAAAAAAAGAATCAATTATACTTTAGTGCCCGTTTTAAATACGTTTGCTTGGAAATTTGAGGGCTTTGAATGAACCCGATTGTCTGTGGAACATGCAGTGGCGCCGCAGGAATTGGTAACAATCACTGTGGCAGCAGCTAAAATTTACTGGATCAGCAACAGTTACTCACATCAATAGCTTTATAAAACCATCAAAACTGCCATAGACTTGCGTCCACACTATTGGCGACCGAGACAATAATTTCCCAGAATACGAAGTTTTTTATTTAGAGATTGAGCTTCAAGAAAAGAAAAAATCAGTGTGTGTTGTTATGTAACTGATCAGTCCTATAATAGAGCATACCAACACACCACTGTGCATCAAGTAACTCTGCCCGGCGGTGATAAACTGGTGGCCACAGTGGGTTCGACTTTAACTGCCATCATCTCAATTTCATGCAACTGCGCCAAAATACTTCGGGTGGTTTTTTTTATCTTTATCATCTCTATCAATCTAGGGTTTTTTGTTTCTCTAGTTTTTCTTATAAAGATGCAACCAGCGCGGAGCCACTCATCCACCTATGGCAGCAGTGCACCACTATCTATGGATCCACATCAGAAACAGCGGCCGGAAGTACCACCACCCCCTCAAGGTGCTGCTCCTTTGTATGATGACGCAACATCAACAGAAAGTGTATGCATCTGCTCCTTGTATGACCCATTTGCATTTGCATTAAAAAATGCCGCCCCAGGTAGGGGAGCCAAAAGAAGAAGAAACAAAAGGAAAAGATTATAAAAATGCCGCGCCAGGTAGGTGTCGAAACTACGACTTTCTGCTTAGGAAACGGACGCTCTATCCACTGAGCTACAGGCGCTGGTGTTGGCAAGATGACCCCAAAAAATGAAGAGATATTGGTCTTTGTTTTTAGCAGTTACGAACTATTGTATCATAATAGAAACACATGTACCATATCACAATAGGCCTTTTCTTGTGTTGAAGTAGACACCAGACCATTAGTTGTCTGCTAGGTTTTCTTTTTGAGAAGGGAAGAAAATTTAGAGAAAGGAAGAGAGATGAAGATCGAAGAAGTTCAGTCAACAACAAAGAAACAAAGAGTAGCTACTCATACTCATATCAAAGGACTTGGTCTTGAGGTATACCCTCATCTCTCTTCTTTCAACACTTGTTACTTTCTCTTACAAAAATCAGAATTTTTGTAGGGTTCAGGGTTTATGAACTTCGTTTGTTCTTGATTATCTGCTCTGGGTTTTCTTTATTTTGTTAGATTATATGATTTTTAGGTGAGCTTGATGGTTTTTTAGGGTTTAAAAAAAAAATGGGGTTTTAGGGTTTTAAGGAACTGATTGTCTAAGAGTAATTTGTTGTTGTTTGTAGCCCAATGGTAATGCACTTCCTATGGCTGCTGGGTTTGTAGGTCAGATTAGTGCAAGAGAAGCAGCTGGTCTCGTTGTTGATATGATTAGGCAAAAGAAAATGGCGGGGCGTGCTCTATTACTTGCTGGACCTCCTGGTACTGGAAAGACAGCATTGGCTCTTGGGATATCTCAGGAGCTTGGAAGCAAGGTAATTTTTCAGATTGTCTATATGTATTTACTTGTGGAGATTTCATTTTTTTCTGTCATTGTTCTGTATTTGGGTTGAGCACTTGTCTTAAGATTTTGATTTTCGCTTGGAAGGTTTAAAAGTTTTGTGAATTTTGGTTCTTATTCTCTGTTGCATAGTCAAAACTTGTTTTGTTATGCTGAAAAGGGTTCGCATTTCTAGTTGTTGATGCTTGATGGGTTCTATGTGTAATAAAATTTTACAGAAATTTTGTTTTTCTATTCATTGTAGGTTCCATTCTGCCCAATGGTTGGATCAGAAGTATATTCATCAGAAGTAAAGAAAACTGAGGTTCTGATGGAAAATTTCAGGAGGGCTATTGGTTTACGTATGAAGGAAAATAAGGAGGTCTATGAAGGGGAGGTTAAATACTCGTTCATTTTAGCTTTGTCTATTTTTTGATGTGAAGTGAAATAATCATAAGACTATGTGATGTTGTCTTAGGTCACTGAGCTCTCACCGGAAGAAGCTGAGAGCATCACAGGTGGGTATGGGAAGAGTATTAGCCATGTCATTATCGGGCTGAAAACTGTCAAAGGAACTAAGCAATTAAAGCTGGACCCAACCATTTATGATGCTTTACTAAAGGAAAAGGTAATGGCATTTAATGCCTACATTCCAGTCATTTTTGTGTATCCACATCAAAAGTTTCAGCAAAGTACTTTCAGCTTTCATGAACTATTACTTATTCATAGAGTACCATCTTTGATGAGATGTAGAGTTCGTGAAGATTAATTCTTACATGACATGTTTTATCAAATTCTACAATTCAGGTTGCTGTTGGAGATGTTATATATATAGAGGCCAATAGTGGAGCAGTTAAAAGGGTGGGTAGAAGTGATGCTTTTGCTACAGAATTTGATCTCGAGGCAGAGGAGTACGTCCCACTTCCTAAAGGAGAGGTCCATAAGAAGAAGGAGATAGTCCAGGTTAGTTCTAAATTTCGTATAATTTATCATGGTCGTTTTGCGAGCATTATGGATGTATGACAAAGTCTCGTATGGCTATGTACTGAGGTAGTCAACTGGTTCATTTTGGTTCACATGACAACGATAGATGTTACACTCTGTTTTAGCTTTACTTTTTAATCACCTTCTTGAAATATTTTGTTTTCTAATAAGTCTAATATTCTTACAGGATGTAACGCTCCACGACCTTGATGCAGCAAATGCTCGACCACAAGGAGGACAGGATATATTGTCTCTAATGGGACAGATGATGAAACCAAGGAAAACTGAGATCACTGATAAGCTACGACAGGAAATAAACAAGGTACACATCCATAAGATTTCTCTGTGAAGGTTTAGGAGATCGACCTAATGTGGCTCTTGAGCAAGTCCGAGGATGAAAATAAGACTGGTTTAACTAATAGTTCAATGTTCCTGATAGGTTGTTAATCGTTACATTGATGAAGGAGTGGCAGAACTTGTGCCTGGAGTTCTATTTATTGACGAGGTCTGTACTCAAATTCTAATTTAAACTTCTTGTGTGTCTGCTCGTTTATGGTGGATTTTCTTTTTCATGGTTTAACATTTTTTTACGTCGCAGGTGCACATGCTGGATATGGAATGCTTCTCCTACATGAACCGCGCATTGGAAAGTTCATTGTCTCCAATAGTAATTTTTGCGACGAATAGGGGAATATGCAATGTTAGGTAAGGTAGTTAATTCTAGAGGTTGAAATCTGAAAACTCTTCACTCTCACCAGAAGTGCTTTATATTGTGATGTAAAATCTGACCTTTTGTATTATAAATTTGCAGAGGAACTGATATTAGTAGTCCACACGGCATACCTGTTGATTTATTAGACCGTCTTGTTATTATTCGAACTGAAATGTATGGACCTGCAGATATGATACAGGTTTGTGATTTATCACTTCAATAAGGAACTTTATATAAATTAAAGTGTCATTTATTCAGATCTCTTCTGTTACTTGCCAGATTTTAGCTATTCGGGCACAGGTGGAGGAACTGGTTGTAGATGAAGAGAGTTTAGCTTATCTTGGGGAGATTGGGCAGCAGGCATCCTTAAGGTATGATAGTGTAAGCAATACGCTTAAGATGTGAACTTAAAATTGCTTTAAAGTGCAAAATTAGTGCAGACACCTGCGATAATATCCACCAACATTGGCTTGGCATCGATTGAACTTAGTTCGCCTCGTACATTTATATATCTTGTTAGTTGTTGTCTGTTGGTTGATGGATTTTTGTCTTGTTCCCTCCTTCAGGCATGCTGTTCAGCTATTATCGCCTGCCAGCATCGTGGCCAAAATGAATGGTCGTGATGGAATATGCAAGGTATGCACAACTACACCAAATATATTGTGCTTCTTTCATTCAATCATATTTGGCCTTTTTTAATTTGTTCCTCTGATCGACATTTTTCTTTTCTTGTAAGGCTGATCTTGAGGAAGTGTGTTCCCTATACCTGGATGCAAAATCTTCAGCTAAGCTTCTACAGGAGCAGCAGGAAAGATATATTACATAGACTATCTTCTACTGACTTTATTTTTTCGGTGGAGGAGCTGAAAGAGACGGCAAGTTTTGGGATAGATAATGTGGAGAAACAACAACCAAGATTGTTAGCTGGTTAAATTTGTAACTGGCAAAACAGCCCCTGTTAGTTATAGCCCAAGGACGAGTGGGAGTTCTAGTAGTTTTTTGCGGCTTCTTTTAGTTGATGTGATTAGTATCTACTAAGGATTTTTTTGGTACAAATATGTATGTGTAACTAAAGGGATGTTTAAAGTGTTCAAATTTTAACAAATTGAAGAACAGTATATTTTCGGTTAGTCCCCTGAGCAGGAATTGTCTTATCAAAACTACTCGGGTTCTTGTTAGTAATTTTTTGAAGATTCCTGTGGTAACTGTGTTTGACATGCAAGTTAATGAGACATGTACCATGTCCTTGACTGCATTTTGTTGACTGATACCCAATCAGACTACTAATGGGGACCATTGCCAAGATATTTGGGAGTATTTCAGTACTCTTTAGAGAATCACAGCCAGGCATTTGATTCTCTTTCTTTCTCTACTGAAATGAAAATGAAGAATCTAATTATGTCCTACTCAGGTGGTTGTGAAGTTGAATTTGGGATATTTTTGGTTCCCAATGTTGAGCAGAACTTCAGGTTGAGCCGGGATTCTTTTGGCTCGTGAGATAATCGTCAAGATGACTGCCGACTTCACAGTTCGTCAAGAAAAACAGCTATAAAAAAGATACACGAAATTAAGTTACTCCGGAAAACCAGATTCAGTTTCAAATCCATTCATAATGTAACATCCATTACCATCAAAATCTCCAGTTGGTAAAACAGGTGAAGATACCTTCTCTTCTTGTTCTGGGTGCACAGAATTTAAACAACTACCTGTGTTAAAGAAAACTATTGATGCTCTTTAATCAGGTTTTTTCAAATTCAAACAGTTGTCTGCTGCTTCATTAAATAATCCTTGGACCTGCCTCAATTCTGTTTCTGCAATCACAAATGTAGTTATCGACATCAATATACATCACAAAAGGTGAATCTAGAAACACAGCATAATAACGAATAAATGTGGGGAATAAAATGTACAAACTGCTCATAAACTTTACAAATTACCTGCCGCCTCCAGCTGATTCTGGAGTTCTTGTCCAACTTCTTCATTTTCTGCCTGGATTCAAGTTTGGGAAAGAGAGTCAGAGAAAAAACTATGTTGGAAAAATACCCAGTATTCATGTTTCATTGAGCTATGTCAAATGATACCTGAAGTTCAGCAATGCGTTTTAACTGAGCTTCTTCATCTCCTTCTGACACTGGAAGTGCGGAAACCAATACATCGAACTGCAGATGAAAACCGGCATTTATGATAAACATAGCAAGAAAAAATGCACAGTCCACTTAAACATTTAACACAAAACGACGAATTCAGACATCAAAACAATAAGTTCGCAAAAGAAAAGAAAGAACTACAAATCTCGGAACTGAGCATTGAAACTTTGTAAAAATAATAGCAGCTGTTGTATAACTGTTGAAGCTAGTTTCATTTCACAGGGCGACTGAACAAGGTCTATAGACTATAAGCATCAGGCATGCTTCTGAATGATTACTCCTTGGAAAGCAGCAAGAAACATACATGCAAGATGTTTTTCTAGTCAAATATTATCGTCAGTGTAACTAGATTATCTCGAGGAGTATATCAACTATAACCGAAACAATGCAACCAAACTACTCAATCATCCAATTACACCATCAATGTAACAAATGCATACGTATTCCTAAGGGTTCTCGCATTCAGCAAATGGGATTCAATGTTTTTTTGCTCTACTGTACCTGCTTTGCAGCCTTAACCAGAGCAGCACTCATGAGCTTGGGTTGTTCTGCAATATCAGCTGGGGTTTCCGTAGTAGTGTTAGCAGGTGGCTCTGGATAATTTGGGGAAAGTCTCACAGGTGGTGCATCTCTTTGAAGTGTTCCGAAAGTATTGAAAGCTAGGGATGCAATAGTATTCCCTTGTTCTTGTAGCTGAGATATGATATCCATCCTAACAAATTGTCGCCAAAATCCTGAAAATGATTGATAATTACATAAGAAGAATAAAAATAATATATATGTACATACGTCAACAACATTGGACTCAATATTGGTTTGTTAAAGCCACAATTGGTTTAAAATTGTAGGGTGCACAAACAATTGAAATAAAATTGATAGTTTCGTAGTCATCAAATTCAGCTAACTAGTTCTGGTAAGGGAAGTATTCAACTAATAGTTGAAATAAAATCGATAGTTTTCAATTTTTCACTCGTTTTTGTAATTCTTAACCACTTCTGAAATTGATCAAGCATTTTGAATCCTACCAAGGAGACTAAAAATTGAGAATACCATGGCAACTAGAAATTCAGCTCTACCCCATTATACATCCTCCTATGTGATTTAAGGACTAAGACATATAGCCATGGCCACAGAAAAACAGTAAGTCCAACATCTCAAAATCGACATCCCTCTACTTTTGGTGATAGTAGAATCCTGCCCAACAATATCATATTAAGAAACATTTTGCACTAGCATGTAGTTCTGCCATCTATTGTCTTAGGTTGTCCATTAAATGAAACACTTCACTACGTGAAGTCTCGACTACATAGGCTTTCCATTTAATGTAAGTTGCTAATTAGCAACGGTAATTCCATAACACAAAACCAGAATAACAGATTTGGAGCAACTGCGTGCAAATAAAGTACAAGCATAAATGTACCCAACCAATCTAATTTTTGCAAAACAGCATTTTCTTTATACAAAACCATTGCATTGGTAAATAACCCATTAAGCTCTTATTTTCACATTCAACCGTCACAAAGGTATTGAAATCTTGAAGTAACTCGTCTTTCAATCTTTAAGAATCGAATTATATGTTGAACCATGAATTGAAGATTTATAGTCAATTTTTTTTTATATGTGCAGAGAGAGAAAAAGAAAAAACATATATGTGTAAGCACTCATGGTAATAAACTCACAGAACATGATATGCTAGCCTATGTTTCAGTGTCCAATAATATGACTTCTTATGCTTAACTATCCCAATGGTATGCTTCTTGTGCCAAACAACCCCCAAAAGTATATGTTCATGTGTTCAAGCATAGAAAATATGAAGCAATTACCATATATATTCATCTGGCAAACAATTACCATCTCCCATTATTAAAAAGAAAAAGTCCAATTCTCCACATATTTCATCAAAAAACTTGTCAAGCATCATTTAAATTACTTCACAAACGAACTTTTTTCTCTCACACATTTCATCAAACACTTGTCTAGTATCATTTAAACCACTACATTTTGCATACATATGGGTTTACTTCAACAACCAAACCCAAATTCAGCAAAATCAGTCCATTGCAGGACTTTAATAAGGAAATACAACTATAATCTATACAAGTATTGGGTTTTACCTTAAACTCTTTCTTGGTTGCTGAACGGGTATACCTGTTTTGAATACGTTTGTTCGGAAATTTGAGGACTTTGAATGAATGAATCCTATATTGTCTGTGAAAACTTGAAGATCGCATCCAGTGGTGCCTCAGGAATTGATAATGTAACAATCACTGTGGCAGGATAATGTACATAAATTTACCGAACCAACAGAATGTACTTACATCCACAGCTTTATCAAACCATCAAAACTGCCAAAGACTTGCGTTTACATCAACGGCCACTGAAGAAACCCATGTTTTTTATTTGTATCACATGCTGCTGTTGGCGAAGTTCCAACAATAAGTTTAACATTACAAGCAGTAGAAAGTAGGAACAAAGGGATTTATGAATGGAAAGGCATTGCATTTATACTTTTCCAAAATGAATAACACTACTCTGAAGAGAGCTCAAAATCTCTCTACCTCTCTTGTACCCCTCATTACAGTGACTAGTTTGGCCACATGAAAGCACCACTCTAATAACAATCAGAATAACCGTTACAGATGGAATCTAAAAGGCCGGGGCATTCACGCTACCAAAACAATCACGCCCATGCCAATCAAACCCTAAAACAACATTGAGAGAAAAAAAATAAAGAAGCTTATTCTAAGACTCGATTGTATATATGTTACATATACTGTAAGAAACGAAGAAAAGGTTCTACGTTACTGAATCCAAACCCGAAATCGGGAGGATTGGGGTGGGATTACTTCGTTAAAAACTAAGGCCAATTGAAGAAACAATAAAACCCATCAAGAACCACTTCTCACTGCAGTAGGGAGAAATCTAACACCGTCAAACTGTTTCAACTTGGAAACAGCATCCTCTGTTTTCCCGAGCAGGAGATCCACATAAACAGATGTTAGAATGGCTTGGGAATTTCGCGGGATCAGCGACAGGGCTTCCCTTGCAAACAGGTGAGCCTGCTCCAGATCACCTTGCACTGCTGAAATGGCAGCAAGATTCACGTATACACTTCCACGCGCTTCTTCTGGTTTGAGGAAGAGAGTACCTTGATATTCTTCCTTGGGCACGTTTTTAGGAGGCACTGAACCACCATTAGTCTCCTCAATGTCACCACCTTTCCCAACTCCCAATTTCTCTCTGTCTTCTTCGCTATATGGTAACTCAGAATTTTGGCTTCCATCCACGTAGGCTACCAAATGCTCAGAAGCTTCCTTCGGCCGGTTTAGATGACACAGAGCCTCAGCTGCATATACATGACCTAAGAAGATGTATATTCTCGAACAATCTGGAAGTTTCAAAAGAGAATTTGCAGCCATCAGTGCCTTCAACGGGTTCTCAAGATTCAGCTCTACGTAGGCTAGGTCCGCAAGGACCGCTTGCTTGATCATGTTGTTTTCTCTTCTGCAAATATCTTCGTACAAAGAAATAGAGCTTTGTAATATGGAACTAGAACTTCCTCCCCCTTTTGAATCTTTCACATCTCCATTTGCATTAGATGCTGGAATATTAGATGCCTTTGAATCCCTACCTGCTAAGTTCTTGTGGTTTGAGCTATGTAAGGGTGTTTCTTCATTCGTCTCATCCTCTTTCAAAGCAGAAGACCCTGTTTTTTGGGATTTCAATTCGAGACCATCTAACAGATGTAGGGCATTGAGGAGGCACCGTCGACCAAAGGAGATTGAGAGATCGACTTTATCAGCACTTCCTAATGAACCATTTTTCAGTTTTGTCAACTCCAAAAACCTGTTTCTTGAAATCCCATCTTCCACCAGTAGCTGTCTCCATTTCCCTGTACCAATAACCTGCACTCTAACTTCATTCAGAAGACCCTTTTCCAAGGCTAATAAGCAGCATTCAGCAATTCTTAGCCAAAGAAGAGGCTTGTTGTAAAAGATCAAGCTAGCCTTTTGGAAACAACGAGCTGCAGCTGCTGGCTTACCGCAAGCCAAATACTGCAAACCGCAGTTGTACACGACAGAAAGAGATCTATCCTGTGAGAAAGTTAAAAGCTTCTGAGGCTTCTCAGATCGAAGAGATGAGTTACTTTTCAGTGCCCTCGAAAAATAACAGGTTGACATGTGGTGTTTCTTAAGCTGATGATGAATGCATCCGAGATTGTTGTGAAACATACTTTCCATCCACGGTTCTGTCCTACTGTTCGATGCCATCAAGAGCTTTATCGCTTTTCGGTGATTACCTCGAGCATACTCCAGCTGGGATTTCAATAACAATGCTGTGGAAGAATCGCTACCACGAGCAATGTTAACTGCTAATTTAACTTCACGTTTTGATGCCTTCAAATTCCTTGTGAGAAGTAGCAGTCGAACCCTGTATAAATGTAGCTTCAGCTTTAGGTCAACCACAGGAGCAGAGCGATCCGTTGTTCTTGATAAATCATTATTGATGGTGAAACCAGGCGCCCTTGCTAAGTTCTGCCCACCTATGTCTAGGGTTGAAAGAAGAGTTTCATAGCTATCTGACTCCTCTGATAAGGATCTTCCTAGAGGAGCTTCTGACATATTTGCACTGGCTATGGGATCTGAATTTGAAGTGTCCAATGCAGGGGAATTACTTGGTGCAGAGGAGGTTTTTGCTGGTGTGTTAGCAGATTGATGATGTGCAACATTTCCACTATCACCTTGACCGATGATATCAGTAAAAGTTTTTTCTAGATACTGAATAACATGCTGAAAGCCAACAAATAACAACAGAAGCATAAGAGAAAAGCCTTACAAAAAAACAAAACAAAACAAAAAAAGTGGGTACAACAACAAAGGAGTCATTCTGCCAACAGAGAATAAGATAAATCAAAAAAAAATCGGGGCTCATAGGATATTTGATTTACTAGTCAACAACTTATCTTTGTTAAATGATATTGTCAATTAGAATAGTGATATAACATCAGTACCAATATGTTTAAGCAATAAAATGCATTTAAAGAGAATAAACACGAGTCTTCCAAAGGTAGCAACGACTAGAACGTGAATACAGATGAATCTAAGAGCAAATATGTCCAAAACTATTCACAAAATACTATGCTTGGATAAACCACAAGCAAAATCAAGCATTTTTGTCTACCTTCTAAAGTACACGAAACCAATCTAGAGGCATCGGCAAAATCAACAATGCAGTCACTTCACTTATTTGTCAATTCAATTTAATAATTAACCCATTTATCTGTTACCCGCATCACAATACATCAAAAAATCATCATTATCATCTTGCATAGTCAAGGTTGGTAGGCACCATGGTTACGAAGTAAAACAAAGCACAAGGCACAATTTAAAATAACGGAAATTATATGATTGCAATAATGATCAGAAGTTGCATGAAATATTAGCGGTCAGCTGTAACAAAAAGAACATGTTTCATCCAACAACAAAAAAAGTTGCATATTTAACATGTAACATCCACAAGTCTATACTACAGCAGATGGCACAATTTTACAAACCTTTCCTCCTGTCCTATTTTACCACATGAAATTTCATGGTTTCACCATACTATCAGAAATGAATACCACACTGCTCCCAATTCAAGTAACCGTTGCCTATCGGCATTGCCGTCCTAAAGGAAATGCCCCCCTACCATCTCAACTATCTACACAAGTAAAGACTAAATTGCAGGGAGAACCCTGGCCATTTCGATTCACTTAAAGCTGGAGATATATTTTGTAAAAGAAACGTCTCTCTCTTGTTGACACTGATCCTAAATGGAAAAGGCCATGGAAATCCTAATTTTAAATCCATAAACCCTCTTCGCAACTGTAAATTTTCTGTCGTTAAATTTATTCAACCTCTCTCGTACTGATCAAATGCATATTATCTTCAATGCCTTATGTATATACATGCGTGTCCATAACTGAGAACCGCAGACTACCCAATCCAACAACTAAGTATGATGTGCTTTCTGCATTATTATTCATAAATCCTTCAAATAGTATACATGATACACCGAGAATCTAATTAAAAGCACAAAGGCTAAAAATATAAAGTTTCAACGCACAAGGAATGTCACTGTAACTTACAGCAGCTCTTGTTGCATTATTGGAGGCTAATGCAATATCCAGTAACAGAAGGCAGATATGAAGAGCAGTTGACTGAAAGAAAAATAATAAAAGAATCAATCGGTCAATACAGCGTAATAACATTCACATAAGTAAATATCATTAGTAATTATTATAATACCTCGTCAAGGGGTTCAATATTGTGATATAATGGTTCCAAAATCGACAATGCATTTGCGTACTCATGAAGATGGAATAAGACAACTGCCTGTAGAGCCGCGAGCCATCATTAGTAAGTAAATCGAAAATATTACAAAAGTTACTCAGAGTATGCCTAAAGACACATCTACTACAAAAATTCAACCAACTGTTTGCCAAGAGATCAGGAGGGCGTACAATGTTCAGTTTTGCAACAGAAGTGTCAAATTCATCTGTGTATGCACTAGCAGTTGTGGCAGCAGAAAATGGATGACCTTTAGGTCCTGAAATACTATTATTACCAATACTGCTTGCGTCCACCTGCTCTCCAGCTGCATGAGCAAGCTCCTCACTTCTCTTCTGAATCATCATATAAAAAAAGATAGGGTAAATAAAAAATTATTTGTGAGTGAGAGAGAGAGAGAGTTTTGTGTCCAGGGATAAATATTAGCTACATGCAAACTGAGAGGAGATTATAAACTCTGGATTGCTCTACGGAAAAATTATGATAATGTGTACACGGCCAGCAACCAGAATGATGTAGTTTTTATTATAAGCTCAAAAATAAAGAGCTCATAATGAGCTGAAAAATAAATCTACACTAGAATTATTGATAAACACAATCCAAGTTGTTTCTCCAAAATAAAGAGCTCAACTTAAGCACTGAAATAAGGTTACAGGTTTGCTTCAAGATGACTTGCAACGCTGTACACTTTCATGTTTACAGACAAAGAAAATACCGACTTCTATCTTACTTTTGAAGGAGAGTAATAACAGCAAAGTTTACAACGTATATGATAGAAACTGATAAAGTCAAGAAGAAATGAAAAAGAGGGCAGTGTTTAAAAAAGTGTTTAAGGGCAGTGATAGAAACTGATAAAGGCCGCGCCTCAGGGTGCACTTTTTAATGCCTCAGTTCCAAAACGCTTCATAACTTCCGCTATGAAATTAGGTTAATATTTTTTTTCTAAAAATGGGCTTTTAAGCATAGCCCAGTAAATAATAGGCCCTATAATTAAAAAAAACAAATCTCTTAAACTTCTATATTCTATAAGAAGAAAACGTTTCTTCTTCTCCTTATATTTTATCGCCCTTTCTTCTTCCTCTTTTTCTTCTCATTAGTGATCATCATCTTGTATGATAATCATCTTCTATTCTTCAGACCATTTGTCCTCAGAGCTTCTTAATTTCCATTCATAACTTAGTTTCATACAGATTCTATGATTTTCTGCTAGGAAGTTTCATTTACATTTATAAGTATTTAGTTCTTTATATTACTACCTAATTTGCGGGGCAGCGCTTTACTAACGCTTTTTAATAGCGCTTTACGCTTTAATAAGTGAGCGCATCGCTTTACGCTTTCGCTATTTTAAACACTGAAAGAGGGAAAGGCAAAGAAGAAGATAAGGCCCCTTGAAGGTTCTAATTCTAGCAAACCAAACATCTGGAAACCAGTTTCATTGAGCTGGAACAAGGAATAGATCAGTGGTAGCAGTCTACGGATTCAGCAAGTGTCAAATAGCCAAGTTCACTAGAATTTACACTCACCTCTTCATGGACGAGCAAAGAAAATGTTCATGACTACAAAATGTATACTAGACATGTGTCAACCCCCAGTAGCTGGTCCTTTGTAAAATTGGCATGCGAACTAAGACATTTATGGACATAATGCAGCAGATTCTTTAGCTAAATTTCCTAAAACTCGAGTTCAAAGTTAGAACGGTTGCTAATTGGCCTAATTGGATTCGGTCTCTGATCCAAGAAAACCTGAACAATTTGCTATCTTCTTAATTCATTAATAAAGTCTGTTTTCCTATTTAAGAAAAAAATAACAGAAGAAAAGAACGTGTACTCGAAATGGAAAAAAGACTATTCCATGAGGTAACTAGTTTTGGTCAAAATGCCTTTTAACAAATTCTTTGTGAGGGCAAAATAATCAAAATGGATGTTTGACTGTGCTCATCAAACCATGATACATGAAAACAAATAGAGATGACCATATCAAAGACAAAACAACAAGATAACAAGAGAAGAATTCCAGAATAATGGCTACCTTAACATTATTGAGAACTTCAAGCAGCTTTCTTGGATCAGTGCAACCACCATTGAAGTACTCCGCAACAGCAATATTATGAAGAACCTGCAGCATTACAATTTAATCAACGATCAAAATCAAGAAGGATGTCTAAGAAAAGAAACACAAGGCTCGATATCCAAACCAACAGAAGAGCTGAAGACATAAAACAAATTCCAAACAAGGGGATATATCGCATCATGTGTAACAAACAACACAGAAGTCAAACAAGAGAATAAATGCTCATCTTTTCTGGTTATTGGTGGTGTTGTTCTCGTGTTCGGTTAAATTTCTATTAGCCCACGGTAGATAGATTAACTTCTATAGTTATATTCTAACACTACACTGACATATTCAACTAAAGCATAGTACTTGCTTACGACATCAACAGTATAACTCATCCCCCTGAGTGTCAATGAGAACTGTACTCTCTTGTACAAGGACAAAACCTATACTCGTTCATAATGTAGTGAACCAGAGTAAGTAATCATTCACGAAAGGAATATGATATAAATGATTAGCCACTATAAGATCCTTCGCTAAAATCGTCTATGCGTAATATTGGTTATTTGGCTTTAATTCTCACATAGATGAAGCTCTCTTTTTGAAATTAGACACATTATGTTCACTGGACAAATACAAATAGTTACCAAACCACTTATTTACAGGCACATTCAAGAACTCGGAACATATCATGGGTACTTTTATATCACAAATATCCATCCACTACAATATAACTTAATCATCCTACATTAAAATCCTGACTATTAACCACCAATGTGTCAGCTCACATATCTGTTTGGCATGTAAATTATAAATTTTGGCACCTTAGTAATAAGAAAGATTTGTTGCCACATTTCTCATTGATAACTGTTGAGACATAGTTTTTAACACATATCTCTATTAACTGAAATGTGGCAGCAAAAAAACCTACTTAAAACTCAAATTAACCATACCTACTTCATCTATGACTTAACAGCTGAACATTCATGTAAATTTTCATTTCAATTCATCTGGCAAGATTTGCAGAAATATAAAATTAGGTTTTCCTTCGAGTAGTAACATGTGAATGAAAGTTGTCTCGCTTATAGTCAAACTGACTTTTGTAAGTATTAAAATATAACCAATCAAAGCTCAAAACTTCAAAATAAATTGGGAATCAAGATTAATTCGTTTCCATCAAATCATCAAATAATGCACTTACCTAATGAAAAGAACTTCCAAGAACATATAAAATTCGAAAGATCCGCTTTAAATCTATAACTAACCTTAAGAGCATCTTGTCTTTCTAACACTATACAGTACTGATACATTCAATCGAAGCATAGTACTTGCTTACTACATCAACGGTACAATTCATCCCATGAGCATCAATGAGAACTCAGAACCATATAATAGGTACTTTTATCACAGATATCTGCCCACTACAATGTAACTTAATCATCCTACATTAAAAATCCTGACTATGTAACAAAAGAGCCTACAAAGTATGAAACCACCAATGTGCAGCTCGTATATCTGTATGGCATGTAAGTTATGAATTACGGCACCTTAATACTACGAAAAGTTCACTTCCCAATTCCTATTGATAACTAATGAGACATAGTCTCTAACACACAATCTCCAGTAACGCAAATGTTACAGCAAATAACCTACTTAAGACTCAAACTAACCATGCCTACTTCACCTATGACATATCAGCTGAACATAATTGTAAATTTTCATTTCAATTCAGCCTGCATCGACTGTAGAAATATGAAACTAAGTTTTCTTTCTATTCTTTGAGAGTTAGTAAATAACATGCGAGTGAGAGTTATCTCTCTCTTACAGTCAAACTGAATTTTCTAAGTATTAAAAACCAACCAAAACTAGGTCAGACAAACCAAAATTCAAAACTTCAAATTAAAATTGAGATTCTTTTCCATCAAATAATGCACCTAACGTAGAA
This sequence comes from Papaver atlanticum, assembly GCA_023531105.1. NCBI lineage: Eukaryota > Viridiplantae > Streptophyta > Magnoliopsida > Ranunculales > Papaveraceae > Papaver > Papaver atlanticum. The sequence goes on along the minus strand of JAJJMB010013400.1, from coordinate 420,644 downwards.
ACAAAAATGAGGACGAACGTATAAAATTATGAAAGATCCGGTTCAAATCTACAATAACTAACCTTAGGATCATCTTGTTTCTTCTTGTTTAGTTGATTCAAAACCTCCAAACAATCTGAATATCTTCTCGACTGAAACAACAGAGCAGCATCTTTTGCAAGTCCAGACCTAACAGTAATAAGTCCATCTTCATCTCCAGAAGTAGCGGCAGCAGCAGAAGCAATAACAGTAGCAGCTGATGTTGTTGATGACGACGAATCCATAATAATCTTTTCAGATCGAATTTAAACAATACCAATCTCAAATCTAATCTAATCTAATCTGAATCAAACAATAATAACAATATCCAGATTAAAAACTAAAATCGAAGTTGAAATTGAGTTCAATCTTCAGTTCGAAATCTTCTTCTTCCCATTACTCAAACCCTAGGGTTTCTAAAATCGCATGAAATACAAAAAAGGACTTTCGAAGTAATTATTTATGTTGTTTCTTCAGAGAAAGTGAAAGAGAGAGATGAACGGATACGAACTTCCGGATTAGGGAGAGAGATGAGATGAGATGGGACTTGGGACTATGGGAAGATTTGGAACTCGGAAGCAATGGAGAGATGTTGTTTAACACATTTTCGTTACTTTTCTTCTTTTAGAACAAGTTTTTATATCTCGAGTCGCACAGTCCAGGGGTTGGATAGATACAACGCCACAGATTTTGAAAGAAAGTACCTTGGCATATGATATGGGCTTGAACACGACTTGCTGATGATGTGGGCTTATAGTTTGTTTGGCGATCAGAAGACGAAGTCGTTTGTTGTTGGGATACTAGAAGCATAATAGCGTGTTTGGATACCAGAACCAGAAGTCGGAAGCAAGGTAGTCAATATCGGCCGTACCAGCCGATATTGTAGGTTTTTATCGTGTATCGTAAAAAACCTTTACAATATCTAAAATATCAACAATACAAGGATTGAACGATAAAACGCTCATATCGGCCGATACAAACCGATATATCGGGTCCACCGATACATTGATAATATCGGTAAGGGTAATTTGGTAGAATAAATAGTTTAATTTCTAAAAATTTATAAACATAACCCTTCTTACTAATCATCTTTTTCTTTTGTACCCTTTAATTTGTATTGTGTAGCTTTTGATCTTGAGAATTAATGCATTATATGACACCAATTATTTGAGATTGAAACATTTATAAATATTTAAAATTTTATTATTGATGATGTATCACCTATAATATAATCTTTTTTATAGGTGTATCGGACTCGGCCGATACGATACCGATACACGATATTAACTACTTTGGTCGGAAGTAAAACTATTTTGCTTGAATTCTAGAAGTCAAAAACAAAAGGAAATTGCTTCACAAAAAGTAAACTTGTTTGTAAAAATCATTCTTATTTTGTTCTCAACCTTTTCAATTATGAAAGTCTAAAAACAACTTCTAAAGGTGTATCCAAACACCATCTTACTTCGATAACTTTTTTATGTTTTTCCTTTTTAAAAGTTGTTCTGAAATTTAATTTCGAAACTTATTTCTAACTTTTCGACTCTAAAAATCTAGATATTACTTCATAAAGTGCATCCAAACACCTTTTTAGACTAACCCCTATAGGTTTACACCAAAGCCATGAAACCTTGGCTCTCGAATCCTACCAGGTCTTATGTGTTAAAGCACTGCTCGGTCGAACTCGCAAGTGTTGCTATCTCAAGCTTGTTTGTCAAGTTTAGGTGATCAAAACTATAAGTCTTGATTTCTAGTCTACTTATAGCTATGTCTCGGATTAGGATAGAATGTGTAGTTGAGCTTTAGACTTCACGGCATTCATCGATTGAAGATGAAGATCTACTGAGGAGAGCTTGGAGGAACTTCATTAACAAAAGGTATGTGAAACTAAAACTTATTTATCACTCAGAAGTCTATTCTATTCTATCTCATATTGAGACTAAGTCGTATAGCTATATAGACATTAACATTATACACAGTTGATATTTCGATCTGAGTTTAACTCGGTTATCTATTTCTCGAAATATGTGTTGGAAGCTTTTTTCTTTAGCTACGTTCATCATTATTCTTGACGAGTTTAGTTGGAAACAATTTATTTGTTGGAAACTAAATAATAAGTCAAAAGATGATCATGTCAAAATTGCCTTGAAACATCTTACATGATTTGTGTAAGACAGTCATTTGATGTAGACTCGGAATGTTTCGTACTGATCATTCGATCACTTGAAAATTACTTATAAGCTAATAGTTTGTGTGAGAAAGCTATTGTCGTCTTCTAAGGATGTTTCAATGATTGAAATGGGAGTTTAGAACAATTAACCATTGTCTAGATATAGCACAGTATGCATACCAGTATGCAACCTGTTGTAATAAGATTCAGGTCCGGAAACCAAGTTTGCATACCAGTATGCGAACTGTTTTAATTTTTAAAGTCCGGGAACCAAGTATACATACCAGTATGCGAACGGTTTTACCTGATTTAGGTCCGGAAAGATAGTATGCATACCGTTTTGTGAATTGTCGGACAAGACCAAAGTCCGGAACTTAAGTTTGCGTACCCGTTTGCAAACTAAGTGGTTAAAGTTCTAAAATCGGTTTAGTATGATTTCATACTCATGAACAAATACATTAATAAATTAAGGAATGCAATCTTTGCAAACCGTGGCTTAATGTTCATGAATTGATTCTTGAATAAATACTTTGTACAATCATGAATCAAATCCGATTTTGCTTCAATTGTGTCTTGTACACTTCTAGGAGAATATAAACAATTGAAAAACTCGATGAGTAACATAATTAGATTTATTTGATTATCATTTGATCTAGAAGCGTTAGATGAATGTGGTTAATACAAAAGTGTTCATATGGCTAACTTCGGTTAACTGTTATTGAGCCAACTCAATATACACGTTTAGGTACGGTTACCCATATCTAAATGAAGGTATATTTCATTTGTGTGTAACAAGCTAAGTCCATCTAACGGTGGAGAGATATTGTTTTGGTTTTAAGCAAACTTAGCTTGAATCTTAAATCAGGTTTTCATCTAACGGTGAATATTGATTGCTTTGTTTCTAAGCTATCAAACCCTGATTTGAAGACTATATAAGGGAGAAATCTAGCAACTGGAAAACCTAATCCCCACACTTCTGTGTGATACTAGTTGTGACTAGAGTCGATTATCCTTTAACCTAGGTTTTTCCTAAAACCATTATAAGTTAACGACTTAAAGACTTCGTTGGGATTCTGAAGCCAGACCCAACTATTTTCTTTGTAGTTGCGTTTTCTGATCTTACTTGTTCTATCGTATTGAGTACTATCTTCTCTAAGATTTGCTCGAGATTTATCTCCGATAGGTAAGATATAAAAAGTAATCACAAAGCTCTTCGTCTCATTCTTTGTGATTCCACAATAACTTCTTCTACTACCATATAGTTAAGTTATTGTGAGTTGATTGATATTTCTAGGCTGTTCTTCGGGAATATAAGACCGGATTATCAATTGGTTCCTGTTCACCTTGATTTATCAAAAGACGGAACAAAACTTCATAGGTAATTCTGTGGGAGACAAATTTATCTATCAGAATAGACTTTTCTGTGGGAGACAGATTTGTTTATAAATTCTTCGACTTTGGGTCGTAGCAACTCTTAGTTATGGGTGAGATCAGCTAAGGGAATCAAGTGCATAGAGTCCTGCTGGGATTCATAGACGTAAGGAACGCGACTATACCTTAATCGGCGTGAGACTTGGTTAGGGCTCAACTACATTCCATTCTGAAGTTAACTTGTAGTAGGCTAGTGTCTGTAGCGGCTTAATACAGTGTGGTGTTCAAATCTGGACTAGGTCCCGGGTCTTTTCTGCATTTGCGGTTTCCTCGTTAACAAAATTTCTGTTGTCTGTGTTATTTCTTTTCCGCGTTATATTTGTATAAATAATTGAAATATCACAGGTTGTGCGTAGTTCAATCAATTGGCAAATCCAACCTTTGGTTGTTGATTGAAATTGATTGACACTTGAACATTGGTCTTTGGTACAATTCAAGTTATTCTCATACCAATCAGTTCACGAATTCATTCCTGTTTATTTGTTGATTGATTTGAGAAAGAGATATAACTCTTGGATATATTTCCTTGATTGAGTCTGACTGTCTAGTTGATTCTCTTGGAATTATGTTGGAGTTAGTCCATACAGATTGTCGAACGAAATATTGGGTGTGGTTGTTATACCCCCGCTTTTTCATTATGGAGTCTCCAAATTAAGCGGATAACGAGTTCTCGTTGATCTTCCTCCACTAAACTTCCCCGTTGAAAGTTTCAGCATCGACTTTAGGGTTTCCGCTTTAGATAACGGTTTTCACTACTTTTAAAAGGGAATAAGTTCACATGGTTAGCCTTGTAAAATTTTAAATGATTTATGAACAGAGATTTAAATATTGCATGATTAACGAATGAGATTCATCGTATATAGTCTCACTTTCGTCTAATTCGTCCAGGTGATGGATTTTTAGGGATGTTATTGCATCATATCGGTCATTTTCCTAATCAGCTATATACGAATTGAGAAGTAAGAGTAAGCGAACTTATCATTAGAATTTTGTAAACCGGATCATCAAAATTTATTGTTACTACCTCACAATGGTTATGCTATGGCCGAGCAGCCTTTTCCTGGTCGAGCATCCAAGTTAGTGTCCTTGGCGGCCTTAACTTGGTTGCTGGGCTATAACATGTCCCCGACGGCTACATTTCTATCCCTTATATGTAACATATACTAACTTTATTTCAACTTATACCTTCTCTAACCTCCTTCTCAAATAATCTCACATAAATCTCTTACAATCTCCCATTAATTTTTTTTTATCGTATTCTTACTTTGTTCCGGATATTTATCAACTGATAAGGGGAAAAGGTAAAAAAATGCATAAGTAATGTATGTTTGAAGATTTTTGTTTATCACGAGTTCATGACTTAGCCAGTCATTTTAAAGTTTGATTATTATTCACTATCTTTAAGGCTTTCTTTAATAAATAAAAAAAATGCTGAGTTAGTGTATATATATGGTGTATATATTTCAAGATGCAAAAATTATCTAGCTGATAATATTTATACAAGCAAATATCATCACCTTATTTAAAAATTATTAATCAATTGGTGAAAAGAAGAGGGTACCAAGTATAAAACTTGCAATCTATTTTTCAAGATATGAATTCAACAAGAACAAGTCTTATTTTTGATCTCGAATAATATGAACTTCAATTATGTAGATTAATTCACGTACTACTTTTGCTATTCCTACTATAAAAATAAACAATATAATACGAAAAAAGGAAAAACGCAAGACACCAGAAATTTTGTTAACGAGGAAAACTGCACCTGCAGAAAAATTCTAGGTCCAACTTTTTACACCACACAATATTAAACCGCTACATATACTAGCCTACTATCATACTTCGGACTGGAATATAGTTAAGACCGAATTAACCCTCAAAGCAATTCAACTGTAGCTGTGTTCCTTACGTCTTTTGAACCTCGCAAGATTCTATGCACTTGATTCCCTTAGCCGACGTCCTTTACAGCCTGAGAGTTGCTTTAACCTAAGTGAATCCTGGATTAGTAACCACCTCTCAAGAACAATCCAAACAAATCAAAGACGAGTTTAGAAATCTATCTTAAGGAATCACAAAGTCTACGACGAATATAACTTTTTGATTTCTATCTATCTTTTTTCTGACCTAAAGTTTAATAACCAGTACAACAAGATCGGGATACAAGAACGGTTAGTTAAAAGGATAGTCTGATCGGGCTTCATGAACCCCTAAGTGAAGTCTTCAAAGTCGTAACCTAGAATACAGTCCTATGAAAAACATTGGTTATAGAGGATGACCCTAGCTTTGCAACTAGGACACAAGAGTGTCAGGGATTGAGAAATCTTGTTGCAAGAGTCTCTCTATTTATAGATTTTTAAGGCTACAGATAACTTCGAATTCAAGTTAAGGTTAGCTTAATATCCAAGCAAACACTTTCTCATTTATATAAAACTCTTAATATAAATTCATGTAAGCGTGTCAAAAATCCGTCTTGAAATTACACATAAGAATACGCACTATGGTCCGCCTTGAAATTACACACAGTGGTTCAGTTACGAAAACGTGTATAATGATCGTTCTGAAATGACGAGGGTACCTAGTAGACCACAATCTTTTCAATATCAACTTATAAGTCTGATACCTTGCGTGATCTAATATAGACAAAAACTGTCAAGTAGATAACAACCACAAGGTATACACTTGGTATATAGTTTCTAATTCGAAACCGAACCTTAAACTATAGGGATCAACCCAAGTGTTTGGGATTAACGTACAAGTGCAATTACTTTAATTATAACTTAAAAAAATTATAATGCGGAAAGTAAAGTAAAAGCACACAAAAATATTTTGTTAACGAGGAAACCGCAAATGCAGAAAAACCTCAGGACCTAGTCCAGTATTGAATACTCTCATAATTAAGTTGTTATACAGACGCACTACCAACTTCGTATAGTTGAGACCAAGTAAACTACCCCTAGTTACCTAGTTTCCTCAGTATCCCTGCGCCTATAACCAATCTGGCTAACGCACGTGAAACTTAAGATATAGTCTACTATCTTAAGTTGCTTCAGCCTCTTTGAAAACTTTAAGCACTCAAACCTTTTGATCATCTTCCAAAGAGTAAATGACTAAATTGTTTGGTAACCACTCTCCTATCTTAGGAAATTAATCAGCGATATATATGTTGAGCGTGACAAAGGCTTTTCTATTTAAAATCAATTAAACTCCTTTGTCGGGTTTAGATCTTCCAAGATCTGGATTAACAAGTTAACCAGATCGAGTCAAACAGAACTAACAGATTAAGAAACTAAAGAGTACCACCAAATGATAGCTTGTCGATCTAAATACGACTAGTAATAACAAGGTTATCAAAAGATAAACTAGATATAGTCGGATCCCGACCGATCCAGTTTGTACCCGAAGCAAATCGCAAAGATATGAAACCAATAAGAAAATCTTATTATCTTCAAATCTTCAATAGTCTTCTGTACCTGCACAATAAAAAAATTGATTCTGACTCATGATCGATCATGCACAAAATGGAATCTGTTAACAATGGATGATCACAAGTCAACGTCAGATCTAATGACAGGTTCGAACTACCGCTAATCTCTTGATCTAGTTTGAATGACCTTATGCCAGAAGAGAAGTCTCTCAAGAATAATCTAACTAGGTACAATCAAGAGTTAACAAACTGTTAGTCAATCAAATCAATAATTGAAAACTAAAATAACAATGCAATTCTAGTTTCCCACCAACGCTACTAGTAGATGCTTCTTGATCCCAAAGAAATCTTTGAACTAGCAGACGTAAGAGATTTCTCCTAATTAGGTTTCTCTCCTCTCCAATATTACGAGAATACTATTAGTCGGCTGCTGCAGTGATTAAGAAAGGAAGTGCCTGCATCGGGATTAGTTTGTAAGAAGAACAAACTTCACTATTTATAGACCATGGTAGTTTGGATACCAAGGAATTTCCATCCCGAAAATATTCTTAAGATATATGCAATAAAGCACCTAAATTCGGTTTTTTCCAATTCTAAACAATATCCAACTGTATAACCGAAATCTCTTGGACAACTCAATATTAGCTATCACTTAAATAATATATCTTTCTAGAGATATGTTTTGCTAGCTGGTAAAACAAAGCATAGAACTTCGAAAATCTTAAAAAGATTCTCTAGTATTTCGGTTTGGGATCTCACCTTGAGTATCAAGGAATATCTTTGAACAATTAAGAAATAAGATTTCAGCACATGTTCAAATTACTCATTATATCAATATCTTTAACTTTCCTAGTTTGCAAACCCAATTTCCAAATCACACAAACCCTAAAGTGTACGTGACTTAGAGAAATCGGTTTTGCCTATTCGGACCGGTTCTACCATAACTCTTAAAACAAGTTAGGATCGGTTTTACCTTGACTCCCAATATAGGTAGGGATCGTAACTACCTTGACTCCCAACATAATCTAGGATCGGTTCTACCTTGAATCCCTATATAGGTTAGGATCGGTCCAACCTTAAGATCTTCAATGAAAACGGACCATCAATCCTCTTGATTTCCTTTCGACTATGAAACAAGTTTGTATGTCTACTTCCTTCAACTCATGTAATTAAACATAGTTTTATAGGTATAAAATCAAAACTATGTTCACTACATAATCTAGTAACGAGTTACAAAGATTATGTTGATGTCGCAATTACGAAGTTTAAAAGATAAATATTATACTTCGTAATTCAATATACTAATATAAAGCACTCACTACTATTGATATATTGTTCCTTGACACTTTGATCACAATATGATGATCAAGTCTCTTATACTAGAGTTTCATGTATATAACTTCACATGTTATGTTTTCAATCATAAACGACTTGAAAGCTTACGATATAGAAATGGAAACACGTCAAGTCATGTATTATTAACCTCAAGTGGAAGGATGATGTCATCGTTGATGTCGATACATCTTCGGAATCTTCAGGTCTTCAGAGTATTACTTGTTTGTCTCAACATTTCTAGATTTCCTAGTCTAACCTAACGAAGTCGACTCTAGTAAACTAATCAAGCGACTTATGAGCTTGATACTAAAATATAACAATCAACCTTGATATACCAACGCTTGGTGGGTTCCACCGGGCAATGCTCTAACACGTTCTTTGGAAAATAAGCCTTATGAACTATAAACAATTTGATGCTTATTTAAACACTTAAGAGTTTAATCACGATCCACATATACAAGTGTTTTAGTGATCAATAATGTCTTAGAGGCGTTTATGAGAGTCATAGAAATGCTAAAGTATTTTAAAAATAAGTCTTTGAGCATCTGCTAAAGTTTTACTGGGTTCACGAGTCAGGGTGCAACAGTTTGTGAACTGGGTTCGCCAACCCTACTCGGCTCGAAAAATCAGATGGACATAGTTTGTGAACTGGGTTCACCAAATGTTAGCCTTTTCACCAATATTGAAAATTCAGATCAACACGGTTCGTAAACTGTCTAGTTCTGAACTTGCGGTTTGCGAACTGGTTCGCCAACTGGTTCGCCAACCTTCCCTATATTTAAGAAACTCATATATCTATGGTTTGCGAGATGGTTCGCCAACCTACCCTGAGCCGAAATATCAGAAGTCCTGAATTTCTCTCTTTTGATATTTGAAATATTCCCAAATGAGAAAATCATTGCTTGGGTAATTTTCAATTGATCCGCAAAATTAATTATTGAACAATAAATTGTTTCGAACTAATATTGTTAAGGACCTTTGAACATCCAATGATTGAATCATATTTCAAGATGTTTAACAAGGCAAGCTTAATTCGAAATTTCTTATTTGCAATAAATCTATTAGAAGTCGTACAACATAGTCTCAAAAAATAGGATGGTGATGCAAGTGAGTAAATAGAATGGTTCAGTCTTCGCATACCTTGTATATGAAGTTCTCCAAATATCCTCGTTGATCTTTAGCCTTAGAGGGTGATGTCTGATACTCAACTACCGACTTATATACCTACTCCGAGACTTGACTTAGTAGACTAGAAATCAAGATATAGTTTTGATCAACTAACATTGAAAACAAGCTTGAGATAGCAAAACTTGTGGGTTCAACCGAGAAGTGCTCTAACAGTTGCTTTTCTTATGTCAGAACAAGTTTTTATATTTCAAGTTACACTATCCGAGGGTTGTATAGATACACCACTATATATGAAAAAAAAACAACTTGGCATATTGGATTTCTTGAAAACGAGTTGTTGAGACGTGTGCTTTGGATGAGTCTACTGGTGTTCCAATTCAACTTTCAACTTACCCATCTAAGTCTTCTTAAATGGAAGGCTATCTCTAGTGGTTTGAAGAGATTCAATTTGTATGTGCAAAGAATCTCTGTCATTGATCTCTAAGTCTAAGCACTAAAAAGTTAATGACCAATTATTATTATTCTGCATTAAGTGGTTTAGCGAAAGAGAAAAAATATGAAAATATCACGTGTTAAATCACTTTGTGCTTATTCCGTGGTTTAAGCATTTATTTAAGCTTTACCTTGAACCAGAACTTGAAGCAGATGAATACACCATCGTTTTTTGAAGTTGAATCCATCAGTAGAACCACCACGACACTCAGTCCAACTAGTTGGGAAACTAGATACAAAAGTAGTTTTTAAAAGTTGAAAGTAAAAAATAATTGTTTCACGACCTAAGTTTTGAGTATTCGAATTAATTAAGTCAAAATATTACTTCTTAGTATGCATCCAAATACCCTTGTATACTGATCCCTATGGACCATAACACAAGTTATTGAGATGAGGGCTTAGACTACCACCTATAGTCACTTTATAGTTCACTCTAAAACAAGGCCACCTTAGTTGTAGAGCTAATCAAGTCCCATGAACTCCTTATAAGATCTTCTCATGGTAAATATGTGTTTTTCATCGTAGCATCCCATGCAAGACATCCTTTAGAAATACAATTTCTATATATGGTTACAAATTGGCTAAATACAAGGAATAAAAAAATAAAAATCCATAACCCATAAGTTTTACAATAAACAACAATAGAGTAATGTTCATCAAAATAAAAAAGAAGAGATCAACATGACGAGCATTTATCTTCTTCCTGAAAGAGTTGATGGTCGAGTTACATTTTGTTCTTTTAAATATAAAGATGCAAAAAGAAGGAATTAATGAGGGGAAATCAGGAAAATAATGTTTTTTTAAAAGTCTAATCGAGATGCACTTTGAAAAGACGAGGGTACCCAAATACACCACAACCTTTTAAATATCAACATATAAGTCTGGTATCTTGAGTGATCGTCTATGGACAGAGTCAAGACAATACAACTTAAGTCATATACCTTGTGTGATTGTTTATGGACGAGGTCGAAACAATACGACAACAAGATATTTACTTGAACATAGTTACGGTAATAACCGATTGACTATTAGGATCAATGTCAAGTAATTCGGATTAATGTAGTGTGTAATTTACTTAATTATAATGCGGAAATAAAGTAAATGGCACAACAAGATTTTGTTAACGAGGAAACCGCAAATGCATAAAAAACCCGGACCTAGTCTAGTTTTGAATACTCTCAGAATTAAGCCTCTATACAAAATCTAATACCAACTTCGTATAGTTGAGACCAAGTAGACTACCCCCCTAGCTACTTAGTTTCCTCGGGATCCATGCGCCTTCTGTTAGAGCATAGCTCGGTTGAACTCACCAAGCATTGGTATGTCAAGTTTGATTGTCATATTTTAGTATCAAAACTCATCTAAAGTCGCTTGATTAAATATTAGAGTCAACTTCGTTTAGGTTAGACTAGAAAGTCTAGGAATGTTGAGACATACAAGTATTACTCTGAAGACCTGAAGAGTGAGAAGAAGTAACGACTTCAACGACGACATCATCCTTCCACTTGTGGTTAGTAATATTGACTTGAACTTGTTTCCATTCCTGACGTATCTTTCAAGTCGTGCTATATTGAAAATATAACATGTGAAACTTGTATATAAATAATACTCTAGTATATAGACATGATCATAATAGTATGGTCATAATATTAAGGAATTATATTACGAAGTATAACGCTTATCTTTTGAACTTCGTAGATATGACATCAACATAATTTTGTATATAGTTGTATAATTATGTGTATGGGTTAATGGTGAAGATTTCATCCTAGGAAACAGTGTCTTACATTTGTTTAAAGGAAGTAAGTTCGTGAACTTGTTTCATGAACCGAAAGGGAAATCAATAGGTATATTGGTCCGGCTATTCATTGCATATTCTTTGGATGACCAATATGTGTGTGTTGGTAGAACCGATCTTAACTCAGGTTATGTATCTTGGTATAACCGATCACAATACCTAGACTTATGATTTTGGTATGACTGGTTCTGGTAATTGGTGTAACCGATCCTAAGTAATCATCATGAGATAGTATGATCGATCATTGTAATTGGTGTGACCGATCATAAGTGGTTGTGTGACCGATCCTTGTAATTGGTATACGATCCTAGTGACTGGTGTGACCGATCACAAGTAGGTACCATGTTTAGGTAGAACCGATGTATGTGACTTGGTAGGACCGATCACAACTAACCATTGTGACTTGGTATGACCGATCACATAGTTATCTTAGAATTTTGATGGAACCAATTCTGAACTTGTTTGGAAGTGTGATAGAACAGATTCCAAGATGCAAATCCGATTTTCCATGATTTACATATTTTCTTCATGAACTTGTGTAGATTCGGAATTAAGGTTTGCATTGTAAAGATGCCAACATACTTTGAACATGAGAATTTAAGTCTTATCATTTATTGTTCAAAGATATTCCTTGGTACTCAAGGTGATCCTGTACCGAAATAAACTGAAAATCTTTTAATTAAGTTTTTTGGTATTTTGTGCTTTAATTACCAGCAATTAATGCATAGCTCTAGAGAATAAAAATTAGTAATTTGCATTTACTAATTGGATATTTTCTATGAGAGATTTCGGAAATATTGGACAAACATTTATTGGAATTAGGAAAACCGAATTTGGGCATTCATTGCATATCTTGAGAATATTTTCGGTTTTGGAAATTCCTTGGTGTCCAAACATCCTTGGTCTACCTAAGTTTGTATTTCTAGCAAACTATCCTAAGAGCCAGACAAACTTCATTATTTGTTGTTTCTTGTGGAGCCGTCTATTCGGAGAGGAAAGTATCCTAATTAGGTGAAATCTCTTACGACCGCTCGTTTAAAGACTTATGTGGGATCAAGAAGCTCTACGAGTACCGTTGGTGGGAAACTAGATAATTGCAGTGTTATTAGTTTTCGATTTGATTTGATTGACTAACGGTTGTTGAAACTTTGATTGCACCTAGTTTGTTTATTCTTGAGAATCTTCTCTTCTGATATAAGATTCACTCAGACTAGATCAAAGTATTGACGGGATCTTTAGAACTGTTGTTAGATCTAAAGACATCTTGTGATAATCCATTGTTAACAGACTCCGTTCTGTGTGTGATTGATCACGAGAAGATTCAAGTGGTGTTGTGCAGGTATTTGAAGGCAATAGAAGATTTGAAGAGAAAGAAGAATTCTTATTAGTTTTCATATCTTGTGGATTTAGTGCACAAACCTTGATCGGCTGGGATCCAACTAGAATCATTTTATCTTTGATAGATCTGATTGATTAGTTACGTGAGATCGACATTCTCTATAGTTTCTCTTTGAGATCTATATCGATTGAGTGTGAATCTAAACTTGATTATTTCGGTAGTTATTGGATAGATTGATCTAACCAGACAAAAGGATGTTAATTAGATTAAACATAAGAGCCTTTATCAACGACTCATCTTATCTTTAGCAAGATTGATTAGAGTGGTTACCAAATAGATCGTTCCTTTGCTGTTTGGAATACGATCCAAAGGACTTCATATTCACGTGCGTGACTCTAGAAGTCGAAGGCGCAACGATACTGAGGGAAATAAGTAGCTAGAGGTAGTCTGCTTGGTCTCAACTATTCAAAGTTGGTATTAGATTTTGTATAGCGACTTAATTATTAGAGTATTCAAAACTGGACTAGGTCCCGAGGTTTTTCTGCATTCGCGGTTTCCTCGTTAACAAAATCTTATTGTGTCTTTTACTTTGTTTTCCGAATTGTAATTGTTATTATAATTAAGTAAAATACACAAGTACGTTAATTCCAAATCACTTGATATTGATCCTATAGTAAATCGGTTTCGTACTGTAACTATTATCAAGTGAATATCAAGTTGTCGTATTGTATCGACTTTGTCCATAGACGATCACACCTGGTATCAGACTTATAGGTTGATATAAAAAGATTGTGGTGTATTTGGGTACCCTCGTCTTTTCAATTTGTATCAAAGCAGGCAAACACGAAAAGATCAAACAATCTGTATTTGGTGCGATCCAACCTATAAGAAATGAATTCGAGTTCTCATGAATCGATTTCTGTTAACGTACAACCAATATTTGATAGAACAAACTATCTGTGGTGGAAATCTGCTATGAGATCTTTTCTCCAATTACGCAATTTTAATACTTGGATATTAGTCGTTGATGGATATAATCGCTCAAAAATTGAAGGTTCAGAAACTGAGTTTAAACGCTTAGTGGATTATATAGGCGAAAAAAAGGCATTTGCAAAGCAGAATTCAGATGGTTTGAATGCTATTATACATGTTGTAAGCCGTGACCTACTACATCATGTATCTACATGACAAATTTCACATGAAGCTTGGAATAATCTTCAGATCGTATTGAAGGTAACACATCATAAAAGGAAACTAGACTTCAAACTCTCACTTCTGATTGGGAAAACCATCGAATGGATGACAACGATACTTTTGAAGAGTTTCATGTTAAACTCTCTGAGATAGTTAATGCTTATTTCTCTCTTGGAAAGACTATTTCTGAAATAGATATAGTATGCAAAATTCTCAGATCGTTGCCATCTAGATACGAATCTATGAAACATGCAATCGTGGACGCAAATGATCTTTCAACTCTCTATCGAAGCACACTTGTTGGGAAGTTAAAGATCTTTGATCATGAATTACAATCTATTCAAGATAAAAGAATTGCTTTTAAAGATGAAAATTTTCCAAAATCTCATGTGGAGAAAAATAGATTGTTAGATGATTCTGATGAATTGATTGCAGGAGATTCTGATAATGATGTAGAGAAAACATTATCACTAATTACAAGGCAGTTTCGAGATCTCTTACAGAAAAGGAATAAGAGATTTGTAAAAGATATTCATCGTACTTCTCGCCATCATGATCGAGTTCCAATCAAGAAAAAAAAGGATCAAGAAGAAGATGATGAATATCAGCCTCAGTGCTTCAAGTTTAAAGGTTTTGGTCATTTAGCTAAAGACTGTCCTAACAATGCAATTATCTAGTTTCCCACCAACATTACTCGTAGAGCTTCTTGATCTCACAGAAGTCTTTAAACGAGCGATCGTAAGAGATTTCGCCTAATTAGGGTCCTTAATTTCCTCTCCAAATAGACGGCTCCTCCAGAAACAACACGAATGAAGTTTGCTTGACTCTTAGGATAGTTTGCAAGAAATGCAAACTCAAGTATTTATAGACCAAGGTTGTTTGGAGAACAAGGAAATTCCAAAACCGAAAATATTCTCAAGATATTAACATTAAAGTAACTAATTTTGGTTTTCCTATTTCCACCTAAATGCCAAACCATGTTTCCGAAAACTCCCCTAGAAAACTTCTATTATTAGTCTAGCACGTTAACTAATAATATTAGAGGATATGCTTTAATTGTTGGTAATTAAAACATATATTATGAAAATCATAATTAAATAATTTTCAATTTTTCGGTATGGGATCACCTTGAGTATCAAGAAATATCTTTGAACAATTAATGATAAGAGTTATGTACATGTTCCAATAATGTCGACATCTAGAAGTTTCTCAGCAAACCCTAATTCCAAGTTTCACACAAAACATAAAGAGATATGTGAATGTTGGAAACTCCGTTTTGCTCCTTGGGATCGGTTCTACCATGACTCACAATGTAAGTTGTGATCAGTTATACCATGCTTCCCAAACTAGCTTGTGACCGGCTACACCTTGCTTCCCAGAGGTAGCTTGTGATCGGTTGCACCTTACTTCCCGAGTTAGCTTGTGATTGTTTGTTCCCAAAGTAACTTGTGACCGATTACAACTAAATTCCCAAATTAGCTTGTGATCGATTACACCTTGCTTCTAAAAGGTAGCTTGTGACCGATTACAACTAACTTCCCAATGTAGCTTGTGACTGTTACAACATGCTTGAAAAAGTAGCTTGTGACCGATTACAACATGCTACACATATGACCGGTTATACCTCAAATATCAACAAGTTAAGATAGGTTATACCTTGTCATCTTGTATTGGTCATTCAAAAGATATTCAATAAAGAACCTGACCAATCATGATTTCCTTTCGATTATGAAACAAGTTCATATATGTACTTACTTTAAACAAATGTTATAAAACATTGTTTCCTAGGATGAAATCATACATATATCTTACACATAATCAAGTAACTAAATACAAAGATTATGTTGATGTCGTATTTACGAAGTTCCAAAATATAAGCGTTTATATTTCGTAATTCAATAAGTTCCTTGACACTTTGATCATAATGATATGACCAAGTCTAACCACTAGAGTATTATATACAGCTTCGCATGTTATGTTTTCAATATAATCCGACTTGAAAGATACGTTATGAATGGAAACAAGATCAAGTCAATATTATTAACCTCAAGTGGAAGGATAATGTCCTCATTGTAGTCGTTACTTCTTCACATTCTTCAGATCTTCGGAGTAATACTTGTACGTCTCAACATTCTTAGACTTTCAAGTTTAACCTAAACGAAGTTGGCTCTAGTATTTAATCAAGCGACTCTAGATGAGTTTTGATACTAAAATATGACAACCAAACTTGACATACCAACGCTTGGTGGGTTTAACCGAGCTATGCTTTAAAGTACTTGGTAATCATTATTGAAATGACGAGGGTACCAAGTACACCATTATCTTTTCGAGATCAACCTATTGAGACACACCTTTTACCAAAACATTATTTCAACAAGGTGTTTTTGGCAATATTCATAATTTAATCATAAATCTAGACAATATAATAAAAGTAAAGAAAATAACACAAATATACAAGATTTTCTTAACGTGGAAAGTTGTCTGACAGAAAACCCCCGGGACCTACTGCAGTTTGAATACTCTAAGCTGGTATACAAATTGACTATCGAAACTTCATATAGTTGAGACCAAGTAAACACGCTTTCATTATTCAGTTCCTTTAGTATTCCTGCATTTATAACTAATATGGCATGCACATGTGAATCACGGGACACACTCCACTATCTTGAGTTGCTTCACCGCTATGAAGACTTTCTCTCTCAACTCCTTTGGATTGTAACCCAAAACAACAGAAGACTAAATATTTTCCAGTAACCAATTCACTTATTGATCACCCAAATCAATTTTTAAATCAGTGATAAAACCGAGTAAGGATTTTCCGTTTATATATATCAATACGCTCTTTGGCCTAAATATCAAATCAAGACGATGATTATCGAAATAACCAATCTTGATGAACAAGATCTACCCAAGAAAATTAATACAACTAGATATTTTGTTCGGTCTTCTACATATCTTATGTCTGTCAATATAAACAAAGATCGAAACCAAAATAAAAAGTATTCAAGTCTATAATCTTCAATTATAGTCTTCAAAATAACTCTTATAAATGACCAGACACACATAACTTAGTTTGTTAACGTTGTTTGATCAACAATATTATCCCACAGATCTAGAATCAATTAGATCAATGATAGTCAAATCCTCAAATAAACTTGAGTGACCTTATGTATCATAAGAGAAGGACTACAGAATAATCAAGTTTGATCTACTAAAGATAACTATGTTATTAGTTCATAATAAGTAATAAACAATAAGAAAAATCTTCAAGTCTCTAATTTTCAATTATAGCCTTCAAAATAACTCTTGTAAACGACCAGACACACATAACAAAGTTTGTTAACGTTGATTGATCAATAATATTATCCCACAGATCTAGAATCACTTAGATCAACGATAGTCAAATCCTCAAACAAACTTGAGTGACCTTATATATCATAAGAAAAGGACTACATAATAATTAAGTTTGATATACTAAAGATAACTAAATTGTTACTTCATAATAAATAATAAATAAATAAATAATCAATAAATCTAGCTTCTACAAGCGGTTAGTCTAGAGGCTTCTTGATCCCGAAGAAGAATTTAAATTAAAGTCAATGCAAGATGTTTTACCAAATGACCATGTCGTGAATTCTTAACTAGGTTTGTTCATCGTCATTTGTATCTTAAATTTGTGTTCTTATAAGAAAATAATTAAGAGACTGAAGTGAAGGATACGATGGACATATTATTAGTTTAGAGTTAACGAGGAATTATCAATTCTTTACAGGTTATGAGTGCTCCAAGTACTACTTTCCCTCAAATTTGTAATGTGTACAAGAGTTGCATGTATATAAAATATTGGCTAGAAGATCCTTCCACTTACATGCACAATGAAAAAAATATCTGAAAGCTTAGAAGATTCCTAAACTTCTTGATCAATGTACATGAAACCTAAAAGCTTTCGGTTCCAAAAATAAAACATCTTTTGGTTAGTTCTATGTAACTAGGCTGCTTGTGAAGACCTTTTAAATGGTTATGATTGTGTAATATACCTTTATCGAGGAGATTCTAGTTATTTTATAGAGTCATATGCATGCTCCAAGCTATTAAAATATACGAATTCGGAAACATATTCAAATCTTGAGATAAGGTCTGATAATCAACAAGCTATTGGTTTTCTCAATGGTATTAGGGATGAAAAAGCGGGGGTCTAACAACCACACCCAATATTTCGTTCGGAAATCTATTTGGACTAACTCCAATATAATTCCAAGAGAATCAGCTAGACAATCAGACTCAATTAAGGAAAGATATCCAAGAGTTATATCTCTTTCTCAAATCAATCAGTAAATCAACAAGATGGAATCCTGTTCTATAATGAACAGATTGAAACAACAATTGAACCGGAAATAATAGCCTCTGATCCGAAAACCAGCCTGAGAACGTAAGTTCTATTGAATAACAAAATCTTCATTAACTCTACAACCGCAATTCTTACATCATTAATAGGCTAAACCATAATTAGCAAGAAACAATCCTAACACGACACGTGGTCGGATCCTAGCGGCAAAAATAAAAGAAAATAGAAAATTATAAAGGCACCTAGAGTTTACTAAATACACCCCTCACACAGAGGCAACCACATGACACTGTCTACCCCTCCAAATTTTACTTGTCCTCAAGGACAAAAGCTGGAAAGTGAGCTCGAATAGTAGCATTGTCCTCCCATGTAGCTTCCTCGGAAGTGGCATTGGACCAGTGAATAAGTACCTGCTGAACAGTTTGATCACCTCTTGTAATGGTTCTGCATCCCAAAACTGAGATAGGAGTGATAATGACTTGGCCTGCATAGTCTACTAGTGGTAGTGTAGTAGATGGCACATAAGCAGATCCAATCTTCTTTTTGAGTTGTGACACATGAAACACAAGGTGTACTCTAGCCTCTGGTGGAAGTTGAAAAAGCGGGGGTCTAACAACCACACCCAATATTTTTGTTCGGCAATCTGAATAGAAAAACTCCAATATACTTTCAAGAGAATAAATTAGACAGTCAGACTCAATCTAGAGAAAAGTATATCAAAGAGTTTATATCTATATTTCACAATGTAATCAGCAAATCAAATAGATAGAAATCTGCGAGCCTAATTATTATGTGAAACAACTTGAATGGTACCAAATACCAATGTTCAAGTGTCAATCAATTTATATCAACAACCAAAGGTTTGATTATCTAATTGATTGATCTTAACGCACAACCTGTGATATTTCTATCATATAACAAAATAGAATGCGGAAAAGAAATAACACAGACACCAGAAATTTTGTTAACGAGGAAACCACAAATGCAGAAAACCCCCAGGACATAGTCCAATTTTGAACACCACACTGTATTAAGCCACTACAGACACTAGCCTACTACCAATGAACTTCGGACTGGAATGTAGTTGAACCCTAATCAATCTCACACTGATTAAAGGTAAAGTCGTGCTCCTTACGCCTCTGATCCCAGCAGGATACTATGCACTTGATTCCCTTAGATGATCTCACCCACAACCAAGAGTTGCTACGACCCAAAGTCGAAGATTTGATAAACAAATCTGTCTCACACAGAAAAGTCTATTGGAATAGATAAATCTGTCTCCCACATAAATACCTACGAGTTTTTTTTTCCGTCTTTTGATAAATCAAGGTGAACAAGAACCAATTGATATACCAGACTTATATTCCCGAAGAACATCCTAGAAATATCAATCACCTCACAATAATCCCAATCGATTAACGAAACAAGATATTGTGGAATCATAAAGGATGAGACGAAGATGTTTGTGACTACTTTTCAATCTTACCTATCAGAGATAAATCTCAAGCAAATCTTTTCAAAGATAGTACTCAATCACAATAGTAAAAGTAAGATCACAACACGCAACTACAGAGAAAATAGTTGGGTCTGGCTCACAATCCCAATGAAGTCTTTAAGTCGTTAACCTACAGGGTTTCGTGAAAAACCTAAGGTTAAAGGAGAATTGACTCTAGCTTATGCAACTAGTAACACACAGGAGGTGTGGGGATTAGGTTTCCCAGTTGCCAGAGTTCTCATTTATATAGTTTTCAAATCAGGGTTTGAAATGTAAGTTACCTTGGTAACAAAGCATTCAATATTCACCGTTAGATGAAATCCTGATTAGACTCAAGCTAATATCTTTCAACCGTTAGATCGAACTTAGCTTGTTATACACAAATGAAAAGTACCCTCATTTAGGTTTATGTAACCGTACCTAAACGTGTGCACCATGTTGGCTCAACAGTAGTTAACCGAGGTTAGCTATATGAACACTCTAATATCAACCTTATTCATCTTAACCATAACTAGTTCAAATGACTCAAATGAAACTAGTTAAAGAGTTGTTCAATTGCTATATTCTCATAGATGTATATAAGAACACAATTGAAGCAAAATCGGTTTGATTCACTCGAATCAATTATGAACATTATAACCACGGTTTGCAAAAAATGAATTCCTTAATATATAAATGTATTTGTTCATAACAAAACTGATTTTAGAACTTTAACCATTCAAGTATGCAAACGGGTACGCATACTTGAATAGCTGGACCAAGTTTGGTTTTCGTTAGTATGCGAACGGGTACGCATATCTCCAAACCCAACAGAAAATTCCGGACACAAACCTACGCAAGTATGCATACGGGTACACGCACTTAGGTTCTCGGGCTTCTCAAACCAACAGGTACGCATACAGGTATGCATACTATGGTTCCCGGACATGGATCACATATATGTAAGAGTGCACAACATGTTTATAATCCAATGTTGGTTAAGTATTCTAAACTCTTATTTCAATCATTGAAACTTTCTTAGAGGATGACAATAGCTGTTTTCACACACTATTAGCATCAAAGCAATTTTGAAGTTATTGAAATAATCATAACGAAACATTCCAAGTTTACACCAAATGATTGTATCACACAAACCATATAAGATGTTACTCGGAATTTTTCACATGATCATCTTTTGACTTTCGTCAAGAATATAAGATGAACTTGGTTGAAGCGAAAGCTTACCAACACATATTTCGAGAAATATGTAAGCGAGTTAAACTCAGCTCGAAATCTCAAATGTGTATAATTGAAAACCATATAGTAATACGACTTATGTCTCAATGTAGGAGATAAAGTAGAAATAGACTTTCCAAGTGATAGATGAGTTTTAGTCTCCACATACCTTCTGTTGATGAAGTTCCACAAGAACTCCTTAGTAGTTCTTCGTCTTCATTTGATGAACACCGTGAAGTCTAATGCTCAACTACACAATCTATCCTAGTCATAGACATCACTATAAGTAGACCAGAAATCAAGACTTATAGTTTTGATCACTAACATTGACAAACAAGCTTGAGATAGCAACGCTTTTGCGAGTTCGACCGAGTAGTGCTCTAACAATCTCCCGCTTTGTCAATTTTAGTGACAAAACTATCAATACATATGGATTACAAAAAAAATAAACTTTGTAGCTTCTCATCCAAATGCTTGATCTCCTTGGTTCTTCAACATTACTCGAAATCTTCGTCACTTCCAAGTACTCCAATGATTCCAAATGTGTTCAAGTCCACATCATTGTTGTTGAAGATCCGCAGCTATAACAATGAGAAAACAGTTGCTCTCAATCATTGTTATACAGTGTAATAGTATCATTATATAGCATCAAAGTCCAATTGTATCACAACTTTGACAACAATACTATGGTGATATGTATCACCCCCCCTTAGTCAATACTTCATCTCAACATGAAAACCACTCCCCCTTGCATAATGATCCGTAAACCATATGTATTTGTAGTGTGAACTACACATTAATTCTCCCCCTTTTTGTCAATATAAATTGGCAAAGGTACGAAAAATAGTGGGATCCTCATGAAATTTTCATAGAGATACTTCATGACCAAAAGAGAACTACATACCAACTTGTTTCGATGATTTCACATAGTCGAAACTTAGTGTATTCATCAAGGAGTTTATAAAGATACAAGATAACTCCTACAATATTCCACAGCCGCACTCCCCACAAAGATTTGGCAATTAAGCACAAGTTCAATTAAGAACTCTCCCCCATAAAATGTCATTCCCGAAAGAACAACAAGAGCGACCTTATTTTCACTAGAAAAGAAGGATTTTTTTGGACATTAACAAATCACATGAAACACATGAATTTGTATCCAAAACACAATTGAATTAACCACAAGGAAAATGATCAATTCAATTGGCCGTGCTCAACATAAGATAACTTACGGAGCAACACGGTATATACACAAAGATGTGGATCAGGGAAGGACCAATACTGCGGAATAATCAAAGATTCATTCCATTTTTCATCACTATTTGCACAATGACATATAATAGACTTAATCTTTGTAAACAAAAGTTCATCCTTTCTTCCATTAATATTTGCATAATGACATAAAAGGCTTAACTTTTGTAGTCAAAAGTTCATTCTATCTTTTATCAATACTTTCATACCGACATATAATAGAGTTAACTTTTGAACAAGTATGGGACAGTCAAGGTTCACAGACGTAAACAACATATCCCATAACAATTTGCAATATATAAAACCATAAAGATTAATACTGCAAAAATCATCTTCCAAATAAACTTTAGAATTTAAATAAATAAATCTAAAAACATTGCAAGATGAAAACGTTGGCAATAGCTATGTGTACTCACAATAATGGCTATTCCAAACCCTAGTTATCCTTCTTAAAACACAATAATAAATTCTCATAAGAAGTTTCCTAGACATCAAGACAAGCTCGTAATGCATATATAAGATGGTTTGTCCTTAGTGGGTAGAATCAATCTTTTTCGCACGGATTTACACCAAGAATAGCTACCAAAGGCGTATAAAAAAATTTCTTAACAAAGAAGAACATACAAAGTCATTAATGACCCAGGTCCCCCTATAAATAAGAACATACAAAGAAGAACATACAAAGTCATTAATGACCATGCACCATAGTTCACATAAGATGATTGTGAACATTCAAGAATCACATAGCAATGCGTACTACTGCCCATTCTTGAACTTCCTTCTTTGTGATTCACAAAATACATTCTTGTAAAATCTACAAATGAGCTTAGAAGAGTGGTACTCCAAGAATCCAAGTGCCCAAGTCCAAGAGAAGTGGAACAAGTGCGACGAAACGGAGCAAAACACTCAAAAATAAGAGACGGGACAAATACAAATCTTAACTCATCCAAATTCAAATATTATCATATCCATTTTTAAGATAATTCAAATAGAAAAAGAATGCAAAAAGAATGAGGTCATTCCGAGTTCGTACGAAGAAGATACGGCCAAAACAGGTTTACCGAATATCGACATCTACAGGCAAGTATGCATACGGGTTTGCAAACGAATTTTCATGACCTGGAGCAGTATGCAAACGGGTATGCGTATAAAATTCCCTGGATTTTGATTTTAAATGATGGTATGCATACCTGGTATGTGTACCATGAAGTCCAAACATCCCGAACTACGATTTTCAAACCTAAACATTTAAGAACCTTAAACACAGATCAAGTTAGGTAGAAATGAACGATAAGCAAGGTACATGAATCATTATAAGTACTCTAAGCAAATAAAAACACAAATATTGCTCAAGTTTATAGATATATCTTTTTAGAAGAATCCAATCGAATTCTACAGCCTTACCGAACATAATCTGTGTGCCCCAATTCTCGTGCTTCCCTCACCGTATACATAGCAGGGAATTCCTTGGTGATGATGCACTTACAACACAATGAAGTTGTGTTGAGGTGAAAAATGTCTTGCTCACCACAAGTGACTTTTGGATTATCATGAAAGAGATCGCTTTTAGAACCTTTCACATCCAAATCCATCTTTCCAAAGAAATTTTTAAGTTCCAACATCATGGATACTGCCTTCTCCATAGTCATGGAATTTTCTTGGAGATCATTCCTTTTCACACTCAAAACATCATTGACTTTCTTTGGTATCCACTTCTGAGTACGTTTAGGAACAACCGGAACCTTCTTCCCATTACTCTCTTCAAGAATTCTCTGAAGAGAATTGGATTGACTATTCTTTTGCAAGTTAGTCTTTCTCCAATTGGGAGCATCAGATCTTTTCTTCGTCTTTACGAAGTTATCCTTTTGATAACCATTATGATTGTGAAAAAGATTCGTATGACGTTTATAGGAAAATCTAGGTTTATCACAACACTGATTCCTTTGCCTAAAGGTTAGACAGTTACAACCTGTAACGTTAAGGGGATTAGTCTTAACATATGATCTTGGTTTCACAACTTCTTGTGATGCCCAAACAAGAACATCATAAAGTTTCTCTTTCCTTATACGGAAACGACATCTCCTTTCCAGGTGACCTTTATTTCCGCAATAGTGGCAAACATAAGGAATGTTCTTACCTTGATCCGTGTGTGCTGACTTTAGAGGTTGATATACTTTGCTCTTTTGAACCTTAACTGCCGGTGAAGGTATTTCACTTTTGCCATCATTGGAAACCTTTTGTTGAGAAGAATCACTAGCCTTGACAAATTTTACCTCTTTGCTAATACTTGGAGCATCTATTCCCTTATAGCCCAATCCTCGTGTATCACGATGATTTTTACTTGCTCCTAGCATAGTGGTTAATTTGCTTGAAATAGTATTGAACTTTTTCAAGTCATCTTCCAACATCTTGATTTTATCAAGAGCAGCAGCTAAATCAGCCTCAAGGAGTTTTTCTCGAGCGAGAAAAGCGCTTTCTCTGTCATCAAAACTTGCTTGCTGAGAGTTAATTCTTCCTTCAATTTCTGCAAGTTTCTCTTCCACCAAGAAATATTTTTGATAAACACGATCACATTCAAGTGACTTTCTACTCAGGTTTTCCTCGGTATCTTTGAGGACCGATTCACAAGAGCGATTCCGACCATAAAGACCTCCGTAAATCCTTTTCAATTTCTTGTTTTCTCGACAGAGAGGAGTCAGAAGAGGTGTGACATGAGAAGTTATAATCTTCTTCATTTTCAATGAATCCAAAAACTTAACATACTCTGAGACTTCCTCATCAACATCTCTATCAATATCTGAATCACCTTCATCAGAAAGTTCATCCAACTGTTTTTCTAGGAGTGTTTCCCAATCAACAGTTTTTACACCAAGAGAATGTTTAGATATTGACTTAGATGTGACAGTTCTCTCAGGTGAATCCAAGCTTTCAGAATCATCTGGTAATTTTTGAACTGGTACGTTATTAGAGATAGACTCGTCCATAATCAGATCGCTACAAACACAGACTTATGAGGTCTTAAATGTGTTTGCCTGCTCTGATACCAATTGAAAAAACGGGGTTCTAACAACCACACTCAATATTTTCGTTCGGCAATCTGAATAGACAAACTCCAATATACTTTCAAGAGAATCAACTAGACAGTCAGACTCAATATAGAGAAAAGTATATCAAAGAGTTTATATCTCTGTTTCACAATGTAATCAGCAAATCAAACAGATAGAAATCTGCGAGCCTGATTATTATGTGAAACAACTTGAACGGTACCAAAGACCAATGTTCAAGTGTCAATCAATTTATATCAATAACAAAAGGTTGGATTATCTAATTGATTGATCTTAACGCACAACCTGTGATATTTCTATTATATAACAAAATATAATGTGGAAAAGAAATAACACAAAGACCAGAAATTTTGTTAACGAGGAAACCGCAAATGCAGAAAAACCCCAGGACCTAGCCCGGTTTTGAACACTACACTGTATTAAGCCGCTACAGACACTAGCCTACTACCAATGAACTTCAGACTGGAATATAGTTGAACCCTAATCAATCTCACACTGATTCAAGGTACAGTCGTGCTCCTTATGCCTCTGATCCCAGCAAGATACTACGCACTTGATTCCCTTAGCTGATCTCACCCACAACCAAGAGTTGCTACGACCCAAAGTCGAAGACTTGATAAACAAATCTGTCTCACACAAAAAAGTCTATTGGAATAGATAAATCTATCTCCCACAGAAATACCTACGAGTTTTGTTCCGTCTTTTGATAAATCAAGGTGAATAGGAACCAATTGATATACCATACTTATATTCCCGAAGAACAGCTAGAAATATCAATCACCTCACAATAATCCCAAACGATTAACGAAACAAGATATTGTGGAATAACAAACGATGAGACGAAGATGTTTGTGACTACTTTTCAATCTTACCTATCGGAGATAAATCTCAAGCAAATCTTATCAAAGATAGTACTCAATCACGATAGTAAAAGTAAGATCAGAACATGCAACTACAGAGAAAATAGGTTGGTCTGACTTCACAATCCCAATGAAGTCTTTAAGTCGTTAGCCTACAGGGTTTCGTGAAAAACCTAAGGTTAAAGGAGAATTGACTCTAGCTTATGCAACTAGTAACACACAGGAGGTGTGGGGATTAGGTTTCCCAGTTGCTAGAGTTCTCCTTTATATAGTTTTCAAATCAGGGTTTGCAATCGAAGTTACCTTGGTAACGAAGCATTCAATATTCACCGTTAGATGAAATCCTTATTAGATCAAGCTAATATCTTTCAACCGTTAGATCGAACTTAGCTTGTTATATACAAACGAAATGTAACCTCATTTAGGTTTATGTAACCGTACCTAAATGTGTACACCATGTTGGCTCAACAGTAGTTAACCGAGGTTAGCTATATGAACACTCTCATATCAACCTTATTCATCTTAACCATAACTAGTTCAAATGACTCAAATGAAACTAGTTACAGTTGTTCAATTGATATATTCTCATAGATGTATACAAGAACACAATTGAAGCAAAATCGGTTGGATTCACTCGAATCAATTATGAACATTATAGCCACGGTTTGCAAAGAATGCATTCCTTAATATATAAATGTGTTTGTTCATAACAAAACTGATTTTAGAACTTTAACCATTCAAGTATGCAAACGGGTACGCATACTTGAATAGCCGGACCAAATTTGGTTTTCGTCAGTATGTGAACGGGTACGCATACCTCCAGACCCAGCAGAAAATTCCGGACACAAACCTATGCCAGTATGCGTACGGGTACGCGCACTTAGGTTCCCGGGCTTCTCAAACCAACAGGTACGCATACGGGTATGCATACTATGGTTCCCGGACATGGATCGCATATATGCAAGAGTGCACAACATGTTTATAATCCAATGTTGGTTAAGTGTTCTAAACTCTTATTTCAATCATTGAAACTTTCTTAGAGGATTACAATAGCCGTTTTCACACACTATTAGCATCAAAGAAATTTTGAAGTTATTGAAATAATCATAACGAAACATTCCAAGTTTACACCAAATGATTGTATCACACAAACCATGTAAGATGTTACTCGGAAATTTTCATATGATCATCTTTTGACTTTCGTCAAGAATATAAGATGAACTTGGTTGAAGCGAAAGCTTACCAACATATATTTCGAGAAATATGTAAGCGAGTTAAACTCAGCTCAAAATCTCAAATGTGTATAATTGAAAACCATATAGTAATACGACTTATGTCTCAATGTAGGAGATAAAGTAGAAATAAACTTTCCAAGTGATAGATGAGTTTTAGTCTCTACATACCTTTTGTTGATGAAGTTCCACAAGCTCGCCTTAGTAGTTCTTCGTCTTCATTTGATGAACGCCGTGAAGTCTAATGCTCAACTACACAATCTATCCTAGTCCGAGACATCACTATAAGTAGACTAGAAATCAAGACTTATAGTTTTGATCACTAACATTGACAAACAAGCTTGAGATAGCAACACTTGCGAGTTCGACCTAGTAGTGCTCTAACAGAAGTTGCAGTTTATAAGCTAAGTTACCCACTTTGGAAAGAATAGGAAAAGGGCCATATCACTTAGACGAGAGTTTGAAATTCCTTCTCAGTGAGACAGATGCTTGTCTGTAAGGCTGTAACTTGAGGTAGACCAAGTCACATACTTCAAAGGATCTTTCAGTCCTCTTCTGGTCTGGAAAGAATTTCATTCTGGCTTGAGAAACAGACAGTGAGTCTTTAAGTATGTCAAGCATAGCATTCCTGAGTTCAAGATACTCCTCAACTGCAGCTACAGAAGTAGTGATAGTAGTTGGAAAAGCTAGGTGGGGAGCATCATATCCATACAAAGCTTTAAAAGGGGACATTTAATGCTAGTATGATAACTAGTATTATACCACTATTCTGCAAGTGCCAGCCAGCTGAACCATTTCTTAGGTTGAAATCCTGTCATGCACCTCAAGTAATTTTCCAGATATGCATTAACTCTCTCTGTTTGACCATCAGTCTATGGGTGATAAGCAGTACTGAGTTTGAAAATGGTGCCTAGATGATGAAAAATATCTTGCCAGAAATTACTTGTGAAGACCTTGTCCCTGTCAGAGGTGATGGAAGAAGGTAAACCATGCAACTTGAAGATGTTATGTAGGAAAGCTTTGTCCACAGTAACTGCAGTATAAGGGCGCTGAAGTCCAATGAAATGGCTGTACTTTGTTAATCTATCAACCACCACTAAGATAACATCTTTGTGCTCATTCTTAGACATGCCTTCAATGAAGTCCATTGAGATATGTTGCCAAGCTTGATCAGGGATAGGAAGTGGTTGTAGAAGACCAGCAGGAAAAGTATTTTCATGCTTATTCCTCTGACAAACATCACAAGAGGTTACCATAGAAATAATGTCTTGTTGCATTTTAGGCCAATAAAAATGAAGCTTGGCCCTGTTATAAGTTGCTTGACTACCAGAGTGGACCCCAATAGCTGATGAGTATAATGAAGATAGAATAAAAGATCTTATATTGTTACCAGTACCAATGTACAACCTTGACTTGTACTTGAGGACCTCCTGTTGTTAAGAGAAATTAGGAGTTGTAGAAGGAGAAATCAGCAGCTGAGAAATCAGTTGTTGAGCCTTAGGATCATTTGCATAGCTACTAGTAATCTCTTGCATCCACACAGGCTTGAACAGTGTGATGGCTTGTAATGCAGCTACATGGTGTTCTCTTCTGGATAAAGCATCAACAACTTTGTTGTCATCCCCCCTTTTGTATTGAATGTCATAATTAAAACCCAATAACTTCATCAGCCATTTCGTTGTAACCCTGTAGTGATCTTCTCCTCTAAGAAGAACTTGATGCTTTCATGATCAGTTTTGATGGTGAAATGATGCCCTTGGAGATAGTGTCTCCATTTTGTAACAGCTGACCCCACTGCCATTAGCTCTTTCTCATAAGTGGATAATCCCATAGCTTTTGGGCCGAAAGGTTTACTGTGGAAAGCAATGGGTATTCCTTCTTGCATTAAAACAACACCAATGCCAGTATCACAAGCATCTGTTTCTAAGATACACTTTTTTGAAAAATCTGGAAGTGCTAAGACAGGAGTAGTAGTCATTGCCACCTTGAGGTTATTGAAAGCATCAGTAGCAGCTTCAGACCATATGAAAGCATTTTTCTTCAACAATTCAGTCAATGGCTTACTGATAGTTCCACATCCTATAACAAATATTCTATAGTAGCCAGTGAGACCCAGAAATCCCCTCAGCTCTTTGATGGATTTAAGAATTGGCCAAGAAGTCATACAATGTATCTTGGTAGGATCAGCTACAACACCTTGAGCTGTGATTATGTGGCCCAAATACTCCAGTTCAGATTGTGCAAAATATCACTTAGAGAGTATAGCATGCAACTGATGTTGTCTCAAGACAGATTTTTTTTGCTGGAGGTGTTGCAGATGAGTTTCGATGTCAGGACTATAAATAAGAATGTCATCAAAAAAGACCAAAACAAATTTCCTTAAAAATGGTTTGAAGATGTCATTCACGAGTGCCTGAAAGTGGCAGGGGCATTGGTGAGACCAAATGGCATGACAAGAAACTCATAGTGACCTTGATGAGAGCTAAATGCTGTCTTGGGGATGTCAGGTGGAAAAAGTCTGATTTGATGGTACCCTGACCTGAGATCAATCTTTGTGAAAACTGCAACAACATGTAGCTCATCCAAGAGTTCATCAATTATAGGAATGGGAAACTTATCCTTAATTGTGATATCATTTAATCTCCTATAGTCAACACAAAATCTCCATCTATTGTCTTTTTTCTTGACCAATAAAATGGGAGAGGCAAATGGACTATGACTTGGTTGTATGATTCCTTGGTGTAGCATCTCTTGAATCAAGTCTTCAATGACAGACTTCTGAAAATATGGGCACTTATATGGCCTTTGGTTAACTGGAGTGGAATTGGGTTTGAGAGGGATAGTGTGGTCAAGACTTCTATGAGGTGGTAGTGTTGAAGGTTCATCAAAAACATCATGAAAGTCTTGCAATATGGTAGTAATTTCTGGAGAAGGTGGCATAGGGGAAGGTGTATCAGATATGGAGCATAACTGGGCACAAAGACCATGGTTTTTTTTTTGAAAGAATTTATGTACCTCCTTGTTACTGATTGGCTGAAGAAGGTGAGAGTTAGAAATACCAGTAAGAGTAATTTCATTACCCTGATACATGAATGAAACTGTCAAAGTAGTGAAGTTAAAAAGCACATTACCCAACTGTCTGAGCCAGTCAGCACCAAGCACCATATCATAGCCACCCAAAGGAAGCAATCTAAGATCTCCAGAGAATGAATGACCCTGCATGGACCAGTTTAATGACTTGCAAATGCCAGAACTGACTATTTTGTTACCATTAGCCACAGTGTCAGCCAACTGAGGAGTAGGATGTATATTACAGTGTAATTGGTGAGCCAGAGATGAATCAATAAAACTGTGGGTATTGCCTGTGTCGATGAGAATAGAAATAGAGTGTTTGTTAAGAAACCCAGGGATTCTAATTGTTTCACCAGTATGAGTACCAGTTAAGGCATGAAGATAAATTTCAATATCACTGTCCACTGGAGAGTCATTCTCATCCTCATGTAAAATGTCCTCTTCAGTAGGGGACTCAGCAGTACCATCCTCTGCAACTATCCAAAATAGTTGTTGTCTTTTACAGACATTACCCTGTCTATACACCTCATCACAATTATGGCACAGTCCTTGTGCCTTTCTGAGTTTGAGTTGCTCAGGAGTGAGTCTTTTAATGGGAGGGTGGGTGGGGCTTGTCTTAGGAGTAAGAGGTGGTGGTGGTGGTTTGGGATTTGTTGGTGGGATGGCTAAGGGATTTGAGGGGAAATTATACTGGTAGTTTGGCTTTCCCATGGAAAAAGAATTGGAGAAAATTTTTGTGGTGGGTTTTGAAGGCTTTTGTTGGTAAGTAAGGATTGTTCCTGCAACCTTGCTAGAGAAAAGGCTCTCATGAGGGTGGTGGGGTGAAACATTAGAACATTATGTTTGATTTCTTCCTTAAGAGCTCCAATGAAACTCATTACATAATAGCTCTCTGGAAATTCAGGGTGGATGCTCATCATTAAAGATCTAGTAACCTCAAATTCATCAAAAAACTTACCTACTGTAGTTGTGTGAGCCAGTTTATTAAACATACCCACAATATTATCATTAAATGGGTTTTCAAAATGAAAACATGCTTGCTCAGCTAATTCAAACCAGCACAAGATAGATCTATAAGTTTGTAAGTTAGAAAGCCACCTCTTAGCTTTGACATCCATGTGCATCGCTGCCATCTGCACCTTTTGAGTCTCCTCTTTGATATTATGGAGAATAAAAAATCTGTCACACTTTTGAATCCACCCTTTTGGATTAGTTCCATCCAATCTAGGAAAGTCCAGCTTAGGAAATCGATTGTATATATTGAAACCTCGATTCTCAGTGTGTTGATTAGAAACTGCTCCATTACTTCATTCTCCCGGTACAACACCTGATTCTCCATGACCACTTTCTATGTTGTTTAAATTCTGTAACTGTAGAAGCACTTGATTAAGTTGTTCTTTCATTTCAGAAACATCTTGATTCACCTTATCCAACTGAGTTTGTTGCTTTTTCTGTGTATCCTGTAAATCCTTAGTAGCTTGAACTCCCTGTCCTCCCATGGTGCCAGGAAGGAGCGGCTCTGATGCCAATTGTTCTATAATGAACAGAGTGAAACAACAATTGAACCGGAAATAGTAGCCTCTGATCCGAAAACCATCCTGAGAACGTAAGTTCTATTGAATAACAAAATCTTCATTAACTCTACAGCCGCAATTCTTACATCATTAATAGGCTAAACCCTAATTAGCAAGAAACAATCCTAACACGACACATGTTCGGATCCTAGCGGAAAGAATAAAAGAAAATAAAAATTATAAAGGCACCCAGAGTTTACTAAATACACCCCCCACACAAAGGCAACCACATGACAAATCCGTGAACTGATTGGTATGAGAATAACTTGAACGGTACCAAAGACCAATGTTGAAGTGTCAATTAATTTCAATCAACAACCAAAGGTTGGATTTACCAATTGATTAAACTACGCACAACCTGTGATATTTCAATTATATAAAAAAATATAATGCGAAAAAGAAATAACACAGACACCATAAATTTTGTTAACGAGGAAACCGCAAATGCAGAAAAACCCCGGGACCTAGTCCTGTTTTGAACACCATACTGTATTAAGCCCTTACAGACACTAGCCTACTGCAAGTTAACTTCAGACTGGAATGTAGTTGAGCCCTAACCAAGTCTCACACCGATTAAGGTACAATCACGTTCCTTACGTTTCTGAATCCCAGAAGGACTCTACGCACTTGATTCCCTTAGCTGATCTCACCCAAAACTAAGAGTTGCTACGACCAAAAGTCGAAGACTTTATAAAAAAAATCGGTCTCACACGGATAAGTCTATTATGATAGATAAATCTGTCTCCTACAGATATACCTATGAAGTTTTGTTCTGTCTTTTGATAAATCAAGGTGAACGGGAACAAATTGATAATCCGGTCTTATATTCCCGAAGAACAGCCTAGAAATATCAATCACCTCACAACAACTTAACTATATGGTAGTAGAAGAACTTATTGTGGAATCACAAAGAATGTGACAAAGAGCTTTATGATTACTTTTTATATCTTACCTATCGGAGATAAATATAGAGCAAATCTTAGATAAGATAGTACTCAACACAATAGAACAAGTAATATCAGAACACGCAACTACATAGAAAATAGTTGGGTCTGGCTTAAGAATCCCAATGAAGTCTTTAAGTCGTTAACCTATAATGGTTTTAGGAAAAACCTAGGTTAAAGGAGAATCGACTCTAGTCGCAACGAGTATCACACAGAAGTGTGGGGATTAGGTTTTCCAGTTGCTAAAGTTCTCCCTTATATAATTTTCAAATCAGGGTTTTAAGGCTTAGAAACAAAGTAATCAATATTCACTGTTAGATGAAAACCTGATTTAAGATTCAAGCTAAGTTTACTTAAAACCAAAGCAATATCTCTCCACCGTTAGATGGTCTTAGATTGTTACACACAAATGAAATATACCTTCATTTAGATATGGGCAACCATACCTAAACGTGTATATTGAGTTGGCTCAATACAGTTAACCGAAGTTAGCCATATGAACACTTTTGTATTAACCACATTCATCTAACACTTCTATATCAAATGATAATCAACTGAATCTAATTGTGTTACTCATAGAGTTGTTCAATTGTTTATATTCTCATAGAAGTATACAATACATAATTAAAGCAAAATCGGATTTGATTCATGATTGTACAAAGTACTTATTCAAGAATCAATTCATGAACATTAAGTCACGGTTTGCAAAGATTGCATTCCTTAATTTATAAATGTATTTGTTCATGAGTATGAAATCATACTAAACCGATTTTAAAAATTTAACCACTTAGTTTGCAAACGGGTACGTAAACTTAAGTTCCGGACTTTGGTCTTGTTCGACAGTTCGAAAACCGATATGCATACTATCGTCCCGGACCTAACTTAGGTAGAACTGTTCGTATACTGGTATGCATACTTGGTTCCCTGACTTTAACAGTTAAAATCGTTCGCATACTGGTATGCAAACTAGGTTTCCAGACATGAATCATACCACAACAGTTTGCATACTGGTATGCATACTGTGTTGTATCCAGACAGAGGTTAATTGTTCTAAACTCCTATTTCTGTCATTGAAACATCCTTAGAAGACGACAATAGTTGTCTCACAAAAACTATTAGCTTATAAGTAATTTTCAAGTGATTGAATGATCAATGTGAAACATTCTGAGTCTATATCAAATGACCGTCTCACACAAATCATGTAAGATGTTACAAGGAAATTTTCACATGATCATCTTTTGACTTATTATTTAGTTTCCAACAAGTAAATTGTTTCCAACTAAACTTGTCAAGAATAATGCTGAACGTAGCTAAAGCAAAAAGCCTCCAACACATATTTCGAGAAATATATAAGCGAGTTAAACTTATCTCGAAATATCAAATGTGTATAATATAAAAGTCTATATAGATATACGACTTAGTCTCAATAGGAGATAAAATAGAATAGACTTCTGAGTGATAGATAAGCTTTAGTCTCCACATACCTTTTGTTGATGAAGTTCCTCCAAGATCTTCTCCGTAGATCTTTGTCTTCAATCGATGAATGTCGTGAAGTCTAAAACTCAACTACACATTCTATCCTAATCCGAGACATAGCTATAAGTAGACTAGAAATCAAGACTTATAGTCTGGATAACCTACTTGAGCTATCAACGCTTGCGAGTTCAACCGAGCAGTGCTCTAACAATCGCCCCCTTTGTCAATTTTAGTGACAAAACTATCAATACATATGAATTACAAAATAAATAAATTTGTAGCTTCTCATCCAACATGCTCTATTTCCTTGCCAAAGGTACGAAAACTAGTGGGATCCTCATGAGCAAGCCGTGGCTTGGCCGATCGCTCCTCATGGAAGAGGGGTGTCCGGTGATCATAGTTCCACGCTGTTGTCTATCTAGAATCCGATCTAAGCTGTTCGACCAAGCTGGCGAAGATGGACGGACACGATCAATTTGCGGTAGTTGCATAACGCCGCTGACTTAATTTAGGGTTTAAAGAGCGCACGATCACCCTACTTTGGGAAAACAGTTTGACACGCTCTTGGATTGCTATGTGTAGTTCGATCAACCAGGTATGGAGATGGGTCGCCGGTGAACGCATCAACATCTCCTTGATCATTCGAAGGAATATCTAAGCCGTCCAACTAGGCTAGCTAAGTGGGGCGGTCATGATGTTTTTGAGACCGTTTTTGCCGGTCTTAACTCGTTTGAGCTCATCTTTCAACAGCGCGATCACCCATGTTAGGGTTAGCGTTCAAAGGTGTTGCGGGTGTGCTAGATGAAATCCGATCGGTCGGGATGTTAGTGGGATCGCCGGTGGTCATTATGATGATCGCCTTGTTCCGCTAGGAGTAGGCTAGGCCTGTTAAATCGTGTGGCCAAATCGTGTGGCCGTGATCGCTTTTTAAGACTGATATGGACAGTCTAGATTTTCCTTAAGGAATTTAAACGCGTTCGATCGCGCTAATTTTTAATTAAAAAGTGTGTAAACATGCTAATCTCTTTATCAGAGAGTGGTGTAGCCTACGTGAGTGTTTTCATGCAGGTCTCAATACTGACATTTCGGGAGATTCATGCTACTCCGCTGCGAGTGAACATTAATCGTCATGTCATGCCAATATTGAGAGTTCGGCTGGGAACATAGCATAGGAAAATACCAGGCAGGTCATGCATTAGTGAATAATGCAATAGATTAAAATTTACAGAATATCTGGGATTGTTGCTTCACGCACCATTCTGGATAAATTTCGTAAATATGTTGAATTGCTCAATACATATGTAAGTGAAGAGTTTTATGCACTCATCACTTTCAAATGACTTTTGTTCCTTTGCAGGATGACAGCGTCTTAAATACAGGTTTTCACGATTTTAGCCCTGAATCGAAAACCACCATCAACATTAAGTCCCCTGCTTAGCACGTAATGGTGACACTATTGTGGTGACAGTCAAAG
This sequence comes from Papaver atlanticum, assembly GCA_023531105.1. Classification (NCBI taxonomy): domain Eukaryota; kingdom Viridiplantae; phylum Streptophyta; class Magnoliopsida; order Ranunculales; family Papaveraceae; genus Papaver; species Papaver atlanticum. Next base: position 384,315 of record JAJJMB010013400.1, on the reverse strand, counting down.
AGGTGAAATTAACATGGTCAAGGAGATGGAAGTTACCAGGAGAGGCTCAATTGCTTCTCGAGCATGGGACCGTGTAACTAGTGGACTCTATGTCGTTGAGTCGCCAGTTCGTCTGTGCGTTGGTTTTACGGGCCTGGCCGTCCGTGCATGAATCCAAGAGGGATTCCTCCTCCTGCTCGAACTCCAAAACCATGTACATATAAAGGGAGTTAACTCTTCCTCCTGTTATTATTTACTCGCTTCAATTCCCTATCAGCTGGTGCTCTGTTGTTGTTACCGCCAACAGCTTCACCACGAGCCGTTCGCCATCAGTAGCAGGGTAAGTACTTCGTTCTCTCCCTTTCTTCTCTTTTGTACGAACTCTAGTTGTATGTGTTGCTTCCAGTATTTTGAAACCCTATTCGAGTGAATCCTCTTTTGTTGGTATCATTGTACCGAGGATTGATAGCATTAATAGAGGTGATCAACGGCAACAAGATCATAGTAAGGCTAGCAGGAAGGTTTGAGGTAAGTGCTGCTGCTTTCTCCTACTTTTTTTTTGTTGCAAAAACCTAGCTTTTAGGTTTTGACCGTGGGTGCAATACCCACGAATTTTTTTTGTTCGAGGGGCGTAAGTCCTCACTCGACCCAGCTGTTGGTGTAACTAGGCCGTGGGCGTATATCCCGCTGCTAATTTTTTTTATTTTATTTTTTTGCGTGTGGTTCTTCCGTGCTAGTTTGTGATCCACGTAATTCCCCATCTTATTAGCTTCAACTATTAGTGATTACGTCGAATTTTGACAAGAAGTTGTGTGCATGATTCCTCTTTTAGCATGAAGTAGTGACTCCTTTTGTTTTGCTTCATTGTAGTTATTTGAAAGTGAACTTAAGGAATTCTCGTTAAGATGTCACCTGGAAATGTTGCTTCCGTTAAGTTGGGAAGTGTCAAAAACTCCAAAGATATGCTAAACATTGATGACGAGATCTTTGTCGTTCCCTATCCGAACATTAGAACTCATCTTGTCCATAAGATAACCCTCCTTACAGTTTCTCCAATGTGTGTGATGAGGTTCTGTCTCCAGAAGAAAGAGTATCCATCTTCTCCTATTGATTTCAAAATATGCCATAATCCGCTGCGCTCTTATGAAGGATGGATGAGGCATATGCTGAGCAATGAGCGCATAAAAAATAACCTGACTAAAGCACAAGTTGTTGAAGCTGTCATGGCGTCTGCAACACTTCGCATTAAGAAAGACGCTGCAGGTTTGATCACTTTCATTTCTTGATGGTGTCCTTCCACGCACATGGCCATATGTAGATAGGGAGAAATGACCATCACTTTAGAAAGTGTAGCCATTTTGTTGAGTCTTCCAGTTGCAGGGAATCTTGACTTTAAGTTATCCGCTAAAGAAGAGGTGATGTTCGCTTCTCTAGTGAATAAGCGGAAGGATATAATCAGAAGGAAAATGATGAAAAATGCTTTTATACTTGGTGGGTGTCTGAATGGTTTCCTACGAAACCGAGAGTAGGCCAAGTGTTGGATGATGTACTCAGTGTTGCTGCGTTTTTATCCTTGTGGCTGTCCAAAGACGTTTTTGATGATGGCTCTGGTAAGAAGAATATAAGACGGAAGCTCATTATGTTTGCTATTAAACTGGTGAAAGGCGTAGTCCTCCCCCTAGGCAGCTTGTTCCTTAGGTCTTTTTACTCTCATCTGGATTCTCTGGCAGCGGACATGTATGCTTCCAATGGATAGATGAAGGTGGAGTCGCATATCCACATTGCTTTTCTCCAAGCATGCTTATGGGAGCACTTTAAAGGTTATGCTCCTGTCCCTGCAGCTTCATTCTCCAGTTTATATGGAGGTTCCAGAATACTCCGTTGGCAGAAGAGGTGCCCAAAGCCTGGGTTAAAGCTTATCAATTTTTCCGACAGCGTGCATGCAATAGATTTTTGTCCGTGGGCACCGGTTCATTCTTCTGTAAATCAGCCAAAAACCTTCGCCGCCGATCCTGATATAGTGTTGCACACTGACGGAAAGGATATGAGTTTTGAAGAGATCATATTTATGCGAAGCTGCACGCCGGGATATATTCCGTCTTTCTTTAATGGATCCTTTACTGTAGTTTCGTATAACATTGACAGGGCCGCCCGTCATATGGGATTTGATCAGGGTGTCCCGTTTTGTCGCCCACCCACGCCTTCAGCGGAGCTTTTGCCATCTGTTTTTGATGCTAGCCTCTTCGCCACAAAGATGAGCCTTCCCTTCTTTCTCCCAGGAAGAAAACCAGTGGCGACTGATAAGTATAAGGAATTCTGGAGAGAAGAGCTCTTATCTTTTCAGAAATTCGTGGAAGAAGTTGTGACAGATCCGTGTGACAAGCCTTAAACTGAGACTTTGAAATGACACAAGCTGTTGAAGCCGCTTCCTTCGGGCAAACGGACTTGGGCCAGTCCCCAAGAGAAATAGGCGAGGTCAAAGACGCGTGCAGGCGGCATTCGAACGACTTTAACAGCTCCGGTAATTTTTAATTCTTCCAATATGTAGGTACATACGTGATTTCTCTTAACCAGCTGATTTTAATCATTTTGAACCAGCCTCATTAAACATCTTCCTCTTTAAAAAAAACATGGTTTCGGGAATGTGAATGCTTTTGCTAAACTCGCACGCAGCTACAACACAGCGCCTTCAGAAGAGAAATATGGTGGTACCGAGTCTATCGAAGAGGAAGCTGAGGACGAACGAGATTCAGGCTCCGACGACAATTAAGGAAGAACTTCTAAGCGTAGTAGAGAGTCTGATCATTCTAGCGAGCAGGAAAATGAGCTGGTATGTCTTCTATACATTTTATGAAAATAATTCATCCCTTGATGTGAAACAAACATTGACCAGTGATATTGCAGGTCGAAACCGTAACGTAAAACAATCTTGAGGTAGAGATGGATGATGATGCTGCCCCTCCTGATGGGAATGGAGACGTTGCGTCCATGGATGTAGATGTGATCGCCTCCAAAGAACCTCTCGGGAATGATACAACATAAGTTGTGCATCCCATTGTTGGAGCCACTTTTGATCCCCCTTTTGATGTCCCCTTCACAGACCACGTGTTGGTTGGAGGATTCAGCGTGCTGGATAAGTATGCGGAGTTGTATACCAAGATATGGAAAAAGAACGGGCACATTGCTACAACTAAGAAGATTAAAAGTCGTTTCTCGTTGGTTAAACATGTCGAGGAAGCTTTATCTTCCATTCATGACATGTGCAGCGCGACTGGGTGCGCCGTTTCTGAGGACGTAGTTCAAAACTGGGAGTTCCACCGAGATATGTTTGTGAACTTTGAGTTCAACACCTCCTGGTTCTGTGAAGGATTTTCCAAAATCCAAAAACTGAAACTGAAATGACTGAAGTTCCTTCCACAGATTTTATTAACCAACAGGAGGCATAAGTTGATAAGTTATCCCAGGAGTTGAAGTTGAAGCAGACCGCTCTCCAAAATATGAAGGATGCTTTCGCCAAGAAGAATGAGCCATTGTTGGACGATTTCCCTTGAATACTTTACGCTTTCTCTCTTTTTTTTTCTTTTTTTTTAGGTGTCTTTTAGTGACGTGAGGAATTCCTTTCATGGTTTGATTTTCTGGTTTTGGACTAGCAAGTGATTGCTTTTTATGAAAATATTTGAATTTGTTTTTTGGGATAATTCATGAGTAGTTTTCTGAAAGGAATTATGCTTGGGTCGACTACAAATTCTAATTTTTTTAATGTAAGTAATGCAACCTAGAGAAGTTGCATGAAGAATTGCAAACATTGCACGAAAAGGAAAATATGTAGAAGAAAATATAATAGGAGATTGAGAACGATATTGACTTCATTCTCGAAATGGGACGCGTGCGTCGAGTCCCCAGCAAATTTCCAAGAGATCTTTCATGCAGATAATCATTTAACGAAACTTACTTGTTGACGAGGTTCCAACAAACGAAACTGGGCTCTCCCAGATAATTGCTTAAAATCCAAGTTGTGATCAAGGTTGTTGCAACATACCTCTAAAAAGTCCCCAGTTGATTTGATCTCTTCTGTGAAACTACACATGTTGACTTGTGGAGAAAGGGAAGATTTCTAGTTCATAGACGCAACTCCCCTGAATTAATTTTCTCCTGGACAATGCGTTTCAGGGCGTTGAATTCACTGGTAGGGTGATGGATGAACATGTGGTAATGGCAATATCTCGGATCTATCATCTCAAGATCAGTTGGCGGACGCCATACAAGAGGTAGTTGAGCTACCCCGTCTTGCAACCAAACTTCTAGTAACTCCATAACCTTCCTCATTGGAAATGGGAAGGGCGGGTATCCTGAGTCTTGTTTCTCTTGTGTTAGCGGTTGTTGTCGAGAGAACTTTTGTGGGATTCGGTACGAAGCTCGTTTTAAGAGCAGAGTTGAGACATAAGTGTGCATCGACATAGACATTGATCGCTTAGCTTGGCGGTTTTGCTGAAGTACAACCTCTTTCGAGGATCCTGCATCGGTGACAATAGCACTATGATGTGGTTGAATCGAGTACCGTTCATTTGTGCAGTTCTTGTCTTCATGGAGGCCTTGGTAAATTTCCCCTTCTTCAGGCGCTTCTCTGTTTGGTAGAGTTAGAGCGGTCGTGGTTGTGGATTGTTGCACAACTCTCTTAACTTCTGCGAGGGTCTTGAGATACAGATTTTCCAACAAAGCTTCATAAGCCGGTTCCTTACCCTTATCTTGCAGGTATTGTGACACTCCTTGCGAGTTCCTTCCCCTGTGAAACTGTTTCGGCTCTTTGTTGTTGGATGAATTTTGTTGATTGTTACCTTTCTGTTCATGTCCGGCGTGGCTACGTATTCTGCCTGCATCGTTGTTGGCAGGGGCGCAAACTTCAGGTAAATATTCAACATTTTTGGTGTTGTCTTTAGCATTGATGGTGTTCCCCGGAGAAATGCTTGTCGACTCCTTCCACAACCGGTTTGCTATACTCCTTAAGAGACAAAGTGTCTCGTTTTTCCATTTGGTGATATCAGCTTGATTTGTGAGGACATCTTCTAATATCCTAGCCATGCCTTCCATGGTGATTGGGTTTCGATCATCTGTGACCTTCGGAGAATTTGGCTGGTGGGGATACATCACGGAGCGGAAGTTGGTATTGGTGATTTAAATGAGATCGAATTAATGGCTGAGTTTAGAACTAATATATACCCGTTCTAGATTGAAATTGATTTCTTGCAACCGAGAGATTAATCTCCCACTGTGGTCGCCAGTTGTTTTGGGGTAAAAACTGATTCTACTGTTTTTGGTAAATTTTGGTGTATTGATGAGAAACGAATTCAAACCCTGAACAAACGTATTGCACAGGAGTACTTTTAGATTCGAGAGATCAATCTGTAAGACTCTGGCCTAAACCAAGAAATGTCCATTCCAGATTCAATTCGGTCATAAAGTGAAGGAGAATGGTTAATCTTAGGGAGGGAAGCGAACAAGGTGTTTGAGATCAGAATGTTGAATTATGAAGGTGTGGTTGTTTTATGACTTGTACTTGTATCATAATGTGGAACTGGCTTGCAGAACGTAAGCCATCAGTTCTTAGTGTTTTCTGGATACTTGTGTTGATAACACTTGTCCTCTTTTGTTGAAATAGGTTGAAATCCTATTTATACAAGTCATTGAGCGCACCCCTGATCTCGTAGGAAGTGGAAGCAGTTAAGTAGTGGAGAAGTGGGGTTGTGTAAAAAGTGGTGATCACCATGTTTCCATTACGAGGGAAAACTTGGTCACACTTTCACTCACTACTCCCATTGCTGTTAACCATCCGTCCTCTCCTGACATTTTCTCGTAATGGGCGAGTTGCACGCTACACACTGTAAATCTCCAGACCAATACCCCAGTGAGCATCCCCCAGTTTGTGACATGTTTGATGTCTCGAGTAAATGGGTGAAGTCATGAGACTCGCCGCTAAAAGCAACATATAGTGCTTCTAGGTCAAATAATAAATTATTTGTGAAATCAATATTTATAAAACATTGCTTATGATCGATATATATAAAGTATCGCTTTTAAACAAGCTGAAAATAATCGATGTACAAGAAACATTGTTGTTTTAGAACTCGTTCAAATTAGTCGTGAATTGAACATCTTAAAAAAGTAGCATGACCGGCCACCTTTGGGAGATCATTTGAGAACCCTATGGGTGAGCTACCGCTTGGTCGATTGCTCCCTGTGGAGGAGGGGTGACCGATGATCACAGCGTTACCCTGTTGGCCTCCTGAAAATAAATCTAAGCCATCCGACTAGGCTAGCGAAGTTGGATGGACGAGATGATTTACGTATGTTGCGTACTACCGTTGGATTATGCAAACAGTTGGTTGATCGTTCGGAGGCCATATGAGCAAGCCGTGTCTTGGCCGATCGCTCCTCGTGGAAGAGGGGTGGCCAGTGATCATAGCTCCACGTTGTTGTCCATCTAGAATCCGATCTAAGCTGTTCGACCAAGCTGGCGAAGATGGACGGACACGATCAATTTGCGGCAGTTGCATAACGCCGCTGACTTAATTTAAGGTTTAAAGAGCGCGCGATCGCCCTACTTTGGGCAAACGGTTTGACGCGCTCTTGGATTGTTATGTGTAGTTTGATCAACCAGGTATGGAGATGGGTCGCCGGTGAACGCGTCAGCACCTCCTTGATCATTCGAAGGAATATCTAAGCCGTCCAACTAGGATAGCTAAGTGGGGCGATCGTGATGTTTTTGAGACCGTTTTTACCAGTCTTAACTCGTTTGAGCTCATCTTTCAACAGCGCGATCACCCATGTTAGGGTTAGCGTTCAAAGGCATTGCGGGTGTGCTAGATGGAATCCGATCGGTCGGGATGTTAGTGGGCCCGCCGGTGGTCATTATGATGATCGCCTAGTTCCGTTAGGAGTAGGCTAGGCCTGTTGAATCGTGTGGTCGTGATCGTTTTTTAAGACTGATATGGACAGTCAAGATTTTCCTTAAGGAATTTAAACGCGTTCGATCGCGTTAACTTTTAATTAAAAAGTGTGTAAACATGCTAATCTCTTTATCAGAGAGTGGTGTAGCCTACGTGAGTGTTTTCATGCAGGTCTCAATATTGACATTTCGGGAGATTCATGCTACTCCGCTGCGAGTGAACATTAATCGTCATGTCATGCCAATATTGAGAGTTCGGCTGGGAACATAGCATAGGAAAATACCAGGCAGGTCATGCATTAGTGAATAATGCAATAGATTAAAATTTACAGAATATCTGGGATTGTTGCTTCACGCACCATTCTGGATAAATTTCGTAAATATGTTGAATTGCTCAATACATATGTAAGTGAAGAGTTTTATGCACTCATCACTTTCAAATGGATTTTGTTCCTTTGCAGGATGAAAGCATATTAAATACATGGTTTTACGATTTCAGCCCTGAACCGAAAACCACCATCAACAATTCCTTACATTCCTTTGATTATATCTCATTCCAGGAGAATTAGACATAAACCCTTTTGAATATCCATCGGAAGGATTTTTCTGAGGATTAAGTCTAGGACCTCTAGAGATTAGTTCCAGAGGATCAGAACTGTGAGAATTCTATCTCCTAGCCTTAGGTCTACCAGACTTATTCTCATAAACATTGGGAATGTGTAAATTTGTGGCGTAAGAGTTTGCACCATAAGGAGTGACACGATTCCTGTAGAGATTTCTAGATGAGTGACCTTGGAAACCTTTTTTTATGAGAGTTCTAGTTTTTTGTAGTAATGAAATCCATTGTAGATGTCGTCATACGATTTATTCTGTCGACAGAAAACAGAAGTAGATTTTGAAGATCAGAAATCTATTTCTTTCTAGTAAAACAATGTAGAACATTGTGATTCCTTTTCCCACAAAATGAACAAGATCGTGGATAAGAAACATTAGAAGCATCTCGTTTCAGACTCATAGCCTTCTTGGAATTCTATAAGTCACGTAACTGTTTCTTAGCAGATAATTCCTTAGAAGAAGATTTCTCCATGCTAGGTAATACTACATGAGTATTAGAGATAGGCACTGAAGAAGACTTACTTACTAAAATAGAGTTTTCTCTTTTCAAGAAGTTGCATTGTTCCTGGGCTAGTAAAAGAGATGCAACAAGTTTCTCCTTTTCAACACGACAGTTGTTCACTTCTGATGAATGAGTCTCGATTAAACGTTTTTCTCTAATTGAATCTTCTTTAACAATATCTTCAAGCATACTAATCTTTTCGCGCTATAGAGTAGTTTCTTGAATTAGATTTTCGATATTGTTAGAAAAAGACTCAACGATACTGTTAAGTTCCCGTTCTCTATCAAGAGACTTTTCAAGTTCATCAGTGAGCTGAGCACATTTTTCTTCAAGAGATCTAATTTTAGAGACTTGAACATCAACAATCTCAGCATATTTTTTTAAAGTTCTGGTGAGTTCTATGTCAGACTCTGACATAGAGCCAACTATCGCTTTAGAGGGAATGTTATCAGAATTTTGATATCAAAAGTTTTTTACCTCGGAATTCGGAAGAATCAACTAAGGAGTTTTCCTTTGAGGTAAGACCAAGACATTTGGCATAGTAAAAAACTTTGGAAGACATTTCCACGTGCGTAATTGCGAGATACTCTTCTGTTCGCAGAAATCAGATTGCTATAAACACAGACTTATGAGGTCTTAGCGTGTTTGCCCGTTCTGATACCAATTGAAAAAGCGGGGGTCTAACAACCACACCCAATATTTCGTTCGGAAATCTGTATGGACTAACTCTAATATAATTCTAAGAGAAACAACTAGACAGTCAGACTCAATCAAGGAAAAATATCCAAGAGTTATATCTCTTTCTCAAATCAATCAGTAAATCAACAGGATGGAATCCGTGAACTGATTGGTATGAGAATAACTTGAACGGTACCAAAGACCAATGTTCAACTGTCAATCAATTTCAATCAACAACCAAAAGTTGGATATACCAATTGATTGAACTACACACAACCTGTGATATTTCAATTAGATAAACAAATATAATGTGGAAAAGAAATAACACAGACACCAGAAATTTTGTTAACAAGTAAACCGCAAATGCATAAAAACCTCGGGACCTAGTCCAGTTTTGAACACCACAATGTAATAAGCCGCTACAGACACTAGCCTACTACAAGTTAACTTCGGACTGGAATGTAGTTGAGCCGTAACCAAGTCTCACACCGATTAAGGTACAGTCGCACTCCTTACGTCTCTGGATCCCAGCAGGACTCTACTCATTTGATTCACTTAGCTGATCTCACCCACAACTAAGAGTTGCTACGACCCAAATTCGAAGACTTTCTAAACAAATCTGTCTCACACAGATAAGTCTATTCTGATAGATAAATCTGTCTCTCACAGATATACCTATGAAGTTTTGTTTCGTCTTTTGATAAATCAAGGTGAACATGAACCAATTGATAATCCGGTCTTATATTCCCGAAGAACAGCCTAGAAATATCAATCACCTCACAATAACTTAACTATATGGTAGGAGAAGAAGTTATTGTGGAATCACAAAGAATGAGACGAAGAGATTTATGGTTACTTTTTATATCTTAGCTATCGGAGATAAATCTCGAGCAAATCTTAGAGAAGATAGTACTCAACATGATAAAACAAGTAAGATCAGACCACGCAACTACAGAGAAAATAGTTGGGTCTGGCTTCAGAATCCCAATGAAGTCTTTAAGTCGTTAACCTATAATGGTTTTAAGAAAAACCTAGGTTAAAGGAGAATCGACTCTAGTCGCAACTAGTATCACACAAAAGTGTGAGGATTAGGTTCTCCAGTTGCTATAGTTCTCCCTTATATAGTCTTCAAATCAGGGTTTGATAGCTTAGAAACAAAGCAATCAATATTCACCGTTAGATGAAACCTGATTTAAGATTCAAGCTAAGTTTGCTTAAAACCAAAGAAATATCTCTCCACCATTAGATGGTCTTAGCTTGTTACACACAAATGAAATATACCTTCATTTAGATATGGACAACCGTACCTAAACGTGTATATTGAGCTGGCTCAATAACAGTTAACCAAAGTTAGCCATATGAACACTTTTGTATTAACCACATTCATCTAACATTTCTAGATCAAATGATAATCAAATGAATCTAATTATGTTACTCATAGAGTTGTTCAATTGTTTATATTCTCATAGAAGTATACAAGACACAATTGAAGCAAAATAGGATTTGATTCATGATTGTACAAAGTACTTATCCAAGAATCAATTCATGAACATTAAGCCACGGTTTGCAAAGATTGCATTCCTTAATTTATAAATATATTTTTTCATGAGTATGAAATCATACTAAACCTATTTTAGAACTTTAACCACTTAGTTTGCAAACGGGTACGTAAACTTAAGTTCTGGACTTTGGTCTTGTCCGATAGTTCGCAAACCGATATGCATACTGTCGTCCCGGACCTAACTCAGGTCGAACCGTTCGCATACTAGTATGCATACTTGGTTCCCGGACTTTAACAGTTAAAACCGTTCGCATACTGGTATGCAAACTAGGTTTTCGGACCTGAATCATACCACAACAGTTTGCATACTGTGCTGTATCCAGACAAAGGTTAATTGTTCTAAACTCCCATTTCAATCATTGAAACATCCTTAGAAGACGACAATAGTTGTCTCACACAAACTATTAGCTTATAAGTAATTTTCAAGTGATCGAATGATCAATACGAAACATTCCGAGTTTACATCAATTGACTGTCTCACACAAATCATGTAAGATGTTCCAAGGAAATTTTCACATGATCATCTTTTGACTTATTATTTAGTTTCCAACAAATAAATTGTTTCCAACTAAACTTGTCAAGAATAATGATGAACGTAGCTAAAGCAAAAAACTTCCAACACATATTTCGAGAAATATATAAGCGAGTTAAACTCAGCTCGAAATATCAAATGTGTATAATGTAAAAGTCTATATAGATATACGACTTAGTCTCAATAGGAGATAAAATAGAATAGACTTCTGAGTGATAGATAAGTTTTAGTCTCCACATACCTGTTGTTGATGAAGTTCCTCCAAGCTCTCCTCAGTAGATCTTCGTCTTCAATCGATGAACGCCGTAGTCTAAAGCTCAACTACACATTCTATCCTAATCCGAGACATAGCTATAAGTAGTTTAGAAATCAAGACTTTTAGTTTTGATCACCTAAACTTGACAAACAAGCTTGAGATAGCAACGCTTGCGAGTTCGACCGATCAGTGCTCTAACAAGGGAAGTCAGTGAAGTTTGTCATTAATAGCTTCGAAGCCTTATAAGGCATATAAAGAAGGTTAAAAAAATCTAATTTCTGAAAGGATATGTTTTACGATGGATTTGAATCACTTTTTCACGTTTTTATGTTCCTACTTCTTCACTTTTTTACATCACTTTTTTTAAAAAAATTTAAAGAAAACAGTCACATTTGATATTGAATGTTTTTTTAACACAGATTTTTACAATTATGTTAGTTTTAATGCATACTTTCACTTCGCCTTTAACTTTAGGTGGTGGTGTATAACACGCATCTATGTTTGGGGCGACGCCTATTAGGAAGGGTCCCAAGACGAACTTTTGGTTATTGCTGAAATAATATATGTATGAGGATCTTCAATGTAATTGGAAAAATATATCTCTTCTCTGAACTCCTTGAGGAGCCAGGAAGGAGCAAGAAGTCTTCCAGGACGAACCATAAACCAATTACCCAATTCATAATGCTTAATGAGCCTCTCTCTCATATTTTTTTATCAAATTCTTATTTATGACGTGACTTGCCCTTTTATGTTCTACAAGATAAAAAAATTATATAAGTTAAAAGAACTCAAAATAATTCAAAAAAATAATTCAAAACTCAAATAACTTACAATTACCCGAAAATAAAAGGAGCATCGTTCTTCAATATATCCACTGATTAGCATATTTAAGTCACTTCTTCAAATCTCGGTCATGAGATATGTTACTTGTATACATATTAACAGGTAAATAATTCGGTAGTTCAAAAATGCTCCAGCAGCGCTCGAGTAATTTCTTTATGTCGCATTGTCATATTGGATTAGTGTGAAAGTGTTGTTATTTAACTGTTCATACATTATTTTTCTAGGTATCAAGGAAAATAAGATATTCCAAAATCAAGAAGATCCAACAATTGGGATTAAAAGTATAGTTAACGTTTCGAAAGAAAAATACGGTTTAAAATACGTGTACGTTTGGCATGCGATAACTTGTGGGGTGGGGTGAGGCCAGGAGTTGAAGGTATGGAAGAATATGGCTCGGTTATGACGTTTCATGAGGTGTCGGAGGGTGTTCTATTGAATGAACCAGGATGGAAAAAAGATGTATTGGCAGTGCAAGGATTAGGGTTAGTTAATCCAAAGAGTGTGTACAAATTTTACAATGAAATTGCATGAGTATTTGGCTTTAGCTGGAATTGATGGAGTGAAAGTTGATGTGCAGTGCATTTTAGAGACTTTAGGTGATGGTTTAGGAGGGAGACTTGAGCTTACTAGACAATATCACCAAGCTCTTGATGCATCTGTGGCAAGAAATTTTGCTGATAATGGCATTATTGCTTGCATGAGTCACAATATGGATGCACTCTACTGGTATATCTTTTCTTTCCTTATGTTTAAGAAAGTTTGTTTATGCTCGAACACTTAAATTGTGACTACACGTTAATTTTTTGGTATGCTTTCGGTACTGAGAATCTTATTATGTTTCTTGAAACAGTTCAAAAAAACCTGCTATGGTCCAAGCATCTGATGATTTCTATCCAAGGTATCCAGTATTACAAATAATTCACACAACATCAGTAGCATGTAATAGTGTTTTCCTTGGAGAATTTATGCAGCCTGACTGGACATGTTTCACTCTTTTCATCCAGCGGCAGAGTACCATGAATCAGCCAAAGCCATTAGCGATGGACCAGTTTATGTCAGGTAAATACTGCCAACCACTTACTGTATCTAGACTAAAGTTTACTTGATGATTTAACCCAAACTAAATTTTTCACCATTTTTTTTGAACAACCATGTTCCAGAGAAGCATAATTTTGAAATTTTGAAGAAGATAGTCCTACCTGATGGTTCTATCCTTCGTTCCAAGCTCCCTGGAAGACCTACTAAAGATTGTCTATTTGTAGACCCAGCTAAGGATGGTATCAAGTATAAGCAATTTGGCGAAAAATGATTGTATCATATATTTCATAAAAAAAATTTTGCGTAATTTTCATTTTCATTTTTTTTTGCATGAATTTCAGTTCTTGAAGATATGGAATGTAAACAAGCACACAGGAGTTTTGGGAGTCTACAATTTCCAAGGTGCAGCATAAAGTACCGTAAAGAGGAAAAATGTTACTCATCCAACATGAACCAATGCATTATGTCATATCTTTATGTGGAATGGTGATGTTGTTATTTACCGCCATTCTGATAGTGAAACTGTCTCCCTTCCTCATAAGGCAGCTATACCAATTTCCTTAAAAAGTGTTGGAACATGAAATCTTCACTGTCACTCCGTCAAAGTCTTTGGTTATGGAATCAAATTTTCACATTTAGGTTTGATAAATATGTATAATGCCGGTGGAGCAATTGAAGATTTGAGATACCATGTTGAGAATGAGCTAGGAATGGTTGATATAGCCGTGAAAGGGTGTGGCTTGTTTGGCTTGTTTGGCTTGTACTCATCAGCTAGGAATACTGCTTGTGAAGATCTTTTAAATGGTTATGGTTGTGTAATAGACCTTTATGAAGGGGATTCTAGATATTTATGGAGTCATATGCATGCTCCAACTATTGAAATATACGAATTTAAAAACATTTCCAAAGCTTGAGATAAGGTCTGATAATCAACAAGCCATTGGTCTTTTCAATAGTATTAGAAAAGTCAGTGAAGTTTGTCTTCAATAGCTTCGAAAGCTAATAAGATGCATAAAGAAGGTTAAAAAAAAATCTAATTACTGAAAGGGTATGTTTTTGGATATGGATTTGAATCACTTTTTCACATTTTTATGTCCTTACTTCTTCACATTTTTACATCAATTCTTTTATATTTTTCGAAGAAAATAATCTCATTTGATATATTGAATGTTTTTTTAACACAAATTTTCACAATTATGTTAGTTTTAATGCATACTTTCTCTTCGCTTTAACTTTATGTGGTGGTATATAGCACGCGTCTATGTTTGGGGCGACGGCTATTTGGGAAGGTTCCCACGACAAACTTTTGGTTATTGCTGAACTCCCCTTAAGGAGCCAGAAAGGTTCTTCGAAGTAATTGGAAAAATATATTTGTTCTCCGAACTCTCCATGAGGAGCAAGAAGTCTTTTAGGACAACCCATAAACCAATTGCCCGATTCGTAATTCTTAGTGAGCCTCTCTCTCGTGTTTATTATCAATCTCTTATTTATGGTGTGACTTGCCCTCTTATGTTCTACAAGATATAAGTTTACATAAGTTAGAATAACTTAAAATAACTAAAAAATAAATAAATAATAATAATCCAAAACTCAAATAACTTATAATTACGTGAAAAAGTTGGACATCGTTCTTCAAGATATCCACTGATTAATATAGTTAAGGGACTTCTTCGAAGCTCTGTCATGAGACATGTTACATGCACGTGAAATCAAGAGACTTGCAAAAACGATAATGGAGAGTAATTGTTGTTATACCAGTTCAATTGAATTTTTGTAAATTTTTAGAACAAATAAAACATGTTCACAATTTTAGAGTCAAGGTCTATTAACCTGGGTGCATCTCCAATAGTAGTCTCCGAATGAAGTTTCTTTTTCCCAAAAATAAATAAAATGAACCAAATCTTCAATCTCATTTTCCTTCTCTTTCGTATCATCATGTTCATCGATTTTACTTGTTATCTTCATTATTTTAGTGTTCCTTTGATCTTCAATATGATGATCTTCGGTTTCGGTCTTGTTTGTATGTTCCTCAGTATAATCTTCTTTATCGATTATCTTAATTTCCGTGTCTTAGAATTTTCATCCTTAATTACAAGCCATTTGAGTAAAACAGTCATATTTTGAGAGCACACCCTTCTAAAGAAGAAAAACAAACAAAATGGTTAGAATACAATTTCGAGAAGAACCATTCTTCTTCCGATTCAATCGGATCTTATTCATATTTGTATTTATCTAACTCTGATAATCCTTGTCTTTCTCTTATCATATTTCTCGACATTGCACTTTTAAAGTATGATTTTGTTTCTTTGTATTCTTTTATTTTCGATCTTAAACTCGTTGTAACTTATTATTTTATTTTCGATCTTAAACTTATTATAACCTTACCATTAATGAAAAAGTTCATTGATTATTTAAAAAGGTAAAAGTAAAAATAAAGTAAGATAAATTCTATGTACCATGCTTATTAAAAATGGATCAAATTACCAGATTCGTAACTCTGCTTCTTAAGGAATGCAACCTCTAAACTATACTCTTCTTATTCATTAATGAACTCAACAAATGTTCTTACACACTAAATAGCAAAACAAATGATTAAGCCCTACAACCAACGGCTAAGCAGCGAACACGTGCCACTATACGAATGGCTTACTACTAACCAATTATGATAAGAGTTATAACTACACCCACACAAGGACTAGAGGCAGCCAGGCGCCCACAAAGACTCAGATGGACCATGACATTGCCTTCCCCTAAACAGTATCCTTGTCCTCAACGATAAAATTACGATAGTGTGCCCTGATGGAAGATATGTCTTCCCAAGTTGCGTCTTCAGGAGATGAATTAGTCCACTAAATCAAGACTTGCCTCACTAGCCTCTTGCCAATCAGCATTGTTCTATGCTGTAGTACCTTCTCAGGGCGCATAATGATCTCACCTTCATGATCTACAACAGGTAAAGTGGGTGTGGGAACATGCTGTTGACCAATCTGTTTCTTTAATTGAGACACATGGAATACTGGATGAATTCTGGCCTGCGAAGGTAACTGCAACCAATATGCCACTGGACCAATCTTCTGCAACACTAGAAATGGGCCATAATACTTAGCAGTAAGCTTGAAATTCTTTCTCAGAGCAAGTGAAGCTTGTTTGTAAGGCTGGAGCTTTAAATAAACCATGTCTCCTACAAGAAAAACTCTATCAGTTCTAGATTTATCTGCAAAGAACTTCATTATTTCTTGAGCATTGTGAAGGGATTCTTTGTGAATGTCAAGCATAGCTTCTCTGGCCTTCATGTAAGTCTCAACAGCAGCTACTGAAGTTGTTGCAGTAAAAGGAAAAGCCATGTGAGGTGGTAAGTAGCCATAAAGTGCTTGAAAAGGGGACATCTTCAAACTAGTGTGATAGCTAGCATTATACCACCATTCAGCAAGAGAAAGCCACTGACACCATTTGCTTGGTTTGTGACCAGTAAGACATCTCAAATAAGTCTCCAAGCATGAATTAACTCTTTTAGATTGGCCATCAGTTTGGGGATGGTATGCTGTACTGAGGTGTAAGCTGGTGCCCAATGATTTAAACAAGTCTTTCCAGAAGTTACTGGTAAAGACTTTATCTCTGTCTGAAACAATGGATGCAGGCAATCCATGAAGCTTAAATACCTGATCCAAGAATGCTTTGGCCACAGAAGCAGCTGTGTAAGGGTGTTGAAGGGCAATAAAATGGCTGTATTTAGTGAGCATGTCAACAACTACTAAGATAACACTTTTTCTGTCACTCAAAGGGAGGCCTTCAATGAAGTTCATTGTGATATGTTGCCAAGCATGCTCTGGCACTTTAAGTGGCTGCAATAATCCATATGGGAAGTGGTGCTCTCCTTTGTTCCTTTGGCAAGTATCACAAGCAGCTACAAAAAGAAGTATGTCTTGTTTTATCTTAGGCCAGTAGAAGTAATTCTTTTCCTTGCCATAAGTTGCTTGCATTCCAGAGTGTCCTCCTACAGCAGAAGAGTGCAATGTACTTTAAATGGAAGACCTTACTCCATTGCTGGCACCCACATAGAATCTTGATTTGTATCTCAAAATTTGATCCTTATATGAATATGAAGGAGCTGAGTCAGCTGAAAGAAGTAGTTGTGCAATGAGCTGTTGAGCCTTATGGTCATCAATATAGCTTTTTAGAAGTTCATACATCCAAGTTGGGGTAGACATAGATAAAGCAGTGCACTGAATAGAATCATGAGGCCTTCTTGACAAAGCATCAACAACTATGTGTTCTTCACCTTTCTTGTATCTAATTTCATAGTCAAAGCGTAAGAGCTTTATTAGCCATCTTTGCTGTAAGACTGTAGTAATTCTTTGTTCCAAAAAATACTTTAGACTTTGATGGTCAGTGAGAAATAATGAATTTATTACCTTGTAAGTAATGTCTCCACCTCTGGACATCTTTAACAACAACTAAGAATTCTTTTTCATAAGTAGATGAGGCTCTTGCTTTTGGGCCTAATACTGTACTGAAAAAAGAAATGGGTCTTCCTTCCTGAGTCAAAACAACACCAATACAGTTGTTACTTGCATCACTCTCCACAGTGAATGGTTTTGAAAAATATGGAAGTGCAAGAATTGGAGTGGTAGACATTGCAGCTTTTAGTTGTTCAAAGGCAATTATAGAGTCCAAGTAAAGGAGTTATTTCTCAAAAGATCAATCAGAGGCTTACTAATTGCTCCATAGTGCTTAACAAATTTCCTATAATACCCTGTAAGTCCAAGAAAACCTCTTAATTCCTTTATGGAAGTAGGAAGTGGCCAGTTCTGCATAGCTGCTACTTTATTTGGATCAGCAGAAACACCTTCTGAAGTAATAATGTGGCCCAAGTACTCCAACTGAGGTTGGCCAAAACAGCATTTGGACATTTTTGCATAGAGTTGGTGTTGTCTTAATAATGAGAAAATAATCTTCAAATGCTCAATGTGCTCTTTCATGGAGGAACTATAGATGAGGATGTTATTAAAAAGGTCCAAGACAAACTTCCTTAAATATGGTGCAAAAACTTCATTCATAAGAGCTTGAAAAGTTGCAGGTGCATTAGATAGGCCAAATGGCATAACTCTGAATTCATAATGGCCATGATGGGTTCTGAAAGCAGTCTTGAAGATGTCAGCAAGATTGACCCAAATATGATGATAACCAGCTCTTAAATCTATTTTTGAAATCACCTTGAACCCTTTTAATTCATCAAGCAGTTCATCCACTAGAGGAATTGGAAACTTGTTTTTAACAGTAATGTTAGAGCACTGCTCGGTCGAACTCGCAAGCATTGCTATCTCAAGCTTGTTTGTCAAATTTAGTTGCCAAAAATATAAGTCTTGATTTCTAGTCTACTTATAGCTAAGTCTCGGATTAGGATAGAAAGTGTAGTTGAGCTCTAGACTCCACGTCGTTCATCATACAAAGACGAAGAACTACTCAAGGAACTGGTGGAACTTCATCGACTAAAAGGTATGTGGAGACTTGAACTTATCTATCACTCAAAAGTCTATCTACTCTATCTCCTATCTTGAGACAAAAGTCATATTGCTATATAGACTTCGATTATACACATTTGCTATTTCGAGCCGAGTTTAACTCTCTTATCTATTTATCGAAATATGTGTTGGTAAGCTTTCACTTTAGCCAAGTTCATCTTTACAAGTGACGAAAGTCATGTTGATTATTTCAATATCTTGAAAATTGCTTTGATGAAAAATAGTGTGTAAATAACCTCTATTTAACATCCTCTAAGAATGTTTCAATGATTGAAATGAGAATTTAGAATATATAACCTTGAATGGATATAAACATTGTATGTGAACTCATACTTGTGTAAGTCAAAAATCCTTGAACTAAAGTATGCGTACTTTGCTTCTCAGGATAACCGGAACTAAAGTCCGCGTACCTGTACCCGTACTGCCGAAAGTTCACGTCCTGTGAATTTCTGTTGGAGTTTGTGAACTGAAAACAAACTCAATCTGGGTACTTAAGTATGCGTACCGGTATGTGTACTTGAGTGGGTTATTTTCAAAAAACGGTTTATTCGTGAACTTAAACTTATATAAACTAAGGAATGCATATTTGCAAACCGTTGCTATAAAGTTCATGAATTGATTCGAGTGAATCAAAATCGTTTTTGTTTCGATTGTGTCTTATATACTTCTATGAGATCTAAGCAATTGAACAACTCTCTAACTAGTTCTTTTGAGTCATTTGAACTAGTTATGGTGAAGATGAATAAGGTTGATATAAAAGTGATCATATGGCTAACCATTTGGTTAACTACTGTTGAACCAACTAGGTGTACACGTTTAGGTATGGTTACACAAACCTAAAATGGTCGTGCATTTCATTTGTGTATAACAAGCTAAGTTCGATCTAACGGTTGAAAGATATTAGCTTGAATCTAATCAGGTTTTCATCTAACAGTGAATATTGAATACTTTGTTACCAAGGTAACTTAGATTGCAAACCCTGATTTGGAGACTATATAAAGGAGAACTCTAGCAACTGGGAAAGTTAATCCCCACACCTCCTGTGTGATACTAGTTGTATAAGCTAGAGTCGATTCTCCTTTAACCTTAGGTTTCTACCGAAACCCTGTAGGTTAACGACTTAAAGACTTCATTGGGATTGTGAAGCCAGACCCAACTATTCTCTTTGTAGTTGTGTGATCTTATCTTGTTGTTTCTATCGTATTTGAGTACAATCGTAAGATTGGCTTGAGATTAATTTCTCCGATAGGCAAGATAGAAAAGTAGTCACAAATGTTAGAGCATAGCTCAGTTGAACCCACCAAGCGTTGGTATGTCAAGTTTGGTTGTCATATTTTAGTGAATCAAAACTCATTTAAAGAGTCGCTTGATTATTTAATAGAGTCAACTTCGTATAGGTTAGCTATAAATTTACTAGGATATGAGACTTATAAGTATTACGTGAAGACTTGAAGAATGTGAAGAAGTAAAGAGCTACAACGACGACATCATCCTTCCACTTGAGGTTAGTAATATTTGACTTGAACTGTTTCATTCCTAACGTATCTTTCAAGTCGTGCATATTGAAAACATAACTGCGAAGCTGTGAATGATTATACTCTAGTTAGACATAGTATTAAGGAATTACAATACGAGGTATAACGTCTATCTTTTGAACTTCGTATATAAGACATTGACATAATTGTATGAATGCTATTGTGATTATGTATGGGTATGGGTGAAGATTTCGTCCTAGGAAACAATGTTTTTACATTCGTTTAAAGGAAGTACAATTCATAAACTTGTGTTATGAATCGAAAGGGAAATCGCTAGGCTTATTGGTATTGTTATTCATTGCAAATCTTTGGATTACCAATATGTGTGTTTAGTATAACCGCTCATAACTTGTTTATGTATCTTGGTAAAACTATTCACAAGGCCTGACTTTTGTATTGGTATGACTTTTATTAATGAAACCGATTTAAGTAATTACCTGAGATGGTATGATCGATTTACTGTAATTGGTATGACCAACTCTAGACATTAGGGAACCGATCCTAGTAAGAGGTGCCACCGATCACAAGTATGGGAAACGATCCTTGTAAGAGGTGCAACAAAATCTTAGTGATTGGTAACCGATCCCATGACTTGTGCAACCGAATACAAGTTAGATACCATATAAATGTGGTAACCGATCCTAGTACCTAGTCAACCAATTTTTGGAAAGCTAGTGTGACTGATCCTAGTACCCACATGGAGGTAGAACCGAAACTTGTTTTGGTAGAACCGTTTAAACCCATGATTGGTGATTTGATAGGATAATCAATCACATAGTTCTTGGAATTCAAATGAACCAATTCTAAACTTGTTTGTAAGTGTGGAAAATCGGTTCCAAGATTGTAAATATGAAAAAGGATTTACAAAGTAAAGATGTCGACATACTTTGAACATGTGCAGTAACTCTTATCTTTTATTGTTCAAAGATATTTCCAACAATTAAAATGCATATCTTTAGAAAATAAAAATTAGTAATGTGCATTTACTAGTTGGAGATTTTCTACTGAGATTTCGGTAAATATTTGGACAGAGCATTTCCAGGAATTATGAAAACCGTTTTTGTCCTTATTGCATATCTTTGAGAATATTCGGTTTTGGAAATTCCTTGGTTTCCAAACTTCCTTGGCCTATAAATATTGAAGTTTGCATTTCGAACAAACTAATCCTCAGAGCCAGCAAAACTACCTAGTTGTGTTGTTACTGGTGAAGCCGTCTATTCGGAGAGGAAAGTACTCTAATTAGGCGAAATCTCTTACGACCGCTCGTTTTAAAGACTTCTTTGGGATTGGGAAGCTCTACGAGTACCGTTGGTGGGAAACTAGATAATTGCAGTTTATTATTAGTTTTCGATTGATTTGATTGACTAACGGTTGTTGCACTTTGATTGCATCTAGTTTGTTTATGCTTGAGAATCTTATCTTCTGATATAAGATTCACTCAAACTAGATCGAAGTTTCGACGGGGATCTTTAGACTGTTTGTAGATCTAAAGACGTCTTGTGATAATCCATTGTTAACAGACTCCGTTCTGTGTGTGATTGATCAAAAGAGATTCAAGTTGTTTGTGTGCAGGTGTTTATTGAAGATCTAAGAAGATTTGAAGACAAATAAGATTTCTTATTTGAGTTCATAATCTTTGGTGTGCACAAAACTTGATCGGCTGGGGATCCAACTATAATCGGTTTATCTTTGTGATAATCTTGATTGATTAGTTGAGTAGATCGGCATCAATACAATTCTTTGTGATTCAAAGTATTGATTGCATAATCTAGACAATTACTTTGGTAGTTGTGAAGAGATAGATCTAAGAACCTGACAAAGGAGTTTATTGGGATAAACGGAAGAGCCTTTTGTCAAACTCATATCACTTTGTTTGAAAAGAGTTGTTACCGAACAGATTTGTTGTTCCTTTACTGTTTGGAATACGAACCAGAGGAATTTTTCCAAGCGCGTGACTTATTACAAGTTGGAGGCGCAGGGATACTGAGGGAACTAGGTGAACTATAGGTTTAGTTGCTTGGTCTCAACTATACGAAGTTGGTTTAGATTTTGTATAGCGGCTTAATTATGAGAGTATTCAATTATGGACTAGGTCCCGGGGTTTTTCTGTATTTGTGGTTTCCTCGTTAACAAAATCTTGCTGTGTCTTTTACTTTTTATTCCTGCAATTATAATTGTTTTATTATAATTAGAAGTAAATTACACAAACGTTAATTCCTATTTACTTGATAGAAATCCTATTGTGTTTGGTTAAGTCCGAACCTATTATCAAGTAAACATACTTCGTTGTTGTATTGTATCGATCTTATATCCATAGTCAATCACGCAAGTTATCTTGTTGTCGTATTGTCTCGATCTAGTATCCATAGACGATCACACGAAATGTGAACCGATTAGTTGTATTGTCTCGACTCAGTCCATAGACAATCACTTTCTGTGAAAGGACTTATAGGTGGAAAAGTTTTAGATTGAGGTATATTTGGGTACCCTCTTCTTTTCAATTGGTATCAGAGTAGGCAAACACGAAAATATCTAACAATCTGTGTTTGGTGCGATCCAACCTATAAGAAAATGTGTAACACCCCGAGTTCCGGACCAGGGTCAAACCCAAATGGAGATCCGAACTCGAAGCATTACGGGTTGGAAAGAGACTTATGCATACATATTTTTGCTAATTTAC